>CM041031.1:7500-341832 GCA_023078785.2 Hyles euphorbiae | reverse complement strand
ATTAAAACGTCAGCATCATCACGTGATTGACTTGTAGCAATACCAACTTCTTCGAACTTCTTAATAAGCATTTCAATTAATTTTCTTTTGTTAAATCGATTAGATAAAAAATTTTCTTGACTGATAGGAACTTCCATCGATTCATTGAAGTGCACTTCACAAGATGTAGAAACAGCAGCGGTTCGTCTTAGTTGTTCCATAGCTTTGATATTTTTACTGCTATCAGAGTAACCATCAAAAATGACAACAGTATTTGTTCCGAAATTATTTGATAAATAATTAATATATTTGTGAATGACAATATGAAATGTATCATTTTTTTGCCATACGACACGATGCAAAAGAAATCCACCATCGATTATGTATGTTGCATCACAGACTACTTGATAATTAATTGGCTCGAAGTAGTCGTATATTTTTGACTTTTGAGTTTTTCTCATGCCAACATTATCAAATAGTGCTGTTGGGTATGGACTTAATTCGTATTGTAAATATTCACAAAGATTTTCCTCAAATTTTTTATTTAAACTAATTCGTTGAAATAGCAATAACGGATCGATCGTTACCTTGCAGTCATGAACCATGATAGAAGTGATTACTGATGATAATGGAAGAACTCTGTCAGAGCGTTTTAATTTAATTTCGTCAAATGTTACTCCTATAATTTTTTTAATTGACTGCAGACCATTTTCTTTGGCATTATAACAGTTGATTTTATTATTGCCGACAATTCCTGTTGATACTGAAACTAGTTGAGTGCAACTTGAAAAAGGATTATGCAAAGCAAACCACTCTACAAGTTTTTTAATGTCAGTATTATCTCTTTCAATACGTGAATCTCTTGAGTCTACATGTTGATCTGTGGTATCAAATGAAAGGTCGCAAAATTTCTCAATTTCTTCACAAATTGCATTTGTCGCATGCATGCCATATATCCACTTACATAAGACGCTTTCATGAGTACTCCTTCCTCGAGAAACTCCTCCTTCAGTCTTCATAGACTTCATCAAACTTTGTTCAATAGTCATGTCGGTCCAGGTTCCACAGTTAAATTTTTCTGTGCGTCTCACTGCAAATGTTTTTGTAAAGTTTATATAGTCTTGGTGTCCCATTTTGTCCTTCAAAGCTAACATATCTTGCAAGTATAAATGTGCAGATTTAGCATACAGGAAATGACCAGATGCATGGAAATATGGAAGCATTCGCTGAACACTTGTTAAGATGATCATTCCATAACCCTAGTCTCTCGGCGCGAATGAAATCATTAGCTATTGATATCATTTCAATGTATTGTAGCCATAACTGAGTAGTAGGACCATCGTCCTTCAATTTAGCTACTTCGTCATTAAATAACTGTATTAATCCGTTCAAAACATCTTCAGATTCTTCAATGTTATCATAAGAAATCGTCCCTCTCAGAATATCCATGATGTAACCATCCAAAAACTCCTGCAGATTTTGATCGATTGTTAATTTATCATATATAAGCTTCATTAGTGCAACTCTAACAAGTCCATGTCCTCTTACACTTCTTGCAAAAGCATGGCCATCTAACATTTTGTCTACTGAATTTGGAGCATAAATAACACTGAGAGCTTCCTTGAGTCCACTTCCTTCCATTATATATCCTATAGATCCAAGAAACGACATAAGCATATGAAAACCACCCAGTCTTACAATAACATTGGATATATCAGATTGAACATCAGCAGCAGCTACAATTGCGCGAGCTTTGTAGTAAAGTGGCTGATCAAAAGTAATGATGCAACAATTTTGTCCATGTGATTTGGCACTACGTACTGCACAATCTAATGTGGTGTAAATTGTATCTTTATTACTTGCAGGATGATGAATGAAGGGTAGGAACATTATGGTCGATGTTGTAAAGTCTTTATTATTTTTTGTTAGCTTCTCTAAAAATCCATTCCACCCTGGTAGACCGTTGACATCTCTCCACTTTGCGTATGCCCACAATAAGTCGACTTTACTACAAATTGCTTCATTTAAAATAACATTATCATCAATTTCTTCAACTATAATCTTACTCATTCCAGCTACTTCATTATTTTCGTAAGTTAAAAGAGGTACGTGTGAAACTGTAGCTAAATCATCAGCGCGTGGTTTACTCTTACATTTCACGATGGGCATATCAGCCACAACAGCGTTACTTGGAGAAATGATTTTTATTACACCCATTATATGCACAGTATTATGCCCATCAATAGTGGAAACATTAATGTCTGCATTATCTGCAGCATACTGTAAAATTACATCAGGCTGTGAAAGAATACGAGGCTGAGGATGATAAACAGTTGACACTTCATACGTCACAGCATCGCTATATGAAGCACAAAATCCAAAACTTGACAATACATCTAGTAATCTTTTTGAGGCATATCTTCTATGAAGGAATACAGAAAGGCTAAGTAGCAGCTGTGACGAAAACGATCGTGGACGCATTACACTCATTATAGCATGGGCTATGGCTGTACATTTTGCTTCATTTTTTTTTGTTTGGCCTTTTTTATTCTTCACAATTAATTGATGCAAGAAATGTGTTAGAGTGTTAGGAATTTCGTCATTAATATTATCTAACATTCGACTTGGTGCTGGATATGAGTCATGAATAATTGTAACAGAACGAATATCTTCTTTAATTATTGATGCAGCAGCTTCTACAATTCGAAGACGTTCATCACAATGATTTTCTTTTTTTTGTTCGTACCACGAATTTGTTAAAATATTGCTTGCAGTATCTCGAAAGCAAATAATTGTTAATGATTTACTTTTCGTGGTAATTACAATATTATTCCCATATCGAGCAATCAATTTTTTTATTATTGTTTTATCATCTGGAACGTAATCTTTCATTATATCTTTTAACTCAGCCAATGTAAATTGACAATCGTCATTATTTTCTATGTAATGAAAAACATTTTCCATGGCAATTCTAATATTTTCATCCAATGGACGGCCTGCGTCACCCTTTCCACTGACTAATAAAAAATTTGAGAAACATTTATCATGATACTTAGCTTCGACAGATACTAAGTCATACTCAAAATTCACACGCTCCTTTACACTTCTTCCATATTTATAACCACGCGCCTCTGCAGCTTTTAATACTGTGTCTTTAAATGAAAGAGTACTCACTTCTCTAATAACGCGTCTGTATTTTTTTTCTTTTTTTTTCTCAATTACCTCACTCGCTTCTTCTCCACAAAACAAACATAATTTTTTGAAATCAAAAGAGCTGATTCTTTTCTTACGTGGAGATATTGATGTACTCGGTTCTTCTTGGCGTCGTTTAAAAGCCGCTATACTCAAAGTGTTCGTATAATTTTTACGACAATCGCTATGAACATTTACAAAAGTCACAGTATCTAAATATTCAATATTACCATCACCTCTAGCGATACTAGCATTTTTTAATGTCTGAAGACCACGCCTAACTTCTACTACATCACCATCCGATAACACTTCTTTGCATATAAAACATGTATCACACATTATGAAAACTGTTTAAGAGCAATACTACTAAAATAACGTCTTTAACACTCAAGAAATAATTTTTAACTGAGCTAAATACAGCCCGACAGGCAGTAGCAGGTATAAAAGTAGCAGGTATAAGGGTACAATGAAATACGGAACATCTGCCTACCAGTGGAGGTCGTTTGAGGCATTCACGGGCACGAATTGTCCTGTCTATACTAGTATTACTAGTGCTATATGTCTGTGTATGTAGTAGATTTTACTAACAACACACTTACAAACATGAATAAAAAGCAATAGGGTGTACGCCTTGGTATACAATACCGTATGTGAGTGCATTCTAGTCTCTACTCCGAAAACGGTTAATTCTACAGCAAAATGCAAGAGACATTTTTTATAGACAATTTCACGACAAACAATTTTTATAATGACCTTTATTGACCTCCGAGCAATAGATCGCGAGATATTTGCGAAAAACTGATTTTCGTGACCTTTTGACCTTTATAACTTTTTTAGCCGGCACGATATCAATGTCGATTTTTCACATCTTCATTACAATGCCGTAATAAAGGTGTATACAAAAATTCAGCTCACTAGGAATTTTTCCGCAGATTGGGGTTTAAAATAGCTAAAATGACTGGACTACTAGCATCAAACAATCTACTTGTAGGTCTTAAGAACTGTTGTCACAGTGCGAATCGAACAAACGGCCTCTTGTTTGATAGCTGCCTTTTAGCTACGCCACATAGGCTATTATTATATTATAAAGCGCTAATATTAGTTTAGTTCACGTGATGTTTTCCCCAAATCTCTTTAGGCATAATTTACTAAGTAAATATTATGGTGTTGTGTCAACAGACCTGTCTCACAATCGATCATCTGTTGTCACCCTCACGAGATAACTGTCGTCACGTCGACTTCTGTGACGTCATCACATTGTTTTTGTTTTACTTGATTTTGATTCTTGATTCTTAATAACAATTAAGAATTGGTAGCCGATATATTTGACATTCGAAAGACAGTTATTATCGAAGTATTTCAATTAAAATTGGATGTGAATGATATAATCAAACAAGGTTTTTATCAGAATTGTCGACATTGGCATACATTGCCATAAGGACCAAAAAAAAAGACTTTTGTGCACGAAAAAATATATTTTAGGAATTAACGGATTCTTTTTTAATTATATTCTTTTATAATTTTATTCAGAATCCATATAGAAAGAGGAGCTCCTTGTTCAATTAATTGTTTTAATCTCTGATCTATAAGAGCACAATGCACATAGAATTTGCCAACTGTCGTGGGTGTTAATGAGTGGACCGCTTTCCTCACACACCCTCAGTTACGGTTTACCGACTATTAATTTGGTGCACTTTATTTTTTAAAGTAATTTTCTTTTTTCATAGTCCTGTAAATGACCAAATATTCTATTTAATTTATTTATCCTTTGATTATTTTTATTCAATTTTCCTTACATTTAAGGAAACAATGTGCGATGTAGTTCTTACTGTATCAGCCCATATACGTCCTCTACAATGAAAGTACAGGCTAGGCCATAAAATCCACTTACGAAATGTAAGTGGAAGTGGAAGTTAATAACACTTAATAAGTTCTCACAGGTTTGTCCTTATGGGTAAGCGTCACTGCCATCAGGCGATCTCCTCGCCTCGCTACTAAAATTATTGTATATACTGTATATGTAATTTTCCAAACAAAATTCAATTCACAGCCGGCATATTCCACTAGCCTATATCAGTAAATGTTTACACAGAAATTGGCGTTAACGCGCGTAACCTTGTAACCATAAAAACACCATAGTGTATACCATGCTATATAGCAACACGGAACCCCGCAGTCCGCAGTCCCCCCTACCAGAACAAATATAACATTATCACTGAGCACACATGTTTGCGCACATCGCTTGTTGATCGCGAATTTGTTATCTTTGGTAAGAGAGGGACAGTAGGGCGAGTTATAAAAATATATTTGGAGCAATTTTTTAATAAAAAAATTATGTTTTAGATCATTAATGAGGCTGGAGCTGCATTTCTACAATTATAAGCCTCAATATTTATTTATTTCTTCAAAGTAAAACACAAGTTAATCTATAGAATAACACTCTTAGTTTGAGTTGCACAAACTGACTTTGCCCATATCTTTGACTTTGAAGATATCATTCCCATACATTTGAGACGTATTTGACATTGTCAATGTATGGGATTGACATTTTTAAGGTCAAAGGTATTGGAAAAGTTAGTTTGTGCAACTCAGCCTAACAATCTAAGTAAAATACATTGGAAACATAATGAAACCTTATTAAATATGTTTCTAAAATCGATATAACATAAAACAAAATATTATAATTATTATCTACGGTCTCACAAAGTATATTGCTGAACCTAAAATGTATGACTATTACAAAAAAAAGTCGGTTTTAATCGATTAGGTTAACAATATAAACAACCTTAAGTATTCATATTTTTCAAAAAAGTCGTTGACAAAACCATAATAATGTATCATGTATTGAAATAATAAACATACAAAAAATAGTGATAATTTAATTATTCTCCACATTGGTTACAAATATCTAATGGAAAGAGCTAAAAAGTTTCCAAAAGGTTACATTAAAATTTAACATTCCTTAATTAGCATTGTTAAACTATTCAGTTTGTTTCACATGTTGGCAAAACAATTCCGAAAAAGGTATTGCGCTAATAGCCTTGTTTTGTTATGTTGGCAACGAATAACAGGTGGTGCTAATTGTGTCATTTACATATATGAAGATATACCATAAACAACTATTTAATTAAATAGACCAAAAGTTCATGTCATAAAAGATTCCCAGAGCAGTTGATACAATTAACATAATGCCTACACATTTTTTTCATTAATATAAATATGTTAATATATCAACATATACCGAACAACATTTAGTTATTATATTCTATTATAAGATATTTAACGTAAAATGTTTACCATAACTGAACCAAATTCAAATAATTCATCATCAAATTAAAACACCTATATTTCGCAAAATGTAATAGCACTAAAATTAAGACAGTTTTTTATATTGGGTTTCATCAAAAGAAATTTCAAAAGTTTTCATACAAGTCAGGGATAATATTGATGATACTGTCTAAATCTATTTCCAGGGCGATGAAAACAACATGTATTTACCATACCTTTAAAATACATAACTAAAACAAATATATAATACATTAATTAGTATAGTTTGATACATTGTAATAAATCCGCGTCGCCATACTGTCTCTCCGTGCGCAGGTGGTGTGCGCACGCGCAGGACACGCGGCGCGCCACTCCGTCTCCGCGTGCTCTACTATACGCAACTCTACCGCGTATTTATAGTGCGGCTCTATCACATATCTCATGGCAGATCAGTTTCGATTTACGATTATTGGAGCTTTGAGTTTAATCAATATCGTTGACTGATTGGAATATTTTGGTTTGATGTAAATTGTAAGGAAACTACACAAAATTTGTTGTATAAGTAGATTTTGGCACATGTTTTCAATTTTAGAAAGATAAATTGTATACACACAAATATCTAAACGCGGTGTTAATATTTCAAGACAATATTTGTCTAAAAATTTAGAAGTGATTTTGTTGTCACTGAAATTTTGCAGTTTAACCACAGAGACTGCTGAACAGACTTGTGAAAACTATAGTGTGCTCTAACAATTTTATTTTGGTCATTTTCAGTTTTTTCTCTTTAGTCAAACTCTACATTTGACTTCCACAAGAAGTCAATCACGTAGTTACGTAACCCCACTCGGTGCTCGAAGGCTCTACATTAAACATCAACTCTACTTGCACTGTCGAGATAATGACCACTGTAAACAACTCTACAAGTGGCTCTACACGCTCCACTCTTTATTTGTACTTACTTTTACATCACTGGGAGATAGTCTCAGTGTGTTATATTAAAAGAGTTATTGAGTTTTGAAGGTAGGAAAAATCATAGCTAATTTAACTGGTTATCATATTAATAAACCTAATATCCCAAGGAATAAAGCAAACCAGTTTCTAAACTAATGTTATAAAGAAGAAAGATTTGATTGCTTGTATTGAATAGGATTTGAAATTACTGGACCTATTTGAAAAATTGTTTCACCATTAGATTCTCACATTATTCCTGATAAACATAGGCGATAGAATATTTTCAAAAAAGAGTTTTCGCACCCAGCGGAGTCGGGCCGCTAGTATTGAAATGTAGATATTCTTCGAATTGCAAAGAACCTTTATATTACTCCTTCCACTGGCACCGCTATACCACAATGTGGCAGATATTAAATAAGTCAGAAATAACACAAACCCAAGATTTAATTTCTGAAATAATGAAGTTCTTCGTTTATATCTTATAAGATTGTTTGATGCATCAAGTTTGCTTAAAATAGGAATTTTCACATCACAATCTAAACTACACATAGGAATGTATACTCTACAATTCCCAGGTCATAATTGATCCAACGTTGGTCAATAGTCACACCCAATCAAACACAGGCGAGCCAACAGTGCAAATACATGTAATCCTTTCCGGGTTTGCTCAGCGTCAGATATCGATGCAAGGACGTGTCACACTCTGTGTTGTATGTCTGTATGTACACATCGATTTAGCACGTGCAGGAATTTTCCCATAGGAAATGTGGGTTGTTTTGAAAATCTATTATAGAAAATGGTTTTTCAACCAAGATAGTCGTATTTGTGACTTTTTATGTCCCATTGCTGGGTGTAGCTCCATGTAAAATTATGAAGGGTTTAATTTAAGTAAGGTATTTATTTATATAGTACAATTTATTGAATATCTATAAATCACACATCTTTAAGATTTTTTAATTTTCTTTTCTTTGTTGTGGGTTTACCTACAGGGAATTGATATAGTTTACACGACTGTAAAAAGAGGGTAATATGTTTTGCTGTAAGTTTCTTTTTATGCTAGAAACTAGCACAATATCAATACATTACATCTAGGATCATTCAACACAAAGATCTAAACCAACAGCATTTATGTTATCAGCTACAAGCATAAGAATTAGTTTATATTCCCAAATATTTATTTCATACTCTTTCCTCCAAAAATATAGAGCAAAGAGCCATCCCATTACAATTCCACTCCCCATAATGTACATGCGATGTTTGTGCACAAGCGAGTGATAGAGTCGACTAACGATCTCTACACAGTATCAATTGCGTTAACAAGCTCTAACGAAGTACTCTTCCATGCCACGCTAAACAACTCTATCTTTGGACTGTTTTTGTGGTATTTTTATTATTTGGGTTGGTAGAGTTTTGGTAGAGTCGTTTGAAAACAGTGAATTCATTTCGGATATATCGTGAAGAATTAGGTATGTTTTCCAGATGAGGTAATTAAATTGTTTTTTTGATATGAAAGACTTTTATTCCAGAAATGCTGGATTTGATTTCCAAGTTCGGTGGTTTGGTATGAGTATTTTAATATTTAAAAGCACTTTTCCAACGCAGAATTTTATATAAGGATGAAGTCTTTGGAAAGTTATAAGATGATAAAACTTCAGCAAGAATTATAAATATCTTATTGCTCTATTTTGTCTTAAACGTGAGATACGAGCTGATAAACGAAAATCTTCTCTTATACCTCGTCACGATAATAAAAAATCCCGTTGAAATGACCCACGTAATATAGATTTCTTAATCTAAGAAATAATCTAATAAATGTCTAAAAATGTATAATACAATATATAAAAAAAATCCATGGTATTACAATGTAGCGTCCCTTAAGCCCTCGATATAATCACGGCTAACACCGGCCCGTCTCCACGTGTAACCGAACAGCTAAATATTGACAATGATAAGTGATAAGGTATCAGTTGCATAACCTCTGTTTGTCGACAGCTGGACGCTACTTTGTTACGCCACTAAATATATTTTTAGAGACTAATATTTGTACACAGATTAAGAAACATATGGTATACGATTGGTATTTTAGAGGTAAACATGAGTTAAGGACTTGGTGTCTGGATGTTTTTTGCATATTTTGTTTTTTGATTTACATATATAATCAAAATGATGTCCCTAAATGGGTAAGCAGAGGATGTATTAGTGCCCACGACATGCCGATCTGTTATCTGTTTCAAAATGTAATAGAGGGAGAAATATTTTATCGAAAAAGAAATATATTTTGAGATCATCAAATTCAATTAATCAATCAAAATAATTAATCAAATTACATATAAGCCTCTTAACTTCTCTTTAAGTAATGTATATAGGTATAAAACTTATTTGATAATTTCAATTACATTATATTTATTATGTCCTTTGATTGCACTCGTCATTTACAAACGGCGCACTCAACAAACCGACATCCCAACAATCTATAAATAAGCGAACATTCGAGACGATAACATATCAGTACTACAAAGTCTAGACAGAATTAAAAGCTGGGCATTTTGAAATCTAATCGACGGCCCTTCACGCTATCTTTGAGTACTCTTTACGTTTTAATTTTGTTGCTATAAGTAGTAATATGCGTAAGACGAACGATCTAGAAAATAATTAATTATTTACAGTTTTGGATCTAATCGCTGTAACTCACATCCTTAGCCCCAGAATTTCTTTTCTCTGTATCTGTATCAGCTCATATACGTTCCACTGCAGGGCATGGGACTCTTCTATAATAATCTAGAGTAAGAATGACAGTGGTTAGGTTATATTATAGTCCACCACGCTGGTCTAGTGCGGGTTGGCGGATTTTATATACCATAAATATTCTTATAAATTACCATGGTATGCAGCCTTACTCAAAATATTTTCCTTTCATAGTGCGTGGTGATTACAATACATGAATGCCTCCGTAAAGTCAGAGGTGTGCCCTGGGATTTGAAGCCGTGACCGTCGTCAACATGATGGCAGCCGCCTCTGGTCCGTTACCAACAGACCACTGGCAATTATGAATCTTACCCGCCATGCTTGGCAGATAGATTAGTTGTTAGTAGCTGGTGACTCATAGATGTCGTCAGATTTTTTATCGTCACCATCATACCACTTTGTCTCTGCATTTATTCATTTATTTGTCGGTCGCTAGAGATTCGTCTGATAGCTAACAGGGCGCACCATATGCAAGACAAATGGGTTTTAGCCATTGAGCAGTAGTTATATTAACTCAATGGCTTCAAACTCAGTCGTTGTTAGGAGCCCTTTATAACCCTAAAGTTTTGAATAAAGTTAAAATGTGGTTTTGCCGATGCTACAACTTTCATATATATTTCATTGCTGCATTGCACTGCTTGTTGCAGCTGCATAAGTTTTCTTTTAAATACAAATCTAGACCTACGTATATTTCTATGAAATTATTCAAGTTGAAATAGCATTATTGCTTATACATAAACATAATAATTAATGGATGTAGTTCATTACGTGATCGCACCGCAGTCCGACCGCAGTCTGGCGCACATTTATAATTGATATCGACGAGAGCGCCTCGCCAGACCTATTTACAGAAAACAATTACCATTATACTATTAGATAACGCACTCTTATGGAACTGTCAATAAGTATTGCATCAGACACGCTATACATACTTATAATTATGTAAACTTTTCAATACATTGATTTTATACCACTTAAGTTTATTACATAGTGTAAGAAAATATTATAGAGATACTGTGTATGGCGAATACTATAAATTGGTGTGTGACGAAATTTAGAACGATTAACTAAAATAAAACATATATGTATGTTTAACTCATTTTTAAATGTAAACTTTCCTAATATGTCTTGTCTCAGGATAGCGAGATCCGTAGAATGCATATATGTATATTACATATATAAAAAACAACGAGCATTTACTCTTGTAATCTAATAGCAATAACATTTCGAATGTAATATCAAGGAGAGAGAAAAACTATTTTTATTACTTTGGATAACAGCGCTCTCGGGTGACAATATATTAGCTGAAAACTTTGACACGACGCACAAAAAGTTCGCCTGGGGAGTTACTCTGTTAAAACGATACGAACTTCGAATGTTCGGATGGTCGATGTCCGGAGTAAGATATAAGATTTCCACTTCTAAAAATTCAATACCATTCTCTATTATACTTATTATTTTCTCCGTACTTAGTCTATGATTGGGACGAACGATCCAACATTTTGTGCAGTTATTAGGCACATTAGTAACGTTTTACGCGTTCGAACATTCGAAGTTCGTATCGTTTTCATAAAATAACCCTCCAGATTATAATGCCACGGCTTAACATATTAAAACTTCATAACATTGCACTTGTCACTCCAAGATATTTGGATTACAATATCAAACTTAAAAAAGTTAAATTATGTCTTTTAAATCAACGCTCAATAGTGCCTTCTCGTTGCTGCTTGAAAAAAATAAACAAAGTGAAACCTACCCAGTCGGACCCTGTATGTAAAAGACTCAACAGTCAACACCTCACACACACACAGACTTAAACACACAGTCACACAGATTAAAAATATTTTTAGAATCCCCTAAAAACATTCACATAAATACTTTTATGTTAATGTTGCAAAATGCAAAAGTTACTTTTATTCGAAATATTAAATCAATACAATAATTGTTTATACAAAATAAACAAAAAAGGAAAGAAATATAGAAAGGGGTACATAATTTGAAACCTGCTTACCAGACAATAATTCGAGGAACAACACGAACAAACAATTACAGCGTCTCCCCCGCGGCTATTCTAAATACCCCTCACCCCTTAAACCAACCCGTAATATTAGAGACAAAAACAAATTCGATAGAAAAACTCAAGGGTTCTCGACCGGTCCGGGACGGTGACTACGCTCTCTGATATTGCCGGGATCGTCCAGATTCGAATAATATTGTTCCAAAAGACAACGTAAATTTTGACAGTTTAAAATATCGGTACCATTTGGCGAACTGTGGATTAATTCAGATTCCTGGATGCTTATTGAAAAATATTCTTTCCTTTTAATATCTCCTGTCAGCAAGTATATTGGCAGCCTGATGGTAAGTTATTACTACCGCACTAATAATTTACAACACTTCAGTTCATAGATATGATTATTGCTTTTCTCTCAAAATAATACGGAATAAGGAAAAATAGAACAGGAAGAGACGAGGGATATTGAGTATCCATCAATCGTCGTCAATTAATAAATTTTTGCTTCATCTAACAATGACTATATACTATATACAGAGATAAGAGAGCGCAATTTTTTAACAATCTATTTTCGGCATTTACATTTTTTTGTTTAACAACTACGCAATCACCTTCAGACCGACCTCTGATAATCTCCAATGAACTCAATTATCCAGGATTATTCCAAAAAGTGGGCACCCTAGTTCGGAGGCCCGCCACGCCCACGTATGGGCGCTGTGTGGGCGAAATCGTCGGCACAGGTAGGGCCTGCCGCGTGCCTTACGACGGTGATGTAATCTTAACAGAATTGTTGCTGAAACAAATAGCTTTATACTTTAATTTTTGGCTTCATTTTAAATTTTATTAGTTTTTTCTTTTTATTTTATACCGCTTCTGTTTTTTCCAAATATCTTAAAATAATAATAAAAATAGATTCGAGTGCTTGTTGTATGTATCGCAAAGTGAGATTTGAGGTCAAACGAATATAACGTAAGCCAAATCCTTTATCACAGAAACTTTTCGTTTCTTAGTTTGGGAAATCTGATAAATTTTCGAAAACTAAAGTTTGTTTCTAGTGAAGCCTCGTACATGTAACAATAGCCTAGCCCCATAATATTTGTTGAGAAGGCAACAAGCTCGGTGAAATGTGGAAGTCTTTAGTGTCAACCTCTGCCTACTCTATCAGGAATAGACAGATGGGGCTTTGTATAATATTTATACTCCACACTTAAATTTAATGAGTGTAAGTCTCTAATTACTGTATACCGGGTGTAATATTTCCAATACAGTAAATTCACAATTTGATAAACAAAATCTGAGTCTTTTTAATAGTTTTAAAACACTCAGAAGAAAAGTCACAAGATTAGAGTCTTGTGACAAAGTCAGACTTTCATAAAAATACTTTTACATTTTCAACAACCAATACTAAATACCTATAATCTATAACAATCGTGTATAATGAATTACGCCCACTTAACTATCAGAAACAACACAACATTATTACGTTAAAAACTGCCATAAATTATAATACCTATATGAGTCGACTTTAAATGTTGTAGAAGCATAGCATCCCATTATTTCTAATAGCCACGACACGAGGAATCTTAATGTGGCATCACAATAATGATGGCGACCCACGGTTCAACTCTTGGTAATTTCAAACAAAAAACTAACCCGATCCAAGATTATTCTAAAGAGTTATCTTAACGAGTCCCAAATACCTTTCAAACTACAAAATTATATTTAAATCAACAGATCCTAGTATT
Source organism: Hyles euphorbiae (assembly GCA_023078785.2). NCBI lineage: Eukaryota > Metazoa > Arthropoda > Insecta > Lepidoptera > Sphingidae > Hyles > Hyles euphorbiae. The sequence goes on along the minus strand of CM041031.1, from coordinate 327,939 downwards.
CAAAGTCTATAAAATAGGCCTTAAAGGAAAGCTACCTAACCAGGTTTTCTAATAAAATCTAGTATAATTTCAGCGGTTCTAAATCGACCAAAGATAATCCGTATTACCCGCCTCGCATGTATCGAATAGAAAATTGAACAGATTTCTAATGGCGACATCAAAAACAACTCTCTAAGCGAACCCAACTATTTTTGGATCCGAAATACCAAAAAAACTGACTGCATATAGAAACCTAACGCGATACCAAGAGGAAACACACAGAACCTGTATCAATAGAATATACACTTTTATAAAGTGCCTATACCACTTTTCAAGCTTCAATTGTGAAAACTGGCTCTGACAGCTGTTTTGAATGAGACGCAAATAGATTTTTACAGCGAGAGAGACAAGGATAGATACAAATCATGTGCTAAAGTTAATCCAATACGTCGTACTATAAATGGAACCGGCAAAGGAAAAGTATATTTATCTCGTGCGTATAAGGTTGGTTTTCTAATCGCAAGGTTTTGGATATAAGACGTTCAATAATTCCGTTTAGCGCCCAACAAACTGGTGGAACCGGTCGAGTGGAGGCTTGTCTCTCGCCCAGGGTCGTCAGAAACGAGAAAAAAACTAATTTTAATTATTATGAAAATGCGCATTAATTTTTTATTGGCAATAATATTATGCTTCCTTTACTCGACGACGCCTATGGACACCCACTTTGTATCGGTTGAAAAAACGGTGATCGTCGTAAAATCGGTTTCGAGTAATAACACTGGTAAGGTTACATAACAAATATTAGTTAATACGTTATGTGCGTGTCGTAAAACTGAGAGATGGTATTCGTTTTATATTTGATAATCATGCGTATAAAATTGGTAGGTGTTATAACATTTTTTTTATATAATTCACATTTCAGTCAAGTTTTTTTTCTTTTTTTATACAATCCAAAGAAGTCGCTACTAAAATACTAAAAAAATATTTTGAAAAATTCAAATTAATTTTCCAAAAAATGTTTTTGATTTTTTGTAAAAATAAACTATGTTGTTGGTAGCCCTACCTAGTTGTTTGCTACTGGCTTACGCTACTTTTTCTGTACGTGGCAGCCGCTTGTCGTATTCAATGCGCTGTGTACGCTGTACCAGTTCCTCTTGTATATTAATGGATACATCGTCTCTTGCGGGACCTTCCAATCCTCTATATACTACTGTATATATGTACATCCTGCTAGAAAGGACGGCTTTACGATTGAGCAAGGTATTACTTAGTCCAACATATTAAATAAGTAAGAAGGTATAACTTACTATTGTCTTTGGCCATCGATGTTACTTTGATTTAAAATTAGAGCCGTGTTCTTTGTTGTTTAACGTGCGTATTGTCTAGTGTGTCACTTAAAAACCAGTCTGAGAAATCTTCCGCCAATTTTATTTAATGATCCTAAACCTTTATTACAATATTTGAAATATTGTAATACTTAATTGGTAAGAGGTTTTCCATTCATGACTGCCTCGGTGGCGTAGTACTACGGTATGGTTAACTCTCGGGTTCGAATCCCGGGTCGGGCAAAGTTATAGTCATGTGTTCATTATCAGCTTGGAGTCAGAAAATTGTACCCGATATGGCGATAGGCAAATAAGGCGAAACTTGGGTGTTCTGGTAGAAGCTCTGTGTACATCTTCTAGATAAAGTGTGAGTTTATGTATGTATGTGTTAGAAAGTATAAACAAATGTTCGTTTAGAGCTACCTACCACACTGTATTATCTACATGGGATATTTACTCCAGAATTAGAAGCATACGTAGAATTTGACAGCCTCCGTGGCGTAGGTAGGTTAGACGCCGCCTGTGAAACGAGAGGCCACGGGTTCGATCCCCGTACCGAGAGAAATATTTGTGCGGCCCACAAATATTTCTTCCGGGTCTGGGTGTTTGTGAGACCGAAAAGTCTCTCGTAGTTCCTGATACCCACGACACAAGACTCGATCTTAATGTGGGGTCAGGACTATGTATGTGACTGTTGGGTGTATTTATTATTTATTATTTATAATTTACCTAGGTCTTGAGGTTTTTCACTAGGCCAAATCAGAATCATTCTCAGCTATAGTCCACTGCTGAACATAATCTTCTTAAAAGATTATAATATACGGCGATTCACTGCAGCCTCTATTTGTTAGTCTCCCCACCTTATGAGTAAGATCATAGCTAAGTTGTTTAAATGTTACAATAAAGTATCAAACTATTTCTCCCGCCAAACAGTAATGTAAATGCACTGTTGTGTTCCAGTTTCTAGTCCATTGTAGCCAGAGCATATACTGGACATAATGAGACTTAACATCTTATGTCAAACATGTTGTTTTGCGTTATGAAAAATATGAGTTTAAAACAAATGTATTTAAGTAATTTTACTATTAAGAAGTGTAAAAATAAAGTACCTATGCACAATAAACTATTTGCATTTGTCTCATGATGGCATGCTCGGCTTGCCAATCGCCATTCATTTCAATAAAAACAATAATGTTATCATATTTTTTAACAAAACATCCTAATACTTTAAATAGTTGTGTTTTTTTTATTGCATTGAATTGCGAGACGATCATGCCGTTCGCCTGATGGTAAGCGATGCGACCGCTCATGAACAGAAGCAAAACCAAACAACACCTTGATTTACAAAGCAATGCTTGGCATTCCACTGTGCTCGCCATCCTGAGACACAAGATGTTAAGTCTCAATATGTCCAGTAGTTACTCTGGCTACAATGTCCTTCAATCCGAAACACAACAGTGCATTTAAACTGCTGTTTGACGGGAGAAATAGACATTGCGGTGGTACCCACCCAGGCAGCCTCTCACATATGAGAGACCTACCACCAGTAGTGTTTTGTGGTTACTTTGAGTCTTTCATTATCAGCCCTTTTCTTAAGTTACTAAACGTTTCTCGTTAAAGCCAGCTATTTTGTAAATCTAATCCCCACAAATCAATTTTATGACCGTTTGGCCATTGATTACAAAATCAAGAAGTAATAAATAAACCTAACTTTCTGATTTACATTAGTGGAGAATTTTGGGAGTTTGACGTAACAATGGCAACCATTATACTTTATATAACCGTAGTTTTATTGTTAAGTTTAGTTTTAAGAAATCTCTTATGTAACGCGGTTTCGAATTGACCCTAGTATGGAGTCGTGTAGTTACTGATATATAAAAGTTTATTTTAAACCTGTAATTGTTTTTGAAACAAAAGTCATAGGTTAGTTGTAGTGGCTTTAGGTTACCTCAGGTTTGAGCACTAAAATGTTAGTAGGGATTTTTCAAATAAACGTATGTTTTCTTAGTTAATATAATCTCTTCGTGACAGCTTCCGTGACTTAATTGGTTAGACGCTGGCTATGAAACGTGAAGCCAAGTGTTCGACCCTCAGAAATAAATTATATGTGTGAATCACATGTATTTGTTTTTGGTCTGGGTGTTTGTGAGACCGAAAAGTCTTTCGTAGTCTGAATCACGACAAAAGGCTCGATCTTAGTGTGGGATTAGGGCTATGAATGTGACTTTTAGATGTATTTATTTTGTATTTACATATACTTATATGTATATCTTACTACAGCGGTGAAGGAAAACATCGTTAAGAAACCTGTATACCTAACAACTCTCCACAAGAAATTCGAAGTTATCTCAAATGTTATCAACTCGCGTTAAGACTGAATGGGATTAAGACCTGCCTCTTGATCTTGATTCACGTCCACTTATAAAAGCACATCTATAGGAATACATAGATAGCAATATAAACGCCATGTTGTCACCAGATAGTTAAATTAAACTCACCCATCATCCACGTATTAATACATAGTCCTGACCCCGTATTATGATCAATTAAGTCTTGTATCATGAGTATCAGAAACTAGACACTTTTCGGTCTCAAAAACATCCAGAACCGAGACAAATTTTTGTCTCAAACAATTGTCTCTATACGGGTATTGAACCCACGGACTCTCGTTTCACAGCCGGCGTCTAACCAACAGCTCCAGGGAATAATGCACATATAATGGAAACCTATTAATACAGGGTATCTCAAGACTGCTACCGAAAACGAAGCCGGGTGGTAGTTTTAGTGACTACAAACACAATGCAACTAAAAATTTCGCAAGGAAACGCGACATTAATTTATAATGATTTTTTAAATATCGTCATTTTTGGGTGGTAAATCCATAGTTTTTGCTAAAATAATAATTTAAACTGTTTTATACCTTAGAGTATTTATAAATAAAAGCGTATACACTATTGTTTTAGGAAAAAAATGTATTTACCACCCAAATATGGCCATAGGAAAAATCTACAAAAAAAAAAATTGTCGCTTTTTTATGCAAAATTTTCTATTGCATTGTGTCTGAAGTCGTTTAAACAATCACCCGGCTTCGTTTTCGGTAGCAGTCTTGATATACACTGTATAATAAAATAAAATTAGTACTACATATAGACATGAACTATCCGAACAGACACCTCGCCTACAATCTGTTATAAAATACTCGAGGTCAGTTTTCAACCCGTGCCAGTCGAAAATTGTAGAGTCGAATAATGAGGTAGAGTTGAGTGGCTCTACCACTCTCCCTTTGTAGAGCGTGTAGAACTCGGTTCAAAGGGGTCGAGAGGCATTACGATCTACGAGAGCAGGTTTCTGCAAGTTTCTTTGATGGGGATTTTATGTGGAAATGGAGGCTCGTAATAGCAGTTTCTTGTGGACCGGAAAAAACAATATTTATTTTGATATTACACGGAAATGTCGGGGAAATATATCATAATACTGGGTGGTGTTTGTTGAAGATATTTTGTGATAAAATGCTGTTGGTTTTTGCCTGGAAATGATCAAAAGAAAAATCATTTTTTATAAAACTTAGATTTTTTGAACGTCCAATAGGTAGCCCATAGCTGTTTCTCCAAACTTATTTAATATTACAGACTTTCCAATTATTCCATATAAGCAGAGCTACATCTGACATAGCTCTCAAACACTGATCTTATTTACAAAATCTAGCACAGTCTCAAACCACACGAGATAACATCACACAACTCCTCAAGGCGTTCATCTTACTCAAAATCATACACTTCAGACAAATTGACAACTCAAACAATTAGTAACAGAAATTACAAGACATAGGCTTTCTACTCAAACGGCGATCCCTTCGGCCCACTCGGTATAATTTCATTGCTCAACCAATAGAGGCTAATAGTTGCAAATAACCCGTAACTTGCGGCCGTCGGGGAGACAGGGGAAGGGGAGGGGGAGTTTGGGGGGGAGGGGGTACGTCCGCGTCTATTTCGGCGGATGTCACAAGTTAAGTTTCAGAAGCCGTCATCTAAGTTGGCAAGTTAAACAAGCTAAGTTAGTAATATGCCCCCGGGTGCGCACTTCCGCCAGATCGCTTCAGTTTGTTTCGGATGAAATTAAACTTGACAATTTGGCAGATCACTCTGTCTGCGGTGAGTAACAAAGAACAGGAATGATATGGACGAAAAACCGCTAATGTAGAATTTCTTTAAATACGTTGTGAGACTAAAGTTTATTTCATTAAGACCATGAAACAAGTTATCATTGAATTATGCCTATAGTCCATTTCGTTTTAATTAATCACGTGGACAAGTACATGACGGTTGGTTCTTTTTTTAGATATCATACGACAAGCCTCTGATATTAGTTAATAACAGTATCAAAACACCAATTAATTAAAATGTACCTATATCTAACAAAATTTCGCTGCAATTGATTTCATCATCAACATCATCTCAGGTACAGGAAGTCAATTGTTGAATATAGGCAATCCCCAGGGATCACCACATCGACCTGTTGGAAACAGCCTGCATCTAGCGCTTCCTGCAACCTTAGTCAGGTCGTCCGTCTTTTTTGCAATCGATTTAATTCGTGCATATATCAGGACACCTTTATTTTGTTTATTACACAATTCTACTTATGCTATTTAAAACGTATGATACATGTGCAATTTCGTATACAATATATGCCGTACAAACAGAACAAATCAATTTAATTTTTTTGCCTTTTAATATTAATAGCAAAGATTACACTACATATAATTATGTAGCGTCAGATTTTGCTGACAAAACAATAATTACATATTAAAGTAATATGTTTTAATGATTACATTTAATAAGTTTTAATTTAATCAGTTTATGTTCAAATAATGTAACTCCTACAAAGTAACATCACCTTAAGTCCGTGCTTAAAGATCTCTCGAGTAATTAGAACGAGTCCCTTCCTTATCCTCGAAGCCGTAAACTGTCAATCTACTCAGCTGGCTGTTGGCACATCACCGCGCTCGTTAAGCCAACTCACAACTCTTAATGAACATTCTTACTACAACTATTCACTACTCTTAGGCCGTAGAAAACTATTATGCTTTCCTTTTATACATTGCATAGACAGAATAAAAAAAATTAACACTTTATACTACACCAGATGTATAAAATATGACGGCTTTACATGAAAAATATTACAAGTGACGCTCTTATTACTTTAGGAATTTCTGCCAGATGACTATGGGATGAATAAATGAGAACAGGCGAAACTTAGAAAAAGTCAATCTACCAAAGTCTCCAAGCAAAAAATCATGGTGATTCGATTTATACTTAAACCTCGTTATAAAAATAAAGATATTTATATATTTTATAAAGTACGATAAATGCATTACTCTCTTTAGACAAGACACTCATCATCCATAAAAATAGAGAGTTAAATTATTGCCGATCTTTAAAAAAATAATATACTAGCGGCCCGGCCCAGCTTCGCCCGGGTACAAATAGATTTCTGTACAATAATATGTACGTATTATACATATAAACATTCATCTTGAATCACTGTATGTATTAAAAAAACGCATCAAAATCCGTTGCGTAGTTTTAAAGATTTAAGCATACAAAGGGACATAGGGACAGAAAAAGCCTTTGTTTTATACTATGTAGTGAAGAAGAGATAACGTAGTATCGACGAAAAAAAGAACTGTTGACCCTTCAGAAAATAACTATTCATTTACTTATTTTATTTTTTACTTTATGTACTTTTGGAAGAAAGGATCTTCCTAATTATTATTAAAAGGTATTGTTATACTTAAAAGGAATGCTCGAATAATGACAATTTGTATTTAGATTAAACGAAGACTATGCAAATAAGATTTTTCAAGTAGTTGTTTATTTACTGCTTTGTATTTCATTATAACCATTTCCGAGAACCTTTAAGTAGCCTATTTGCCTTCCTATTATTTCCTTATCGTTAAAAGGCACGATTTTCTTCCTAAATGTAATATCAATAAAGAGAACAAAACATGTCGGCATGACAGCGTGACGGTCGGGCGCCGTACGTTACCAAATCAACGTAAAAGCTTCGAACAAAGGATCTGTACAGAAACAATATTAATAAAACTCAGCTGGAAATCATGTCCTGTTTGTACACTCCAGTCTACATAAATATACCAAGTTTTGGTTATAAAAAGTATACATTTAACGAGGTACTTAGTCTGTTAATGTTTTACACAAGGCATATTTGGGCACTATATTTTACTAAGTTGTTGCAATAAGCTTCAAACGACACTATTTTTATAGTTGATTTTATGACAATTTATTATAAATTCTTAAATATTTATCCATTTATAAAATAACACAACATTATATTGGTATAAAACTATTATTTACAAATTTTATCGCAGATTTGGTTTATTTTTTACATTTCTTCACTTGTCGACGTTTCGATTACTTTACAGCTTCAGTGGTCACGCTTAGTAAGTATATTACGAGGAATAGTAAATTATATTTCTAACCATCTCTATTTTTATTAACATTAGCATCTAACATGTAAAAAGGCACAATGTATAAAACAAAAAGCCTAATCTCCTACAGGACTCGTCCAACCACTCCCTACACCCCTCTCGCTCCCTCCAGCGAGGTTAGAAAGAGACAGAACACACGCAGTTGAAACCAGTTAACATGGGTGATGTTTGGGACTCGTCAGTTTGGGAAAATAAAAGGGAGTAACAAATTAATGTATCTGAATGAAGGGATAATGGCGATGCGGCGCGGCGTGGACAATGTATCTTTGTGTAGGTTCGGATCTCCGTTAAGTGCTTTCGTAATTTCCCTTATATCAACGTGTGATGCGGTTTATATCTTATATACTATTCTTTTTTCTTCCTTAAGAACATATGACCTTCCTTATATAAGGGACCTCATATAAGGAAGGAATAGAGGATAAAATCCGTAAATAATAGTTTTATTTCTACGCCCAATTGTTAAACACACAATATACAACTGTATAGTGTTATCGAAAGTTACATTATATATTTATTAGGTACGATTCTCTTGATTTCGTGATAATATTTTTAACGAAACGGACTTCCCAGAACTGAAACAAATTTCACGAAAAAGTGCTTATCATCATCAAAAAAAGGTAATTGTTGAAAACACGCCTTCAGTTTGCTGTACTGCGAGACTTAATTTATCTTTACTCTTGCTACTACAAATGTTAGCAACGACAGAATAATTAATTTTTTAATCAACAATATCAGTCATAAAACTCAACTTAATGAAGTCTGCACCAGACAGTTTCACGACGTCCCCGGTCTCATAAACTGAGGGTAGACAGCAGTGTACGCGATGTTAACGAAGCGGATTCAGCGATATCAATAAAGTGCTGTTGTGCTGTAAATTTTGCAAAATTTTGCTGCTCTTCCAATTTTATTTGATTTAAAATCAATAGGCTGTTTGACTAGTTTCTGGAAGCCATTCTAAATTATTAATTGGGGTCTACAGATCATAAAAATAAAGTTTATTTAAAATTATGATAATTATTTCACATAAAAATAAATTCCAAAATAGACTGATTATTTTAACTGCCAAAATGCTCTGTAGGGTAATATGGTGTCCATTCACTTTAAATTAATAAACAATAATTAAATACACCCAACAGTCACACATTCATAGATAATCCTGACCTCACGTTAAGATTAATTAAGTCCTGTGTCGTGCGTATCAGAAACTGCGAGAGACATTTAGGCTCACATACACCCAGACCTGAGACAAAAATGTATAAGTGGTGCTCACAAACATTAGCCTCAGTGCGGGGATCGAACCCACAACTTCTCCTTTCATAGCCGGCCTCTAGCTAACTGGGCTACAGAGCTTGTCATATGTATGTATTAACAATTGCAGTGGAATACCAAGCTTTGGTTTGTAATTAATGGCGTTGTTCGGTTTTCCTGCTGTCCATGAGCTTATCATAAAATAATAATAATTTAGGCTTTATTTAGGTCAATGCTTGCATGTATATATGTTACTTATACATAAGGTTGATCGAAAAAAAACAATAAATCACTAAAATATTACACAGCCATCGCAAACTCCAAAAAAAAAATCAAAACACTTCAAAAGAAATAAATATTTCTAAATGGATACTCTTAGGTACGAAAGGCGTGGGACGGACATGGCCTCGCATGGCCCAGTAAATAACGCTAGTGGGGCCATAACAGTGCCTCATCCCGTCCCGAGCCATAACCGTAAACAATGGATACAAACCATTGAGTTGATGACGCTACGTATAATGGAACGGGTGATAATGTTTCTCAGATAATTTGAGAATAAGTTATAATGAGATAGCTAAGTGGGTATTAGGAGAATGGACTGCCAAGATAGAGGAAAGTGAGCTGAGGCTATTTAAGTGGTATAATTAAGTATAAATAAGTATAGCCAGCAATCATACACTCAGTTCTCACGTTGCACATTAGAAACTAACACAAACCATTTTGTTTTAATAGATAATTTTGTGAATAAATGCCTTGAAACCCAAACCTAGACACGAAATTAATCTATCTGTGTCTGTATTAGCCCATATACGTCCCACTGCATCGCACGGGCCTACTCTCAAATTAAGAATACGATTGAGAGGGCCACAACGTTGCCCTAGTACGGGTTGGCAAACTTTACATAACATAGATATTCCTACAAATCGACATAGTATACAGGTCTCCTCACGATGTTTTCCTTCAAAGTTAAAATGCGTGGTTATTGACTATCAATACACACAAGACTCCGAATAGTCAGAGGTTGTTTCCTAGGATTTAAAGCCGTGAAAATGTAGGTAGCCGATTTGGTCTGTTACCAACAGTTCACCACACCCTTCTAACAAATATACATCAAAGAAATAAAGAGATGGAAAGTGCAAATTCTCCTCCCACTGGTCTTTTAACCAACTGCGTCAAGAGACTGTCAATAATGAATAAACAAGTAGCAAAACAAAAGGAGTTCTGAAATCTTCTATCTTCGTCTACAATAAATAACACTTTGATATCAGGAGGCAGTTTCTCAAACATTTTACGCTCCCCAGTGACGTTTGATCGATGAACTGACGCAAAAAACGCCCCCCTTTTACTCGCTACACAGGTGGGAGATTGATGGAGGCACACAAGTTTTATTGTATCTTTTAAGACATACAAATGTTGGAATTAACTTTTTGGCTCCGGTAGCTGGGACGCTTATCCCATTACGAGAGAGCAGGCGTTTGACGTACGTACGTACGTACGCCCTAAATTGATAAAAAAGAGCGTTTATAAATAACAGAAATATATTATAGTATAAACCTATTTAATATAGTCTCGTTGTTTTGGAATATGGTAGTATTTACAGGGTGGTCTCAAATTCTCTTTTTATTTTTACCTATATTTTTTCTAGACAAAAGCGCTGCTTTTTTAACAAATTGTAAAAACATTTTATCACTGTCATAGACACGTAACATACATACATAAACTCACGCCTTGGATCCTGGAAGGGGTAGGCAGAGGTGCCACGACACCTACATTTCGCCTGGTATGTTCCCTCCCACAGTGTGATAGGGAGTGATCCTATAGCCATATCGTGGACTAATTCCAGACTCCAAGCTGATAATGAATAGAAAAATCAAATATCATTTTGCGCGACCCGAGGTTCGAACCCCAGACCTCAGCTCTATTGCCGTAACGTAGTACAACTACGCCACCAAGGCAGTCATACAGAATCTACGCGAGAAGTTTTACTTTTGCAATTTGCAATTATTCAGTGGTTAGGCCATATAGTCCACCACGCTGGCCTAGTGCGGGTTGGCGGACTTACATACCATAGAAATTCTTATGAATCGCTATGGTATGCAGGTTTCCTCACGATGTTTTCCTTCACCGTTTTAGTGCGTGGTGATTGACTATCAATACACACATGACTCCGAAAAGTCAGAGGTGTGCCCTGGGATTCGAACCCGCGACCACCGTGAAGATGTTGGCAGCCGCGTCTAGTCCGTTTACCAACAGGCCACCACGCACTTCTATATGGCCTAACCACTCTCAATCGTATTCTCGATTGTAGAGTAGGCCCGTGCCCTGCAGTGGGACGTATATGGGCTGATACAGAATTATTCAGTGTCACTGTTGCGATTCGACCTCCTTCAATTTTATCCATCTTTAAATTAGTAACCCACCTTCAATTCCCTTCGTGTTTATAGACGTTAAGGATCATTTACTATCAAGTAAATCGGTTACTTGTTTCCGGTCATCGAAAAAGTAAAGAAAAATACAGCTACATGTAGAAATCCTATACGTGCACACAACATAATATATAATGTTAATAAAATGTATATTTTACGACAAACACACGAATAGACGCAGTTTATGAGTGATCAAATTTGTTGGATCTGTGGGACTACTATTGACTCTCGATTTAATTTAGTTCTAAAAAATTCCACAGGGTCAGGTAAAAATGTGCGCCACTGTTGCTCGATAATTTGACTGGTGATAGGAAATACGTATTGTCTTGGATAGCGACCACTATACACAATTATTATGGAACTATAATGAGAAACACCAGCAGGCCAGCATAATTGGCTGTGCAACGAACGAGAGGTACCTAGATAAATTTATTTTGCGAGCCACTTTCTGTCCCAGCGTTATAAGGTTTCTGTTTTGTATCCTACCGTCAAAACTAAATAGTAAATTGGGTAATACAGTAAATTGACTCCGCGGCGTAGTAGGCTGGACTTCGGTCGTCAGGCCGCAAGTTCGATTCCCGTATCGAGACAATTAGTTTTGTGGACTACAGGTATAATCTGATTGTTTATGGGACCGATCAGTCTCTTAAAATCCTTGATATCGATGACCCAGGACTTGTATGGTAGTGTCAAGACTATTTATGTGAATATTGAGCCAATTTATTTACTACATACTCTTTGTGGAATAAAGCGCATTTACTGTGTGCGCTGTAGTTACTTTGTGGTAAAAATACAGAAAAAATACAAATATATGTAGGTCCATTTATTTACTAAATATTCTATGTGAACTGTGGTACATTTACCACCAGATGCGCTGTAGTCACTTTGCTGTAACAATAAAAAAATCAAGTTTTCGATCCTAATTCGAATAAACAAATCGTGTGTCCATAGTAGGGGTTTGGGTCGGATGCGCGGGCGCCGGTAGCCAACCGGTCTTACTCCAAGTTTTTTTCACCTCCGCTTTATCTTAGCTTTGTTTTTTATTTTCAACTTTTCACGCTGAATTAATAGCCGTGGCTTTATCGTTTATCTTGTTCGATGGTAGGGTGCGGACACACTGAAGTTGAGGTTAAAGAGTGTAGTGGGTTCGATTCCATAAACAAATCATTGTAAGAAGATTACAATTGTTGAACTTCCAGGGCTTTACTCCTTCAGGCAACCATTCAAAATTAAATATTTTCAATCGTAGGTAATTAGTAACTTATTTAAATAGTTTATTTTGTTAAGAAATATATGGCACTTAATTTATTATATGTTTAATTTTAAAATAAATACATCCATTAGACTATTAAAATGGTAAAAAAATATATACATTCAAGACATTTATTTTTATTATTGGTGAATATTACACAAGGGAGTGACACAGAGTTTTTAAATAAAATCATGGTTACAAAATTCAACAATAAGTTTTATAAATAAACTGAGTTTCGATATCCGGTTGCGCAGTGATCATTGTGCGCGCCGCCTTACTCTCGCAACTTTATATTTTGTTGGCTCGTTTCGAAAGCTCGTTTTTAGGGTACTGCCGCGGAGCTTTTGAAAAAGTTTCTCTGTTACAAATTAATTTCTTTTGTTACGCTATTGTGTCTTTATGGCGTTAACTGAAGTTTTTTAACGACTCATATAATCATTACGGTGTTTTGTACAACAATGGAAGTTATTTAGTAACTTAGTTGCGGAATAAAGTGAAATCTTACAGCCATAGCAGTTATATTTTACTGGTGGTAAGTCTCTCATATGTGAGAGGCCATCTGGGTCTGTACTATCGCAATGTGTAATTTCTTTCGCCAAACAAAATGATAAATGCACTGTTGTGTTTCGGTTTGAATGGCATTGTAGCCAGAGTTACTACTGGACATATTGATACTTAACATCTCAAGATGGGGAGCGAAGTGGAATGCCAAGCATTGATTTGTAATTCAAGGTGTTTGGTATCGCCACTGCTCATGAGCGCTCGTATCGCTTACCATCAAGTGAATGGTATGCTCGTTTTGCAATTCATAGAAAAAAAGGGTGTATTTTAATGATATTGTAAGGTATACTGGGCTTTCTGAATTAATGATATGAATTCAAATAGCTATTCCGGATATGTGAGGCCAGGCTTAGTTCTGTATCTGTATCAGCCCATATACGTCCCACTGCAGGGCACGGGCCTACTCTACAATCAAGAGTACGATTGAGAGTGGTTAGGCCATATAGTCCACCACGCTGGCCTAATGCGGGTTGGCGGACTTACATACCATAGAAATTCTTATAAATCGCTACGGTATGCAGGTTTCCTCACGATGTTTTCCTTCACCGTTTTAGTGCGTGTTGATTGACTATCAATACACACATGACTCCGAAAAGTCAGAGGTGTGCCCTGGGATTCGAACCCGCGACCACCGTGAACATGTTGGCAGCCGCGTCTAGTCCGTTTACCAACAGGCCACCACGCACTTTTTACCAACAGGCCACCACGCACTTCTACTTAGTTCTACTAAACATAAAATACAGAACCCAACCCCAATGGAGACAGCATCACAACGCAAGCTACATAGGTCGCGCTGGTCATCTGTCATCGGCAATTATTCCGGAGATGTCGCGAGATGCTGTATCATTCGCTGGAGATCTGGGCAGCTTCAGTTGTTATCACTGATAGCTGGTATCATGTTTTAAAGTAGATGCGACTTTTTCGTGGTTGAATTATATAAGTGGGCGAAAGAGAGTGGGACAACCTCGTGGCGCAGTTGGTTAGACGCTGGCTGTATGAAAGTGAAATTGAACGTATTAAACTTATTAAACGTAATAAACTTACAACGTATTATACTTATTTAACGTATTTATTTCGGGTCTTGATGTTTGTGAGACCGAAAAGTCTCTTAGTTCCTGATACCCACGAGTCACGACACAAGACTCGATTTTAATGTGGGGTCAGGACTATACCTGTATAGTCCTGACCACGGGGCTTATCAAGACTGCTAAAGGAGCCGTGTGGTAGTTTAAGATACTACTAACACAATGCAAGTAAAAATTCTACTAATTCTAAATGTTATCTCTATTAAAAAATAAGATGCATTAAAAATAACCCAATCCAGAATCTGAAACATAACCCGCAAACTATTTTTAATTTAGTGACATCTACCGGAACGGACATGAACTACTTTCGTACAGCTTAAGATCAGCTAATCTCGATCGATCAGCAACATTCTATTTTTATTATTGGGTCTGTAATTTAATTTTGATAGTGCATCCATTAATTCTACATAATTTAATAAGCTTTACTTAATCCCATCTGCTATGTAGTCACATAAAGTATCTGGTTATCGCGATACAATTATAAGGTATATTTATAATCTGCATTTATGAGATATAGGAGCCACAATAGATTACTACTTAGTAAATACTTATTTACTATTCCTTTTGAGCAAATTTATAAAATATTTTGCCTTATAAAGGCCATTTTTACAGTTTATATTTTAAACACAGCTTAAATTGTGAGGTGGTCGTGATTTCCAACATAAATACATACAAAGGAGAATTTAACGTAATCCCTCCCTACATTTAACATTGTGGCAAGCGCAGATATCTGTAATTATACAAACACTCAGGAGTAATCTTGAGACATCCACACAAATCCCGATGAAGGCTTTCGCATGCTCTTTACGAAACAGGGTTGGGTGTTGTCAGTAGAAGCGTAATTAACACTATATTTACTAGCAATTATTAAAGTTGGAATGTTTATGACTATGTATTATTGAATCAGCCCATATAGATCCTGCAGGGCACGGGCCTACTATACAATCGAGAATTCGATGGAGATTTAGATTATATTACTCAAGTAATTAATCTGTATCAGCCCATATACGTCCCACTGCAGGGCACGGGCCTACTCTATAATCGTAAGTACGATTGAGAGTGGTTAGGCCATATAGTCCACCACGCTGGCCTAGTGCGGGTTGGCAGACTTACATACCATAGAAATTTATATAAATCGCTATGGTACGCAGGTTTCCTCACGATGTTTTCCTTCACCGTTTAAGTAATTAATATTCTTTAATATTCATATTAATATTCAGTGTGCGTGGTGGCCTGTTGGTAAACGGACTAGACGCGACTGCCAACATGTTCACGGTGGTCGCTGGTTCGAATCCCAGGGCACACCTCTGACTTTTCGGATTCATGTGTGTATTTATAGTCATTCACCACGCACTAAAACGGTGAAGGAAAACATCGTGAGGAAACCTGCATACCATAGCGATTTCAAAAAAATTTATTCTATGGTATGTAAGTCCACCAACCCGCACTAGGCCAGCGTGGTGGACTATATGGCCTAACCACTCTCAATCGTACTGTCGATTGTAGAGGAGGCCCGTGCCCTGCAGTGGGACCTATATGGGCTGATACATAATTAATATCCTTAAGGGTAATCATGTTATTCTGTAATAAAAAATATACAACAAGCAATTTAAAAAATATTCGTCACCACTAGAGTACCTATGATAGGTACTCGTTTATTCTAGCCACTGTTTCCTAATCCATTTTATCTTTCACCTGGCAACCCTCTAGATAAAACGGTAATCTGCCTCGAACCGGAATTATCCACCGCACAGAGTTCGTCAAATGACGCCCTCGGGATATATCCGTCCCTTTCTGGTACGAAGGATGGGAGAGAGAGGTCGTTAATTGATATGAGCGTGTATTGGGCTTAATGCTCATAATGTTAGTTAAGGCGGTAAGTGTGTATTAGTTGGCTGGAATATCTCGTAGTTTTGGCATGAGAATTTGAGGATTCAGGTCTCCTTTTGTTAAGTATTTGGCTCAGATTTTCGTGCGACAGAAACAACATCTTACGATCTATTTCACAATTAAAAGTTTATTTATAATTAAACAAGCTATACTATTATAGGTTTTGCGTGCCACTATTGATCCTGGCTTACAAGAGTTGCAGTGGTGGGTGTGAGGGCGGGACACTCTCCAAAATATTATAGATTTTATTTCAACAAAATCTTACGTTGGTAAAACAATGCGATTACACGATGACCATTGCTGTATCTCTTAAATGACACCAATGACATTTTAGAAGCAATATGCATTCGTCTAATAAAAAAAGCTTTGTCTTACACCAGGACTGATCGATTTTTATGATAACTCCGTTCTAAAAACTCAAATCTCTAGTGCACAAATACGCATATTTAGCTGACCATAAGGCAGAAAATATCCATTCATATAGCACTATAGCCAGGCAAAATTGTACCTTATTTCATATCAATAATACTCGTACAAACTACAAAGTACTAAATAGAATATGAATACTAGGGTCAATACTCGCATTGAGTTAAATTAACCACAACAACGCCCTCTAGTGGCATTACATAAACAATCGCGCGACAACATTTGCATGTGAAACTATCGCATGCTGAGCCCTGTCGTAAACAATACGAGATATACGTGAGACTTTTAGTCGTGCGATTAAAAGACGAATATCTGGTGAATGAAGTGCGTCATTTTACACATTGTTTTGGTGCTATAATAAGATCTGAGCCCAAACAATATCTGTTATGAAATTATACAACAATTTTTGTCCAAAAAAATATTAATTTGGAACAAAAATACCGTCTCGGATTGAAACATAACATTATTTCCTCAAAATTAAACCAATTGTCAGAGTCATTACACTTTTAAATATGTTTGCGGCACCGAAGCACCCATTAATTTCACTATTACATTACACGTAACGAATTTTAACTAACAAATCGGTTATTCTTGTGAAAAAACGAATTGTAATGCGACAAAATATCGCCCGTGTGCAAGAAACTTAATCGATTTAATTTATTACATACTGCTTGAAACCCACGTAATCTGATTGGGCCATCGGCTCTGAGATAACTTGTTCTTTTAAATTAAAGTGCTATGAAAAATTACCATAGTTTGTATTATTTGTATTTCTACATAATTTTGTTCAAAATTAATCGTGGCTTATTGTAGTACGATTAAGTTATTGTTTGTAGACTGTGATGACATTTCGAAAACAACAATAGTATCTACATATTTTATTAATTTGTGAAACTTTATTTCTGTATTTACATATCGACGCAGGAAAGCGATTTTTTCGTATCTCCTAAAATGCGTATTATGCATTTTATACATTATTAAATTCAGAAAAAAATACCGCATTGATTTTCCTTGTGAAAATGTAAGGTTTTATTTTAAAATGTTATTACTAAAAAATGGTATTCCTATGTCTTCTAGTTTAGAGGTTATTCATTTTTTAATTTTTTTTTTTGGATCCCGTGTAAAATTCATTTTTCGGGTTATCCGAAGATTGCTTTCTGTCGTCTTTATTTTTGTTCCATAAAACAAAATGAACTTAAAAATGTACGATTCATTCGATGGAAACCAATTATAGCGCCCCGTGGAAAATTGGGAGCTTCATTTGAATATTACTGGTCTTTAAAAACAAATGAAAGGGTGAAAATACGTGAAAACTCCGATATACTGCTCAAACACTTTATTTTCTAAGACACACTTATATTGTACATAGTATGGCTATAATAATTAAAACTCACAACTGTATCTTCGAGAGCGATGTTTCGCCGGAGGTCTCTCCAATGAATATGATGCTGGAACTGCGCGCTCTCAACACAATGACTAAGTTATTACATACCTCCGGTAGTATTAAAATTATATAAATCAATAGACGAACTTTTTATCATAAGAAACATATAAAACCTAAGAATTTAATATTCACAACACTTTATATAATTTCCATTTCTTTCAATATTAATTTTACAATATTTTATATAATTTTCAGTATAATTTCCATTACCTAACATTCGGCCATTCTGAAAACGCGCGCGCCCTCGCGTGCAATAGCCCGGCCTTAACGCCATAGTAGTGCTTATACATATAACAAAACAGAAACTAGTAACGCCACAATGGGCTCATGTTGCCATTGTCGGCTAATTATCACCACCACTAATTAAAGCTAGTAACGCCACAGAGGGCTGGTAACGCCACAGAGGGCTGGTAACGCCACAGAGGGCTGGTAACGCCACAGAGGGCTGGTAACGCCACAGAGGGCTGGTAACGCCACAGAGGGCTGGTAACGCCACAGAGGGCTGGTAACGCCACAGAGGGCTGGTAACGCCACAGAGGGCTGGTAACGCCACAGAGGGCTGGTAACGCCACAGAGGGCTGGAAACGCCACAGAGGGCTGGTTACGCCACAGAGGGCTGGTTACGCCACAGAGGGCTGGTTACGCCACAGAGGGCTGGTAACACATCTAAACACTTTTCCAAATATTTATTAATCACAATCACTATTAATAATATTCAAACGTAACTAGTATATTGTTGTACATATAAATATAAAAACATAACACATTATCTTAAATCATTATTTACAATGTCATACTAAAAATCAGATCGGACATGTTTGGAATTCAACCATTCTTAATCACTATTTTCTTCAGATTCACTAGCCACAACATCATTACGAAATACAAGCCATGGGTGTATCTTATCTACAGCAAAAACAGCTTTGTAAATAGGTCTACCAGGTTTTCTAGTTATAGGGGTATCTTCAATTTGATACCTATCGTTTCCTAGTATTTTTATAATTCTGTATGGGCCACCGCATTTAGGAATTAACTTTTTAGACTGTCCAGTTAAATTATTGTTCCACTCTCTCTCCACGCGCACTAAATCCCCTATTTTATACTGACGCGCAGTTTTCCGCCTTTTATCAAACCTTTCTTTTTGTTTACTTTGTTCAACTCTTACTCGTTCACTAACTGCTGCTCTAATATTGTCGATATCTTGTGGTTCATGAACGTTAGACACAATAGAATTAAGTGTACCATCTGATACACCAGTAGGCACGATACCAAATAATACCTCCGCAGGTGTTTTGCCGATTGCTTTATTTACGGTATTATTAATGCCCCATTGAATTTGTGGAATTATCAGGTCCCATTCATTATCTGGATTATTATTATTTGTTGCTTTGATAGCGTTTATAATTGTTCGATTATACCGTTCAATCTGGCCGTTAGCTCGAGGCGTTGCAACTGCGTTCAATATGTGACAAATTCCTTTCTCTTTGACAAATTTTGTAAAATCATTACTAGTAAAACTAGTACCCCGATCAGTTATTAATCGGCGTGGAACTCCAAAAAGAGAAAAGTATTCAGTAAAAACATTAATTGATGTTTTACTTTTACAATTTTTCACTGGTTTAATAAAAATGTATTTGGTAAAGGAATCTATAATGGTCAAAATGTAACAATTCTTCTTTTTACTTTGAGGAAATGGTCCGCAATGATCCGCGTGCAACACCTCGAAAGGCTTACAAGGTTTTGGTATTGGATGTAACATACCCTCTCTTGGTCCGCCTGGCACTTTATTATACGCACATTCCAAACATGATCTACAATATTTTTTAATAAACCGACGCATACCTTTGAACCAATAAACTTTTCTAACTCTATCATAAGTTTTCTCATAGCTAAAATGTCCGACATCGTCGTGATTTCTTTTAATAATCTGCCACCTAACCGATTTTGGTACGACCCATAGCAATCTTACATTATTTTCATATTTTGATATTCTGTATAATTTATTATTTTTTATAGTAAAATTTGATTTGATTTCAACAACGTTATTAATCTCAGGATCTTTTAAAATGTCAAAAATTCTTTGAAGTTCAGTGTCTGATTGCTGAACAGTTTGAAGCCATCTTTCGTCATCGACATCAATATGAGCCACTTCCATATCCACGGAAAAAATGTTATAATCTTCAAAACGAGATGGTGTATTTGGAGACGTAATTGGGTTCCTACTTAAGGCATCTACATGGCTCATTTTGGTCCCCGCACGATACTCTACGACAAAATCGAACTCCTGCATTGCGATCCACCATCTTGCTACCCTCGGTATTAAATCCTTTTTTGTCATTGTAGATTTAATAGCATTGCAGTCGGTTACCAATTTGAACGTAACTCCCAATAAATATACTCTAAATTTATTCAGGGCTGTCACTGCGGCAAGTGTCTCCAACTCATATGAGTGGAATTTTTGTTCCTCAGGTGAGGTTTGCCTACTGTAATAGATTACAGGCTGAAGACCTTGCCCACAATCTTGGATAAGTATTGCACCTATTCCTAATTTACTTGCATCTGTATGCACCTCAAGACGAGCACCTGGATCGTACAGGGCAAGAACTGGACGACTAACTAACATGTCTTTGAGGGTATTAAAAACTTCAATTTGCTCCGGGCCAAACCGCCATGGCTCATTCTTTTTCGTTAGGACCGTAAGTGGTCGCGCAATTATTGAAAAGTTACGCACGAATTTACGAAAATAGCTAGCTAGTCCTATAAACTGGCGTATTTCGTGAACGTTTTTCGGAACAGGGAACAATTTGACTGCCTTAATTTTTGAAATTCCTGGTCTAATACCGGCACTACATATCTCGTATCCTAAATATTCTATTTTCTCTTGAAAGTACACACACTTATCAGGATTTAACGTAAGCTTAGCGTTTCGTAAAAGAATAAATACCTTTTCTAGTTTCTGTAGGCCTTCTTCGATTGTTTTAGAAGGGACTAAAAGATCGTCCATATATGCAAGTACTAATTTGTGTCCAACACCATTTAATAATCTATTAATGGCCCTTTGAAAAATGCTAGGGGCATTCGCTAACCCAAAGGGCATACGATTGTATTCGTATAGGCCATCTGGCGTCACAAAAGCAGTAAGGTGTTTACTTTTTTCCGCTACTGGAATTTGGTAATATCCCGAAGCAAGATCAAGACTACTGAAAAACTTGTTACCGCCTAAACAGTCTAATTTGTCTTCTATGCGTGGTAAGGGATATTTATCTTTTAATAATTTTCTATTTAATGCACGATAATCAACGCACAATCGTTTTTGTCCATTCTTTTTGTCAACTAGTATTACAGGACTCGCATATGAGGATGAGCTTTCCCTAATGATACCATTTTTCAATAGATCATCAATTATTTCGGACAACTGTTCTTTCTCTTTAATGGACATACGATATGGATTATAAACAACTGGTGTCTCATCTTTTAATTTAATTGTCATTTCAGTTAAATTAGTTAGTCCTAACTGGGATAAATCATATGCAAAACAATCACTATATTTACTCAGCAACTTATATAAACATTTTAATTCTTGTGCATTTAATTGTGTTCCAATATTTATATTACCTAAAGTGAAATTTTCTTTTAATTGCGAATGATGCGTAGTAAACCCAATATATTCCGAATCTATTTCTTTGTAATTGATTGCTCGTGCTAAAAGATGACCCTTTTTAACCAACAAATGTGAATTAGCAGTATTAGAGACCAATAGGTAACCTTTACTATCACAAAACTCGTATAACCCAGGCAGTATGAAATATTTTTTATCAACACTATCGCGAAAGGCAGCTTCGACATACAAAGAACCAGTAAATTCCGACATCGTTTGTACCCCTACGGGTGAAGTAGTACTAGGTGAAATTAAAACGTCCGCCAACGGACTTAACTTGATTTTCGGGCCTTGACCTTCAAATGAACTAATACTTGGAGCTTCATAAAAATATAAATTATTTGCAGTTTTATACATAACTATATTTGGCAACTCGGTAAAAGTTTGTCCAATTATTACATCATATGGCATGTAATGATCCGCAACCACAACAAATTCGATCTTTGTCCAAATATCGTCCACAGCTATTGTTCCCGCAACGGTACCCAATGGTCGAACAATAGTATTCCCAAACCCTCGAAGGTTGGGTAGATCACAATTTATTGTATATGTCCCATAAATTTCTTTGGCTAGACTTTCCTTCATTAATGTGCAGCTACTACCGAGATCTAAAAATGCACATTTGATGTATCCTTCTATTTTTACTTCTTTATAATATTTACGGCTATCCATTTTATCAGCTTGAATACGCATTACATTTTTATTAGAAGGAGGACCCTTAATTTGTAGCAGACTACTAGACGCGTTATCATTTTCCGATAGATAAGAAACACCCATATTTTTGCTACGACAATCCTTAGAATAATGACCAACTCTACGACAAATACTGCATTTTTTTATAGGTTTACTACAATTGGTCCTAATATGACCACCTTCACCACAATTAAAACAAATTATGTCCGGTCTGGATACATCTCTCATCTTTGATGGTCCCGGCATCGATTCTACGCCCCGATTGTATGTCATTTTACGTTTATTAGTAACATAACTATCACTATGAGATAACGTCTTGAGAAACGAAAATAACTGTTCTGGTTCTCCAAATCGGCATGCATTCGCACTCATTCTCACAAATTTATCATCAATGCCGTGTACTAGACATCCAACCGCCTTACTACCAGTGATTTCGCATTTATTAATCAATATCATTTTTTCATAGTAATACTCGTCTAAAGGTTGACCTATTTTGCATCGCAAAAATAACATACGTTGTAACAAATCGCCATAATTTTCATTAGAAGGAAAAGCAGATTTTAATTTATCTACCCATTGTTCCCAAGTGTATAGTAGTGACGGTAGTCCTTCGTACCAGCGTTTCGCGAGACCAGTTAGTTTTGCTAACGCGTAATGGCATACCTGCTTTTCATTCCAGCCGTATATTATAGCACATTCATTTACTTTATGTATCCAAGAATCGATACTTTGTAAACCGTCACTAGGATTAAATTCGGGTATCACATTGATATTGCCAAACGTTTGATTAGACGTAGTTAAATTATGAACCATGTTATCACGATTACCAAATTGAACAGATCTACAAACTGTTTCATTATTGGAATCTCTAGTCGTTAATGCTTCCCTTCCTACTGAAGTATGTGTAGGTGTAACTGCGGGTGGCGGTGTATTAGATCGCGATTGGGAGGTAGTTTTGTCGTCGCGAACTGAACCCTTTTTACGACGTTCACTGTGCTTATTTGCCTTTCTAGAATGTTTCTTGGATTTTTTATGATGCTTGTAACACTTTTCATGAATACTAGATGAATCAGAGCTAGTTGTTGACGAGCGACGGCGTCTTCGTTTCGAAGTACCTTGTCCATCTGACCGACTACGCCTATTCGATCCCATGGCAATCAAGTCTTAAATATAATTCACTTCCGAATAATAAGAAGAAATAAAAATTAATAGAAGATTTTGACTACTTCAATTGTAAATCGTCTATACAGTTAAACAATTTGAAAAAATCGCACTAAATAGTCATACCGTCAATAGTCACAATCACTATAAGCACATCAACCAATTGTTTTTGAAAAGTACAATAAATCACAAAGTCACTCAATAATTTCTTGAACAGACTCACGGTTCGCGCAGCTCCAAATAACAGGGTCGCGTCTTGCTCGCTTTGCCACTTCTGACTTGAAAACTCCGATATACTGCTCAAACACTTTATTTTCTAAGACACACTTATATTGTACATAGTATGGCTATAATAATTAAAACTCACAACTGTATCTTCGAGAGCGATGTTTCGCCGGAGGTCTCTCCAATGAATATGATGCTGGAACTGCGCGCTCTCAACACAATGACTAAGTTATTACATACCTCCGGTAGTATTAAAATTATATAAATCAATAGACGAACTTTTTATCATAAGAAACATATAAAACCTAAGAATTTAATATTCACAACACTTTATATAATTTCCATTTCTTTCAATATTAATTTTACAATATTTTATATAATTTTCAGTATAATTTCCATTACCTAACATACGAGACGAACAAAGCATAATTGGTCGCCGAATAACTGATCAAACATAATGCCAAACCAAGCTTTACTTTACTCAATTTCCTGAAAAAGTACAACCCCAGTCGGGCCGTCTTTTCCATAATATAGTAGGAAACTAAGCCTATAGTAAGGTTTCATACGTAAATAAAATCACGCCTTTCTTCCAAGAAGGCACATGTTCTGTTAACAATCAGTGTCTATATCCACGTTTTGCCTTGTGTGTTCCGTCCCACGATGTGATAGGAGGTGAGCCTATCGCCATTTCAAAAATAAATTAATACCTGGCTCCGGGCTGATACTAAAAATAAAAATCCAATATCACTTTGTATAGTAAGATTTCATTATTATAAATTCCTAATGTATTATAATAATTCCTAGGATTAAACAGCACACAGGAAAAAATATTCCATTACATCTAATCTATGAAATAATTGCACATTTTTTCCAATTAATTTACAAATGACCTACATTGTAACCACAACAATATAGAGGAAAATTACCAATTAATTCCTTTTGCTAACAAATATGTTGTTTTTCATAATAATTAATAATATTGATTATGCACGAATTAATACTGAATTCTGTTGTTGGTCTCTAGCTATTCATATACTTGAGCTTACATCTTTGGGGAGGTAGGAAAAAGGGCTACTAAGCTGAGCGGTTACTAAGCTGAGGTCTCGTTTTCGAATCCCGGGTCGGGCAGTGATATTGGATTTTTCTGTCCATTATCAGCCCGGATTTAGGAATCTGTGCCCAATATGGCGATAGGCTCGTCCCCTGTTACTTTGTGAGACTGAACAAATAAGGCGAAATGTGGATATCACCTCTGCATGCACCTTCTAAGAAAAGGCGTGAGTTTATGTGTGTAAAAATATATTCCTGGAAATCTCATATTTTTCCTAACTGCAAAAATTACAACAGTGGATAAATTAATCCGACAATTCAATGTAGGACAAGCCACTACACACACAGGGCTCTCATAAAATTCTTTCAGTTCAACATCCTTTAAAAATTGTGTGAAGGGTCGTCGCCCTTATTGTAATTGTGTGCGTTTAATTTATTAATAAATTAATCTTTGTTCTTCGTATGGACTAATGAATACAAGCAATGGCCTAGAATACCAAGTAGCCATTATATTCATAAATATGTACAAATATGGCGTCGTTTAATTATATCTTTTGTTTGGCGAGTGAACTCGCGTGAAATAGAAATTTATTATTTAAATTATTTAGTGGATATGGACCACTTTCGAGAATATGAGAAATTAGATTATGGATTATGAATTCGTTCGCATGACGCTGCATCGTCCCAATCTGGATTGCTTGACGAATATATTTTGCGAGGTACTGGTTCGAACATTTTCTGATAAGTTGCAACTTAAAACTAATGAATCTGAAATCATTGATTCATAAATTCTAGCCAATTAATATTACAAGCGAAATTGAACATATATGTATATTTATTCGAAGAAAATATTTAAAAATATAATTCAAATCGAATAAAGACTATTTCGAAGGCTACTTTCACACAATTTCTCAAAAAAAAAATATATTGTAAAATAAACAAATAAACTATCAAAGTAAATTTTCATCCAGCTGACTATTCAGAGCGAAAATGTTACTTTTGCAAACTCTACCAGTGGAAAGTGTTCTCGGCGACTCTACGTAGCGCCCCTCGAGGTGTAGAGCCTTTGTGTTGCATTATAACTCGACTCTACATCACAGCTATATTTAGAGCTCTATTTTAAGTCGAGTCATATTGTTTTGGACACTAATGGCAGTCATTTGTGGTTTTTGTGTTAATATTTTAGAGTTGATAAATTAGTTGGATGGAGGTATATTTTTTACACAGTATTGGATTTTCCGATGTAAAACGTATTTTATTCGATATATAGCGAGTTATTTTGTGTCACTTTTTATTGATTTTGTAAGTGATAATTGTAGCCCCCTTGGTTGAGCTGATAGTTTGTTTTTTAACCCAGAGCAACTATGACTTTTGCGCTAATATTAACCAACAAAATGTTATACCTAAAAACCGCCCTGTTGAACATTAAAGGAGGCCAGAAGGAGTAATAAACATAATTGCAAACCTCTTCAAAGGAGAACTAAACCGTTTGATAACCTAAGCAAGTCCTCTTCTATAATTGATCTATCTAGCGGCGTGTGGGAAATTTGGAAGTTCAAATAAAATTTTAGAATGTCTCTTAAACACATTGTTTGAGATAGGTTTTCATCTTGTAAAAAACAATATAATAATGTATGTACAATTAATAAATTTAATTAATTTAACTTTCTGATTGGTTTCGTTGCGGGTTAAAGACAAGTGAACAATAGGGTATTTGACTCCATTTTTTTTATTGTATGTATCAAAACGTTTCCACAGCTATGGTCTAACAAACAAAGAAATTTATAAATCCATTCAGAATTAAACAAGTTAGAAACGTTTTAAATCTTGTAGTGGGGGTAACAGAAAAGAAATTCAAAACCAAGATAGTGACGTCACTAGGGTTATTATACATTACAGTGTGCGGGTGTGAAAGAGACAGCAAGATGTCCCCACTACACCCCCACTCTTTTATTTTAAATGTTAATATTTGCCTTATGTTACAAGCTACTTTAATACTTTTTTGACAGCAAGGCTTTATTTTTAACGAATTTGTGTTTGTAAGCGAAATAATACCAAAAATCGATAATAGTCAAATACCCTATTTCGGAGACTCGCCGAGGTACAAAAATTTCGTAGACTCGCCGAGCTTCAGTGCTCGGTGTCATTACATTGTGTGCCACTGTTGATCCTGGCTTACAGGAATTACAGGGATGGGTGTGAGGGCGGGATAGTTTTCAATATAAAAAACAAAGCATTTATTCTCGTAATCTTATGATATTTACATGTCCGATATAATAAAAAATGTAAAGAAAAAACTGTTCCTAATACTTTGACAACAGCATGATAAAAACACATTCGGCCACCCGAAGATCGTAGACAAATCATATTACGCTAATAAATGCCTTAATTACAATAGAAGGTAACATTCATAATGAATTCCACCTCATTGCATAAAATACCGAAACACCACCGGAATGAATCCGGCACGTAACGCTTCACTAATCTTCCATAATTGATTTCATAACGTAATACAATACCGAAGACCCACCACCCGACCCCCCAAGGACGGGGGCGGACCCCCCGACCCCCCACAATTACATATCGGCCATGCGTTGCCAATGTCACGGGTTCGGCGAACTGGTGGAATATTGATCCTCATTGCAACGTAAGGTAATGGCTTTGTTAAGTCTAATTTATTATGATTTTATCTATTTTTCTTCATTGAATACGTGGCTTATATCTTTTGTATCCATTTTAAAATGCTTTATGTAAAGTTGCTGTTTGATATTTTTCAAGTTCGAAATGTTAAACTCTTTAACTGCATTGGACCTTGCTGAATGTTGACGTCTGAAAATACTAAGATTCTGTTAGTTTCAAGGCCAGTGCTAGATAAATTTTAGATAGATTATTTAAAAAATATTGATATCTTAATTTTGATGTAATATCTATCTTTATTATTGAAGTATTTTAATTAACTCGCATCTATAACATAACGGTTTAATATAATTATATCTTCGCCACTCCGTGTATCTTTATCGTTATCAAATTTTTTGCACTCTAGTACTCAAAACTCTCTCTTAAGTCTAGACCATTAGCCGATACCTAGAACCACATTAGCACTAGACTGTACAGCTCTTTAACGAGGAGTCAGTGCCTTATTTCAATGATAATGAGTGTGATGTAACCGGTAATAGTTCGCGGAACAGCTAATTGTACGTATGACCAGTTTACGATGACCCCTCTATTGAAAACTGTTGCTAAGACTCGTATTATTTATTTATTGTGTATTATTAGCGTGTTTTATTGTATGGTTAGGTGTGGAATATTCTGCGACAATTTAGTGCTCGTAATAAATGTTTGTTGGTGTCATTAAATTTGCTTAAATTGTAATTTGTATTAGATGTATATTTGACAGCCTCAGTGGCGCAGTTGGTTAGTCGCAGGCTGTAAAACGTGGGGCCACAGGTTCGATCCCCGCACCGAGACAAGTATTTGTGTTATCCACAGGTATTTGTTCCGGGTCTGGGTGTTTGTGAGCGAGAAAAGTCTCTCGTAGTTCCTGATACACGACACAAGACTCAATCTTAGAGTTAGGTCAGGACTATCCATATTACTGTTGGTTGTATGTATTTAAATATTTTGATATATATTAGATGTATATTTCTATTATTATTTTAGAAGGAAAACACAAGGCGATATGTGGTTGTCCTAGTAGCACCTCTGTCTACCCCTTCTGAGAGAAAGACATGAATTTATGTCATGTCAATTTAAGTCAAATTCAAAATAAATTGTAGAAATAAGCAAACGAAGTCCCTGGATGCAGGCCGCTTCCAACAGATCGATGTGGAGATCCTTGGGGGAGGCCGATGTTCATCCATCTTCCATTAGCAGTGGACTTCGCACTGATGATGTTGCGTTTCATTCTATCATAAGGCTGCTGGTGACAGATAGACACTGATAGAACATATATATATATAACATATATGTCATATAGTGACCACTATCTACGATGCTGCATGCCGCATTATATTGCAACAAAATTTGTATAATCGCTGTACGCGGGTTCAAATACCTGTCAACAATGGTTTATGTGAATTCGTTCTTCAAAGGACAGATTCAGTGACAGGCTCACGTCATGCTCCCAATGAGGGTCAAGCAACGACGACATTATTTATATTCACAATTACTGTTTACACAATTGCATTGCACGATTTTTACACATGATGCAAAATATGGTTAACGAAAATAATTGGAATAAAACTATTATTTACGGGTTTTGTCGCGGATTTGGTTTAATTTTATTCTTTTTTTATTTCCGGATTTTTAGATTACTTCACATTTTTCGTCGAATACGTTGAATACGTTGTTCATGAATACAAAAATAATAGTTTTATTTCAATGTGTAACATTCGCGTAAACCCAAAGAACTATTAAGGAAATAAAGATTCGCGTTCTCAGAATATTATGAAAGTAATTATATTTAATAATTGTTACAATATTGAATTCTCCTTAATAAGTAAGTGAAGAAATATGATCTAGCTTCTCAGTAGCATCAGAATTATCATCTTCAGCTATAATCTACTGCTGACCATTAAGGGCCTTGTGAAAATAAAATAAATTTAATTGAAAATAATATTTTCACCTAGAAGAATATTGCAGAGCTTTCAAATGAGGCGTTGCCTATTCAAAGATAGTTTTAAAATCAAGACTGTTGTATTCTGTTTGAGTGAAGAAGACAAACCATTAGATAACTAAAATAGGTTTAAAACTATATTTAAATAATTCCTTAATGCTCCGAAAAAATCCTCTGAACCAGGGCGACTTGTATCAAATTATTTTCTCCTACCTGTAGTAGCTTTGCTATCTTTAACCTAAACACTAATAACGTCAATAGGGCGGTTACTAAAACGAACTGTCAAAACTACATACAATAGTCACGCAAGGTTAAACAATTTGTCCTAGTCAGGTAAGGACAGGACAACCTTGCCTTCAAGCGAATATTGTACATTTCAAAGTAACCGCAATATTCAAACTAAAATACTTCTTGCATTTCCATTGAAATACTGAGTTGAGTTACATACACCCAACAGTCACATACATAGTCCTGACTCCACACTAAGCTCGAGTCTTGTGTAACATGTGAGCATCAAAAACTATGAGAGACTTTTCGGTCTCCCAAACACCGAGACCAAAACTAATGCTTATGGTTCACGCAAATATTTCTCTCAGTACAGGGATCGAACGAACACATCATGCGTTATCCTTAATGAACATAGGCAATGGAATATTCTCAAAAAAATGTATTTGCACCCAGACGGAGCCGGGCTGGGCCGTTAGTGTACTTTGCTGCATACAAAATGCAACAGGAAAATATTTTGCTTCTCAACATGGTGAACCAAATTACATTCTGAAAGTTTCTAGTGCTGTTACTATTGAAATGGTAGATGGTAATCTGTGGTGGCGGTCACCACTCACCAGTGCCAGCGGCTAGGGCGATGACCTGCTGAACTTGACACGGCCGCGATGATGTCAGGGAGTCATTGTGATGGTAATGAAGCCCACGTGTGGAGAGAGAATGGAAATGTAATTACAAGATTAGTAAAGAAGATAATGTTTTAAATATTTCTTGTTGTAGATACTAGCAGCTCAATTTAAATGAAATATTTTCGAGATACGACTGGAGGGACGTAAAAATCCATATGTATCCATTTTCATAAGTTAAATTCAAGAGAAATTACAGCTATATGCAATACGAAAAGGTATGAGAGCGGCTTGCTAATTATGACATTCAATTACTAATCATAAAAAAAAATTGCTTTCTATTTTACGCTATGGAGGATGAATAAACAACATATTATTCATTTCAAACACCAAATTTAAGTAATAAGCACTTGAAATTTCAGAGTACCAGCATTTGTTTCTTTTCTACATGACTGTGATTTCATTATTATTCCTTCACTCTTCACTCCACCGTTCACTTTTTCTTTGGCTTCAAACGTGACGTTATCAACGTTTATTCTGAGCTGATTGCTCCAAGTGACATTTATATGTGAATAAATCTGCAATTATTCAATGAAATGGAGACTTTAGCTTTACGAATGTAGCGGTGAGCACGAAAGGGTTTTAACGAAAATATACATGATTTTATAGTAACTTATAAAATTTGAATAACGTAATTTTGTTAGCTATTTTTCTGACATTCGTAGATGGAGCAAATAAAATTATGATTACCTGATAAGAAAACCACTTATAACAATGCATGCGTATTTAAAGATAAATCAAATTGTTTTTGGCTGATTAATCGACACGACTATATCTGATATTAAAGATGTTTTAACCTAAAGCTAAAGCGTAAAGCAAGTCTAAGAATATATTTTTTTACCCGTTTCAAAATTTTCATAACATATTTGAAAATCTAAGGATTCTTCTTAATCCTAGTCGTTATATTTATTACTGAAGGTCTTGTCCCTGAAAGACCTTAACGATAGTGGATATATTTTAAATGTAGTCATAATTACCACCAAAACCTATCCTATGAAGATATTATTATTGTATTCTGAATGACAAGTTAATGATCAAAAGGCATATCATACCACAAACCAGTTATACTAACACAACAATCCTATCAATAACAAATTCCTCACAAACTAATCGCCGTACTGTACTTAATCAACAAAGCCCGCCGCTCCCAATCTGGTCTTCAAACCCACACAATTGTGTTCTAACCCCACCGGTCCAGGCGTGGCCGTAGTTGTCAACGTAATGAACCATAGAAATTGATATAATTTCGCTCAATCTATTCGTGGAAATAATTATATTGCTATTAGCCCGCGTATGATTGAAGAATTGACAGGAAGCCGCGCCTGATCGCATCCTCGCCGACCTGTTACCTATTTATTGCGATACATGAAGTTTTAAATGGTTTTTAATGGGATACTGAATTGGAATTAAGGGCTGAATCGATTATGAGTACATTTGCATGTTGGATTGTAGAGATATTGAATGTGAAGTGTTCTGGGGTTACTGTTTCTAAGCCAGTGCTTAGAAATACAGAAAAGAATTAGGTCGTTGAATTCAAATTCAGATTTTTTTTTTAAATGAAATAAAACTATTGTCAAAAACTTAAAATAAAATTCAATTTGTTGAAGCTCTAAACACCATTAAAACTAATTATTTTTCCACCAAATCAGACCAACCTGTTTTATTGCAAAAAAATCCATACAACAGTAGCAAATATGATATAACAATCTATTTTAATTCGCCACGTTCGAGCGCAAAAACTGACCTGACGGGACCTGCGCACACCTGTCGGCCGGCAAAAACCTCGACAAAAACTCCTCGCCATCGCAGAGACATGGGCACGATTGTATGGAAATGTGTATAATCAACACTGTTGATAGCCAAGAAAAAACGAATATCTAGCGGTCCAGGTAGGGTCCAAATCAATCCATGACCAAAAAGACAGTATACCAAATAAATATGACCAAAAACAAAATACATAATCGTATAACAATATTATCGTTACACGCGAAGATATAAACCTTTTCCTTAATATGGGATTAAATTTCGAAACAAAGAGTAGTCCATCCATTGGAGACTTCCATGGAAATTACATAAAGATTGACTTAGAATTGTAGGAGCAAAAATTCAACAAAAAAACAGAAATGCATTAGACATTTACTTTAACATTAAACAGAAATAATAGTGTAGGCATTACGTCATACCTTATTGAAGTGCTCATTATCGAAGATGGATCTTGGGTTGTGTTACATTATTACATTGCCTTTACATACATACATATTACATAACGAGTTCGTCCTGTTAGTTATCCATATTATGTGAATTACACATCTGCGTTTTTTTAATATTTGAAGTTTAATTTACCAACATGCTAATAAATCTCTCAAAGTATACGTTTAATTTTAGTATAATTTCAATTATCAATCATTATTATGAGCTATCCCTATTCATGTCATAAAATATTACGTACATATACATACAAAAACGCCCATGTTTATATCCTCGAAAGGTAATTTATAGGTGCATATAGTCCCAACAACAATTCGCCAAACTTATTTCGTTCGCTACTTACACAAAATGCCTATAGCTGTGTCAGGCACAAAATCCAGTACCGCGCAAATTATATGATATTTTTGAAACAGAAAACTCACACAATCTGGGACTTGTTATCTGTAAGTAAACCCAGGATCTAACGGTTACTTCCATGCCTACCTACGCTGCATTTTTTCCCGAGGTTTTACTACATTTACTTTTAAGGCAATTTACATTTTACAGTTACTTCCCGAGTTCGACAAAAACGAGTAAATATGAAAGGAAAACTACAGACACGGCGCACTAAAACCTTGACTTTTTGTTATCTCCTCGCGGCTCCTCTGTCAAACTTGGCATTTCACGAGATGGCGTTTTCTAGTTTTGCTATAACATTTACGTTTTTGATAAATTTACACGGAACTAGACTGTCTTTGCTCTCAAGGTTTAGAAATCCGACCGAGTACGTCGCCCCAGCAGAGAAGATGATATTGCCAGAAGATATCAGTGATAATTTATACCTCGATTTAGTTGAAGAAATACCTGAATTGAAAACGTATGTTAAACAAAGAAATGGTATAAATAAGACGACAACGCCATGGTTAGTTTTTGTAAAGACTCAATACCCTCCTGAAGAAAATACTTACAATCCTGATGACGACAAAGCTGAACTGGCGGAAATGACGGAGACTGTAACAGAGCCAATGGATGTAGCCACATTAACAGAACGTATTGAAATACCCACACTTATGACAACTACTGAAATACCCACAGTATCAGAATCTAGCCTAGTACCTACAGAAATAGATGATATCGAAGAACACACAGAACACGTCGAAGAACCTACAACATTAAATGAAAGTGAAGTAAAAATTGTAAAACAAGTTACCGAAATGCCCACAGTAACAAAATGTGTTGAAATACCTGCCTTTAGAAAATGTTACGGAGCCCCAAAAGTAAATAAATCTATAAAAACACCCACAGTAACTGAAATAACCGCAAACCACACTAAAACATCATCTTTCAAGCTCAAAAAGTATGGTATCTTAGCTGGACCTCACATAGCAACATGCTACACTTGTGGTCTCAACGCTAGTTACATCCCACGCAGTGCTCTTTGTCATGACGCCTTTGAATCCGATGACTCCGAGGTCAAAACCTTAGCCAAGTACTTCAAAACCAAATGCTACAGGAACACAAAGAGTTGGGCGCAGAAAATAGAAGCTTTTAGGATCCAAGGCAGTAATAGTTTGAAGCGCGGTTTGAGAAGAGACCTGTATGGGCCGTATATAGGAGGATGTTTCAAAAGGTTCATGGATGTAGGGAAGGTGTATACTCAGCGAGGTTGTAGGACCTGGTGGCCCACTTACTCTCACTATACGAACTTCGCGAGTCACAGGTACATGAGGCTCGAAGCGTTATTGAGGCATGAGAAGAACGCGTGTGTAGTGAGTCCGCACGCATCGCTGACTCCTTTCAGTCGGACTGTGTCGCTGTTCGTGCGTTACCATGTGTGCGTGTGTGAAGGCAAGTACTGCAACGGAGCTGGCAGTCGCGTTTCATTTACTTTACTAGTTTTAATATACATTGTCTTGTAGGTACAATTGTTTATTATGCGTTTAATATAATATAAGAAAAATGAATTTGTCGTATTATTTTGTAGGGGTAACAGTGCATAGGGGTGTTGTTGCGACGAACCAATGTCGTTCTTTTGTGGTAAGGCCTGCTTTAAGCAGTTGAAAGCCTGTAAATAACAATGACTTACGATATACTAAAGTAATTTAATTCAATTACAATATCAGCTTAACCGACACCTTAGCGATTAATTGGCACGTACAAGGAAGTACTTGAAATCAGCAACACGATACAATCGAACCCTAAATCAGACGCCAACGCCAGTAGCACCCAGCTCTGAGCTCTCAATTAAAACAACAATCGATTAAATGGTGACTGCTTTTTACAACGTTTTTTACCATAATGACATCACCATCGCGGCTGTGCATATATCCACAATGGCTGGCAAAAAACTTGATGGGCAAGATAGTGGGTACGACGGCCAAAAAAATGTTTCGATCGACGCATTATTATTGTAAGGACCCGGCGCGAATTGTTCCAATGTGCGTGACTGTATTTAAATATTTGATTTGCTTTTTGTTTTCAAGATAGTTTTGTATTCGCAACGTGTGGAAAAAAAGTGTTATTGATGTGCTAAATTGTATAATACTTTTTGAATTTGAATCAATTTTTGCGTGCGTGTTTGAGGTCATAGTTTTTATGTTGAATTTTAACCAATTGCTTTATAACATGAAACAATCGTGTCATCAAATTGAACTAGTGTATCGAATTTGAGACCACGAAGGATATATTTAATGCTGCACTTGTTCTCCTAATTCATAGCCATCACGAACAATAATTTGGATTCGTCAACATTTAGATCTAAGTATCTTGCTAGTCATCACCCCACATGATCACACACAACACCGTACAATGGTGCAGTCTAAACTCCACATAAAACACAGGAATTATTGTAAGCCCTCTACTATTCACCTTGGGCTATGCCTGCTTTCTTCGACCCTTTCCTCGAAACCATTTTTTAAGACTGACAACGCAATTATGATCTCCATTTATTATAACACTTATCATCATGGTAAATCGATCTAGCTCGTTTGTCAGATATGTATTTACATAAGCCTACAAGAATGTCCCGAAAAAGTAGTCGTAGCTTCATTCTTCTTGATTGTCAACCACATTTGCTTTACCTATTTCAATCCTGAGATGAGTGATGTGCTTATTGCCACCCCGTCCACAACCTCAACTCCCGTATCAGATTTTTCATGCCTAAAATTAAGATTCGCACTAATTGCGTTGCTTGTCAGATACATGTCATAAAATCCTAATTCAATTCCCCCAACGTCCGTTTTATGGTGTCTCCAATGACATTGTAACAATAGTGTTAATAAAATGGTTATATAAGTGGTAAACAAAGTGGCATGCTATTAATAGTGCTGTGTAGAAGTCACACACACACACACACATATCACGTTACTTTGCAACCTTGGGCGCGTGACTCACAGCTCGTGTGCAAGTAAACAGACCACTCGTCGCCTGCACGCTGTTGCTATGCCTAGCGCCTTCGCTTCAAGACAGATAAGCGTTGAACTCAATTTTCATATGAATATCGTGTAGGTATACTGTATTATCCTATTATGATCTGTCTTTAAACATGGTAAAGAGTTTACTCGTCTTTATTTTTCGTGTTGACTTTTAAAGTAGCATCAGATGCTACTGTAATTGTCACTGTGAAAGTTACGGATGTGATTTCATCGCAGACATTTTAAAGATACCAAAAGTAAATGGTATGTAGGAATTATTACATACCATTATAAATTACAATTATTACATAACTAATATAATATATTAGCCAAATAAATCGGACTGCTGGACAAAGGCCTCCCTAAGCTCTTCTACATCTATTGAGAGTAATTTGCATCCAGTACAACCATATTTGTCGATATTGTCCCGACATAGGTTTCGTAGACAAGACAGTTATAGTCGAAGAGGTGCGTAGGAAATATTATCCTAAATTAGTTTGATAATTTTTATTTCAAATTCGAGAAGCTCTACGTTCAACAGGGAACACACTGTAGCTATAGATAATAATGATCTATCAATCTATCAATTGCCTAGTTGTTACATATTCATTATAGGTTCAGTTTTGACCATAAATGTCAATTAGTGAAATTAGAACATGCTGTAGACAAAACCAGTAGATTAATAACTTTTAGACCGTTATCTAAGAACATCCTAGGTCGATTTAACAGTAATGTACAATTAAAAATAGATAATATTACACTTGATGGCAGTCCAAACGACATGTACTCGTCATTATTTAAAACTATACGAAAAGAGTATGACCAAGTATGTACAATTAAAACAATTAAAATTAACTCTAAAATAAAATTTAGTGCTTGGGCCACTAAAGGCATTAGACATAGTAGGGAAATTTTGTATGAGCTATATGACAAAAGGTCCTATACACCTGATGTCAACTTTAAAAAATATGTCAGTTTATATTCAAAATTATTTAAAAAAGTATGTATGCAGGCTAAATCTAATTATATAAGTGAAAAGCTTAGATTGTCAGATAATAAAATAAAAACAACCTGGCAAATTATTAATACTGAAACTGGGAGTAATAAAAAAAATGACAACAAAATTGCTCTTCGGATAAATGACGACCTTATTTCAGATAAATCTACTATTGCCAATTATCTTGATAATTTTTTCACTAACATACCATTAGACTTAACTGAACATTTAGATTCATCAGTAGATTTAGCGGAATCTTTTCTAAAGGAAAATGTTCCTGGAAATATGCCTCAGTTTAACTTTCAAAAGGTAACCAGTTGTCAAATAATAAAGGCTTTCAAGCAAATTAAAATAAAAACTACGGAAGATATATGGGGACTGTCTGTTAAAGCTATAGAAGCTATTATTGTTAACATTGCACCGTTATTAGCTACTATTTTTAATTCCTGCCTAAGTGACTGTATCTTTCCCGACTTAATGAAAATTAGTAAAGTTGTACCCATTTTTAAGTCAGGATGTTCGAACAATCCGTCGAATTATAGACCCATTTCTATACTACCGGCTCTTAGCAAAATCTTCGAAAAGCTTTTGCTTAATCAAATGCTAGCACATTTTGATGAAAATAAATTAATACATAGGAATCAATTTGGTTTCACAAAGGGTCGCTCAACTCAAGATGCCGGGACATCACTAATCACGTCGGTTTTAGAAGCCTGGGAGGCATCTCAAGATGCTCTAGGAGTTTTTTGTGATCTCTCCAAGGCTTTCGACTGTGTTGACCACCAAACGCTTATTATGAAGCTAA
This sequence comes from Hyles euphorbiae, assembly GCA_023078785.2. NCBI lineage: Eukaryota > Metazoa > Arthropoda > Insecta > Lepidoptera > Sphingidae > Hyles > Hyles euphorbiae. The sequence continues at coordinate 290,086 of CM041031.1, read as the reverse complement.
GGTACTACGGAATCAGTGATACGTCACTTGATCTCGTAATGTCTTACTTGTCGGGTCGTGAACAAAAGGTTTCTTTGGACGGGCTCACTTCGGTAGGATCAAAAGTTAAAATTGGGGTTCCGCAGGGTTCCATTCTGGGCCCCTTTTTATTCCTAGTCTACATAAATGATCTTCCTTGCATGGTTCAAAAGTGGTCAGACATAGTTTTATTCGCTGACGACACCTCTATAATATTTAAAGTTAATCGGAAAGACGATAATCTAGATACACCTAACAATATTCTTAATTTAATTTCGGATTGGTTTTCTGCTAATAATTTACTATTAAATGCTAGTAAGACTAAATGCGTCCGTTTTGCTTTACCGAACGTGGCAAGCGTAAACACGCGTATCGAATTAAATTCAGAAATTCTAAATTTAGCTAATTCCACAATTTTTTTAGGGATCACTCTAGATAAAAAATTACAATGGGGTCCACAAATTGAGAGATTATCAGCTAAACTTAGTAGCGCAGCGTTCGCGGTCCGAAAAATAAGAGAACTAACTGACGTTGCAACGGCTAGATTGGTATATTTTGCTTATTTTCATAGTATAATGTCATACGGCATTATTTTATGGGGATCAGCGGCTGATATCGAATCCATATTCATCTTACAAAAAAGAGCAGTCCGTGCTATTTATAATCTAGGGAGCCGCGATTCTTTGCGATCTGTTTTTAAGGAAAGCAATATACTAACCGTGTCATCTGAATACATCTTTCAGAATATAATGCACGTTCATAAAAATATTAGCAAGTTTTATAAGGTCAGTGACACCCACACTATTAATACGCGGAATAAAAATAAACTTGCAATACCCTCGTTTAGACTAGAAAAGTCAAAAAAATCTTTCTTGGGTAGTTGTATTAAATTTTATAATAAACTTCCCAATAGGATAACGCAGCTACCGGATAAACTATTTAGGGCACATATTAAAAACAAACTTATGACTAGGGGTTATTATAATATTAAAGAATATATTGAGGATAAAAAAGCCTGGGATTAGGTGTTCTCTTGCACATTGCGACCTCCTGGGGCCCTGCACTATTCACTCATTACATCCCCTAATTTAAATAATTAAAAATTTTAAAACTTAAAAATTAATCAATATACAATTAAATTAATCAATTAAATTATAACTAAGTATATAATGATTAATTAATGCCAATTAAAATCATATGACGACCGATCGAGAAAACAATTAAAAATAATAATATGGCAAATCTTTGTAAGACAAGTCACAAATATTTATTTTAGTAAATTGACCAAAATCAAGCCCACTGAGTTTGACTCGCTGGATCTACTCAGAAATGGGTCGCGCCGCGTAGTATCCAGTGGTAAAGTAAAGCCCGCTGAGTTTGTTCGCCGGGTCTTCTCAGTCAGGGCCGCGTTGGATCCGGCAGTAAGCCTAAACATACGGGACGTTTCGGAAATACTTATGGTCGTTGTCTTAAATTGGACCCAAAACAAGCCCACTGAGTCTTATTCGCTGGATATACTCAGGACTGGGTCGCGTCGCGTAGTTCCAGTGGTAGTGTAAGCCCACTGAGTTTGTTTCGCCGGGTCTTCTCAGGAGGGCCGCGTTGGATCCGGTGGTAACAATAAACCGCTACGCACCGTTGTAATAATATTCATGGTCCACAAATTAATTTAATTTGACCAACGTACATATTGTATTTCTTTGAAAAATAAATTACCATAAAGTCATAACTAATACTTTAAATTAAATAAGAATAAAAAGGAAACAAATAAATAAAACTAATTCTAAATAAAAATAAAATTAATTTAAAATAAATAAATTAATTAAACCAAGAAATTAAAATAAGGAATACTAAGTATAGGAAATATATTGTTTATAGAGATTAAGTTATATGTGTATTGACTTGTCATAAGAGCTTTTAAATTGCCTACGTGACCAATAAATACATTTCATTTCATTTCATTTCAGTTCAGATTTTTTTTTTTATTAAGCTTCATATACAAATGTATATAAGGCGGACTTAATGCCTGTGGCATTTTCTCCCAGTCGACCTTTAGGTGATGCAGAGATGAGCTGTAGTAGGTGTACGAATACTTAATTAAAAGATAAAGAGAAAAAATACAAGTAATTAAAAATTATATTACATATATTATTATTCGATTTACAAATATATATACATAAATATACACATACACATATACACTATATAAAATAAATATTATATATATAAATATATATATATATATATATATACAAGAGACTATAGAGAGGATTCTGCAACTTCTTTGAGCAGCATTTCACGGACCTTCATTTTAAATTTTGAGTTTTGGTTTCCTTTTAGAACAAGCAATGTTTTTTAAATTTAATATTTACATTTATATAATATTATATCATTATCTCCTTATACATATCATATTCCTATGAAATCCAAATACGGATCTTTGTCATGATTAGGAACCCTTTCAGAGGTACCAACATCATTGACTTGTGCCTCAGAAATTCCGCGACTAAAGTCGGGCCGCACCAAGACATTACCAAAGCGATCTGATGGAAGCGGTCTACATCCAGCGAATGACTACACGTAAAATTCATAAGTAGCACAAAATATGCGAAATTCAAATCTCATAATAGATATAGTTTCCTACTAGATCGTTTTGTGTGGTCTGAAAGTGGCATTATATGAGAAAAGTCTATATCCAACAGTGGGACCCTACAAGCTGTGGGTGATGCATAATGAGCTCCTTTTGATTGATCAGAACTAAACACATAAAAAATATGGGTACAGTCTTATTATAACTCCGAAAATGACTGGGAATTTCCACCTATAATAATTATTTACTCAGTGGAAAAATTGTGTCCAAACAAAACTATTAAGTCATCTTTAAAACACGTGATCAAATTGCCAATGCACATATTAAACATATTATAACAAGTAATGTATATGTATAATATTTCATAGTCGATATATTTTTTAATCCAATATTGACATAATTGGTTTAACTAACCATTAATCACGCATTGCAAGTACATTACCATAATTATATTAAAACATATGTACTCGTATGTGTATGTTGTTATCGCACCACATCATAACTTATTTATATGTGCTTGTTATTTACTTGTACGGTTAATACGAATTTATAGTGGTTTTTCTGCGACTTAACGAGATATGGGAAAAATGTGAAACCTTTGACAGAAGCTAAATATATTTTTGAGGAAGAATGAAAGTGCGTAGTCGCATCGTCATGGTAAATATGTCTTGTTATTCCACGTTAATTCATTTATCACATCACAGTACAAATATTATAACAATAATAATACAGGCGATAACTCTATGATTCACGTGTTTGTCGCCATAATTTTATGCAAACTTGAGAAATGAGAATTAATTAAATAATGAATCAACCTCACGTTTCCTAAAGATTTTCCTATTGTCAATAACAAGTGTTAATATTATATTAGCAGAATATGCTGAAAAAAAATTAATAATTTTTTGAATTATCAGATACCAAGTTACAAAGTAGTTAGCAGCAGATTTCCAATCGCTCAAATGCTGATTCAAAATATTACTTAATGTTCTTTGATTTGATATTTTTTCATAAGTATTTAAGGATGTACGATACATAATTGCTTCCTACAACTATTGTACATTGTTAAACATAGAAAAAAATCAACAATATAGCAGAATATTTCTTTGTCGTTAAATTCTATCAAATTTTCACCATACTCCAAACTAAATGATAATTAAAACACATCTTAACCGAAGTTTCAACTTACCGAGGTTCAACCGCAACGAACATTAAAGTGAAGGAAGGTTCCAGTAATATTAGTCATTACCATAACAGTAGCAGCTGTATCTGGGTCTAGACTAGACCGCAAGTGACCAGTCTATCTAGACCTACGCAATTAGTCTCAGTCTTTGATATAAAGACGATAATAACTTGGTTGGCAGGTCAGCTTACACTGGACGTTATAAACTATGAAACCCGATACAGAAACAATGAAACGTAATTAAAGTACGCCTTGACTTCTCTCGCGTTTAATCGATTCAAACGTATGGAAAATGCTGCTTTAATTGATTTTTATTGGCATTGTTTCAGTCTGTTGGTATGTGTTTTTCTTAGTACTGAGAGCGGAGGAAAATTTAATACTTAGGAAAAAAAATACGCTCTCCTGATATTGATATATTGTACTCTAACTATTTTTATGAGAATGTTAAGGTGGTAAAGTCCAGATTCATCACCATAACCTTTACTTATAGTTCGGATGGATGAAAAATATAAGGTGTCCATTAAATGACAATTTTGCCCGATTTAATGTGGCTGCTTCTAAATTACAACGAAAACCGAGTTTCCAAGTATTCATTAAGAGTTGAATAAACTTATAAAATAATGAAAGTATATTGACAGCTTATGTGGCTCAGTTGGTTAGACGCCGGCAGTGAAACGAGAGAGTGTAGGATCGGTCCTCGCACCGAGACAATTTTTTATAAGGCCCACAAATATTTGTCTCTAGTCTGGGTGTTTGTTAAACCGCAAAGTCTCTCGTAGTTCCTGATATCCACGACACAAGACTCGATCTTAGTGTAGGGTCAGGACTATGTATGTGACTGTTGGGTGTATTTATATATACAATATACTCTAATCCAATTCGAAGTCTAATGACTCCAGCAAAAATGAATTCCACTTATCTAAATCAAAAACTAAATACAAGATTTGCACAAGATGTTTACAAATCAAACATAATCCGCTTATCGTTTACTATATTACAAAGCAGGCAGTAAAACGTGGTCGTTCATATCAAGAGGCACGAAGTACCCGACGCTGCCAAGATACGATCTTTGTCATTCCGCTCATTGGAGTCCGCACACGTTCCAACTAATTCATTATACATTCGCTCGGTTTCAATAGTTATTGTATTTCTATTAGCTACAATTTCTTTCGCCTTGACTCGGTTGACGAGTCATTCGGCAACCGCTGATTGTATCGGATATTCACGTGGAATAATAAATGTGGAGATTAGCATGTAGCGTTTTGCCAATATTGACAATTTATTATTTGATGTTGTTAACTAGGATTGGATAGTGGCTAAATTGTCAATAGTAAAGTTGTTTCGCCAAAAATATACTGTTGAATTGTTATGATTCATGACACCATTTTGGAACCCATTACTATCATTAGAAGAAACGAAATGAATGGTGATCTATACTTTTCTCTTTCTTGTTTTTCTTTCCTTGCCGATATACCAACATGTAGGGTGCCGGTCTCTATCTAGCCATATTTATGTCAGTCCCCTTTACAAATTAAAGGAGCGAATACTGTCTTCAATTGAAATGTCTTTGTTTGCCATCCCAGTAAATATTGGTGTACTTTACAAGTATATACTCCTGCAGAACTATCAACATGTTTACATACATACATACACTCACGCCTTTATCCCAGAAGGGGTAGGCAGAGGTGCTAGGGCACCCACATTTCGCCTTGTATGTTCCGTACCACGATGTGATAGGTGGCGAGCCTATCGCCATATCGGGCACAAATTCCTGACTCTGGGCTGATAATGAATAGAAAAATCCAATATCACTTTGCCGAGCCAGCTTTGTAACTGTACCGAAGTACAACTACGCCACCGAGGCACTCAACATGTTTATAATGTTTGTTTATATTCCCATTCTGATTGCAATTAATATAAACTAGTGAAATTACTGGCTGCAGACAGGACGTGCGTAACTGTGCCGCGACCGCGCTCGTAATTACGCACTTAACTGCACAGGAAACCGCTGTTAAGGAATATTCACTTAATTGTAGTAAAAGTTCTTCAAATAATGTCTGCAAGCTTCCACATGGATTTATTATGTCCGCTGTATTAATTATTTATATCTTAATACGATATAGTATATTTAGAGACAAAACTAATTGGGAAGACCTACCGATGATTGGTCAAAGACTGTTGTTCTAAAAATATAAAAAAGTAAACCCTAAATATCTTTTTAACTATTGGATTTGAGGCAATGATAAAAACAACCAGATATAATGAGTAATTACCACAAAACGACTACCTTTCTTCATCCAAAGAACATAATACACCGTTCCTTTCTGAATCGACACGAGCGTAGTAGAAAAGAGATCTACAGGCATCGATCACTAAAAGTAACTTGCATCGCATAGAATAAACAAACTCAGAAAGTACTTATAAGTGTTTACGAAGAACAAAATTGATAACATTAAATCAGTGGTTCTTAACCTAGTCATGAGCAATTGACAAAATTTCTGTCTAACCATTGATCACTATCATAGTTGACTTTCTAACTGACTTGACTGGTTTTGTTTTATGTTATTCCTATCTACGTCTATCTGTCTGTATTATTTTAGAGATGGACTTAAGATGGATGGATGGATCCGCTGACCTCTTGCGATGCATGTACCAGCGGTTATGAACCAATTCATTAAATTAATAAATTACAAGTAATCTTTGTTGAAGATTTAGATTTACCCTGTGAATATAGAAGCCCCTAATGTTTCCAATTTTAATAGAGTTTGAGTAAATAAAATGGATATTGTAGGCAAGCTGAACAAGCGATGTTTGTGAGCGTGTCCCGTCCATTTGGTGCATTTGCTCAGAGCAGTGGTTATAATGCGATGGGCAAACACGACAACAAGTGACACGTAGGCACATGTAGCTTCTTACCATCTTAGACACCTACACAGGTAAGGCTATGGGATGTGATTTGGGTGTGTTAGAGGAGGCGTGTGGTTAGTAGAGGATTTTTTTGCTGATGCTGCAAATATTGATGAGTAAATCAAGCATTAGATGTTGTTTTATTTAATGTTTAGGGATTTAAATGATCTGAATCGAATACAGATTAATTGGGAATTACAGTTGCAATTGCAATGATAATTACTGCATCAGTATATTCCGTAGTTATAAACAATGAGGCTACAACGTAGTTAGCATATGTGAATAGTTAGCTGTGAAGTCTAAGTTTCAATTCCGATATTCCGGATCTTATATCAATATTTTGATAGGATTAATTCCTGAATGGTTGTTCTCACGTTTACTACCATATAAAATAACATGATTAATGTCTACCTTTACGATTAAATTCGCCGGTTTTCGTTTACAACTCTAAAAAGGACTAAAAACCAATCGCCAACTTCAAAATGTTTATTTTTAAACCATAGCTCCCTGTTAGCATTCAGTGCGTCTCGAGCACATACACGTGTCTATTCAAACACACTGTTTATTCTGTAATCTTGCATCAAGTTGTCCACAAACCATTCATACTTAACCACCAAACACATTTCACGCGACTATATCTCCTTTCACCATCACATAAAGGTCAAATTTACCTGAGGGGTCCTTGGAGTTGTGTTGTTTAGAATTGGTGTGCTGGCAGTCCATCTATTTGTCTCAAGCACACTGTAGTGAGGTTTTATTACAAAGTCAGCTTTGGGCCGTCGATGTGTGTTTTATGGGTTGATGAATCCGGAGATGTTTATGGTATTGTTTGCGTTGTTACGCAATCACTTGCCATGCACGTACGCCAGCGGAGTAGGTACTAGTTACTGGCACGAACTGGTAACAAGATACAGTTCGAAATCTATTAAAGCCTTTTTAGAAAGAAAGACATTAAATATTTCATAAATACTTTACTTGCCTAAACAATCACATGGCTTGAGGCAAACATTACTTTATTAAATTTTACATTCGTGTTAAATAAAAACCAGAAGAAGGGGCAGACAAGATGATTTCTTTCTATTTCGTTTAAATTTGATAATTTTTATGAACTGCCTCTTTGGCTGGCTGTTAAACGAAGTGCCGCAGGTTTGAACCCCGCTCCGAACAGTTTGTGTGAAAAAATCTTTAAAGCCATGGTAAAGCACATAAAATTTATTAAGTCAATACTTACCATCACCTAATAAGTCGCTTGCCTATAAGCAAATAAATAGGAACTAGACCATACCTATTCTATTAGATATGCATACACACTGCTGTCCTCGTTTGAATCTTAGTTGAGAACTTCATGGTCGTGACAATAGTTTCCTTAATACATAAAACTATTTAAATCAAATAAATCTCTGCTACTGCCATTACACCTGCGTTAATATAGGGTAGGAAATATATTTAGTTCCATTAGTTTGTTTACTATTGTGAGTTAACTTAAATCAATAGATCAGGTCGAATATTGCAAATTATTTAATACTAGCGCTCCGCCCGGCTGCGCCCGGTTGCTGACACACTTTTCAAAATGGCGGCGAAAATGTTCAATTCCGACTATCAATTTAGAATATCGACCAATCGGACCACGAATAACGAATTAATTTTAAAACGAACTCGTATTTGCTAGATTTTTCACTACCTATAGCATGACAATTGCATTCCTCGATAAATGACTTATCCAACAGAAAAATATTTTTCCAATTCGGTCCAGTAGTTCCTAAGTTTAGACGTAACAAACAAACAAACTATTCAGCTTTATACAGGGTATCTCAAGACTGCTACCGAAAACGAAGCCGGGTGGTAGTTTTAGTGACTTCAGACACATTGCAACAGGAAATGTTGAAAAAAAAGCGACGATTTTTTTTTGTTATTTTTTTCCTATCGTCGTATTTGGATGGTAAATTCATTTTTTCCTAAAATAATAGTGTATACCCTTTTATTTATAAGGACTCTAAGGTATAAAAGAGTTTAAATTATTATTTTAGCAAAAACTATGGATTTACCACCCAAAAATTACGATATTTAAAAAATCATAAAAAAAATTGTCGCGTTTTTTTGTGAAAATTTTAGTTGCATTGTGTTTGTACTCACTAAAACTACCACCCGGCTTCGTTTTCGGTAGCAGTCTTGATATACCCAGTGTATTAAGTATAGATTCACACTTACTATAATACATATGTATATCAAAAACGTAATAAAACTATATTACAGCTCGAAAAATTATATTACAACTTGAAGGCAACTATAATATAACCGACTTGTATAAAAACCATGACATCTGTATTCTAGAATGATGCGCGCGAACCTACAGCAGTAAAACAATAATGATGTTAGGTATTTTAATATAATACAAGGTTAGATTATTAAATACTTTTGCTATCAAATGCATTTGAGTCACTTCTTTTATCTTAGTCTTACATGAGACATAGCCATATAACATGGCTCAAGTTATTTTGTGGTTAAGCATGTTAGCAGGTTGTGAATGCGAAAGAGCCGATTCGATCCCCACACTGAGACAAAATATGTTTATGAATCCCACAAATATTTGTTGAGACTCTGACTCTTGTGATACCAAAAAGTTTCATGTATTTTTTGATACAAGTATACAAGTGACTAGACTTGATACCCACTATACAGGTGACAAGACTGGTCTTTTTTTAATTCAAAATGTCGCTATTATGATCCGATACACCGGGGTAGGCCGAAAGGGGTATGTCAGTGTCTCTGGCCTTCCAGCCCGGTACACACGCGGATATTGTAGCCGAGCTAGGTTAAGACTACGTACAGTTAAGACTTCTCTAGAGACTTCCAGTACTATGTGTGCATTTATTCTTATAGTTTATAATACCAGAATAAAAATAACCATGCAATATATCATATACTTCCCGTCATGAATAAAACACATCTCCGGAGCACATCCTGCCGCGTCCACGCTTCCTCGCCACAGATATGTATTGATTACAAATATTAACTCCATATTCTCGTGACTTACATGTTGATTAATGCAAGTATGGGGCTTTGTGAGTGTGCCATAATTGGATGATTTTTTAAACTTATATGTACATAAACTCACGCCTTCCTCAGGGGTAAGCAGAGATGACACAATCTTACCCACATTTCAACTTTTGTATTCCGTCCCATGATTTGATAAGGGGCAAACTTATCGCAATAATTACGAGGCATAATTAAGATATTTTCATGTTCGAATTTTGAAAATTTTTCCTTTGTTTTAATTTAGGCGATTTCTTAAATCTCTACTTTATTAAACTTCTATATACTATTCTATGCCTAAAGGCATCGGTGTGAGAAAATAAAATTAATTGCAGAGAGATCTCTTCAAGTCCATAATGTCAGTAGCAGTATTCAAAACTACTGCCTTTCCCTATATTTACGAAGTTTATCAAGGTCCTAAAAATGTAAGTTTTCACTATTTATATTTCGTAGATGTTCGTGAATTTTACACGTAGAAATAAATAATATGTAAACTGTTCGCCCCATGACAAAGCTGTAAAGAAATCGAAACATTCGCGTCCGTAAGTAAAATAATGAAAGAATAAAACCAAATCACGATAACAAATAGTTTTACTTCAATTATCTATTTATTTTAAATATCATATACATTTTTGCGCTATTATATATTTTTATAATATAAATAATAAAATTAAAATGCGTTTAAATATATTTTATTATTGTTATCATGAACCGGCACGAAAAAATTGCTTAGTAATTGAAAAAGATTAGCATTTTATTCAAAAAGTGTTATTTTTATGCGGCATTCATTATCTAGTTTTATTTTCGTACACCTCAATAAAATTAATGCATAATGTACATTGCATAATTGGTGGTCTGTGGGTAAACAGACTAAACGCGACTGCCAACATGTTCACGGTGGTCACGGGTTCGAATCCCAGGGCACACCTCTGACTTTTCGGAGTCATGTGTGTATTGAAAGTAAATCACCACGCTATAAAGCGGTGAAGGAAAACATCGTGAGGAAACCTGCATACCATAGCGATTTATAAAAAAATCTATGGTATGTAAGTCCGCCAATCCGCACTAGGCCAACGTGGTGGACTATATGGATTATGGCCTAACCACTCTCAACCGTACTCTCGATTGTAGAGGAGGCCCGTGCCCTGCAGTAGGACGTATATTCTATATAGGCCACAGAGTCCACCACGCTGGGCTAGTCCAGATTGGCTGATTTTACACATAATACAAATTGTTACAAATCGCTATTGTATGCAATTTTCCTCACGATGTTTTCCTTCACTGTTACATTTATATGCAAGTAAAATAAAATCATGTTTTTTAAAACTACAATTAATTTATCTATGAACATTGTTTCATAATTTAAAATAATATAATAAAATCATGAAAATACTAGTCATAAACATGTTTTTCTGTTCCTACAAATATTTATAACAAGAAGAAAAAAAGTAAATCGTTTGCGGTCGAGTTCGGAATTAATATGCAGCGGTACTGTCATTTCTAATTATAAACTCAACCAGTCCTTTGGTAAGAAAAACATTTTGGTTTTAATATTAACATGGAAGATCTTATAAAAACTATGCACCTATCATTGCTACTTTTTTGGGCTTGGTTCAAGGATAATAATAATACATATAGATTATAGATCCAAGTCTCATACACAGTCCTGATTCCCACAATATGCCAAGAATGGTGCCAAAGATTGCAGAATCCTCTTTTTGTCAATATGAAAAAATATTTGCATACGTAAAAAATTTACTCATTGCGGGGGTTAAATCCGCCTTTCGTTTTCAGCTTACACTCAACTAACTTAGAAGCTGTCTGATAAAATCTATTTATAAATATGGCCTCCTCCCTTTCCTTCCACATTTTAAGGTCTTGCGCTGTTTGTGACTAATCCTGTTAAAAAAATCTATGCAAAAACATACTTACAATATCTTAAGTACAATCGATAATAGTAATATACCAAGAAGTACCTACAGATACTTATACGAATATTGTTTAAATGATACCTCCTGAACTTAATGCAGATAATGGCATGGCAAGATAGATCAGACAGATCATGAAAGCGACTTGGCAAAATCGATGGGGCTATACCTACAATCAAACTGAAATACACGTGCTGACATGACGCTATACATTTTCATGGATCACTTTGATAATTGCTAGCTTTAAAATCAGTATTTCAAACCAAATAACATCACTGTTCATGATCTTTCAGCCTGTTATTCGTAATGTCCCATTACTAAAAAAATATCCAGGGTGGGTATAACAAGACTTCTATCGAAAACGAAGATAATTAGTACTTTAAGTGGCTATAGACACAATGCAAATAAATAATTCCCAAAATAATACGACATTTTTTGTGATGTTTTGAATATCATTGTGTTTGGGTGGTAAATCCATAGTTTTTGCTAAATAACAATAAGACTGTGCATTCCAAATTTAGGAAAACCTATGATATCACCCAAATACGACAGAAGAAAATAAAATTTATAAAAAAACTAACACTGTTATGCAAATGTTCCAGTCACATTGTGTCTGAAGTCACTAAGACCTGTCTAAGTCACCTGGCTTTGTTTTCAGTAGCAGATTGGATATACACTGTATTTAAGTTTTTTTTTTTACTAACTCTTCAACCTCTTCATTTGAAAACGGAATTGTTGTCCGATCGCCGTGTTGCTAACTGCACACTCGCCTGTAAGCTAAGTAGATGGTGTAAGCGACGCTGTTGCTATGGTTACAGTTTTTGCACGCCACAGTGATTCGGCAAGAACCTTGACTCGCGATGTTTTTTGCGGCATTATGTCATGGGTCCGGTGCCTACACTCAGTTAAACAACTATTATTATCTCCTAAATAATTTGACTAGGTTTCCAAAACATTTGCTGAGCGAATTTGAGCCTTACATGAAGACACACAAGATATAAGTATATTTTTGAAGTTGGTAATTTTTCTATGCCAGTTTTTATAGCGTACAAAAAGCATTGCGAATATTTCTCCGTGCAAAGGATGGAGTAATGATGGAACATTTCCTTTGATGATCGTGTTTTGTTTTTATTCGCACGGGTAATTTGGTGTTGGCATACATCCTGTTTGAGAGAAATTATAGGGGCACGGATGATTCGCACCGTATTGAATGATTAATATAGTAACTGTATTGGGCATCATTATTGAATTGATACTGATAATTGCTTCTCATTCATGAAGAAAAGAAGACACGAATTCTAAAGAAATAAACAAAATACCTGTGTGAACTAATAAATATAGAAGTTTGCCCAAATTATACAATACCCAGCACAAAGTCAAATTTAACAATTCCTGACATGCCGTGGTCATTCGCTTGTAGCTAACTCTAAACAAAGACTTCGGGCAACTATCGCCCGTTGTCCCAGACAAAACTAACATGGTTACCGTAGATACGCATTCTCGGCGTAAAAAAACTGTCCTCAGGAAAGTTATTAGAAGTAAAGACATTATTAGTCGAAGATGCTAAAAACCTGAAGCAGAGGCAAACATTGAGTCGGTAAGCGGACCCTGGCCTCCAGATACAGTTTAAAGGTAAAGATAAAATTAAGTATTATATATCCATGTTATATTTAGAGAATATCTGTGGTAAGTGTTGTGGCTAGAAGTATGTATGTAGTGTGCCACATTCGCTAGCATTAATCTCGCAACATTTAGCGACAGTGCGCGTCTCCTTGGAACGAGCAGAATTTTAATGAGTCCCACTATTTATGACATTAGGTGCTGATCACACGTACCGACGAGCCTCGATTTATGAGGCCATGCAAATATCATTATCATAATAAGCCTATTAGTTTCTCTGGAGGCGGCAATGAGAGTAGAATGTCGTGCCCTTATATTAGTAGTGCAATTTCTGTAAGGTATGATCGATTGTTAAGCTGAGTACTGAGAAATTTAAATTCCTGATTAATAAACATTAAAGCACTGAAATTTAAGAAACTAAATACAGCTGTCCATCTTTGGATCTAATAAAATACTGGAAACATCATATCAGATGAGTTTTTATCATCATAACATAATCTTACATCTAGAAAAAGTGGCAAACAATTACGGAAATTAAATATAAGTTTATAAAGTAAATTATTATAAGGACATAAATATGATTATGTTTTTAATCCCAACCACACACTTTTGATTAAAAACGAGAAAATTACAATTCTTTGCAACAAGAGCAAAATACACCGTAAAATATAACTGTACGTTCCTTGAGAGTACAAAGCATTATGCCAGGAGCAGCTCACAACAAACTTTTGTTCGGAGCGCAGTAAGCCTGTTAAGATGGCATTAGCAAGCGATGCTTCAACTAACTTCAGTACGAGAGGAAGTTTCAGAGCACGCACCAGTTGGTGGCACCAATCATCCTTGTTGTTGCGATATTTTGAATAAATCTGCTGTAAAATTATAGATTTTTCTTGTTTTATGCATTAAAATATTTACTGGTGCCAAAACCTTGAATACGATCTATTTCACGGTTCGTTCAGTTGGCCCAGATAGTACAAAAGAGAAATAGTATCGTATATGAGATTTTCCAAATCGATATACTTATGTACATCAAAATTAATTTCCATATTAGATGAGCATACGAGCTTTAGGTTTAACAATTTCTATGAGATTACGGTAGAACAGCCATACCTACTGATGGTAGGTCACTCTTATGTTGGAGACTGCACCTGGGTAGGTACCACCGCAATGTATATTTCTACCATCAAACAGCAGAGTAAATGCACTCTTCTGCTACGGATTGAAGGATACTGTAGCCAGATGAAGGATATATCGAGATTTAACATCTAATGTCTCAGGATGACGAGCGCAATTTAATGTCAGGCATTGCTTAGTAATTCAAGATGTTTGGTTTTGCTACTGTTCATAAGTGATAGCATCGCTTACCTTCAGGCGAGCGTTATTCTCGTACCGCGATACACAGCAGTAATAAAAAAACCTAACCATTGTATTAAAAAAACAACTCCAAACACAAAAGTTCACAAGAGGTTAAATTTTGTTGAATTTGTAGTCAATTTGCGCAGTACAGACTTCGCCTTAGCATCGCATTGTTCGTAGATGATTATCAACAGTCGACCAGCGATCGCACGGCAGATAGCCGATAGCTTTCAATGGAACAATAGAACTGATAGTTACCTTATTATTTGAATGCGTTGCTATGCTGGTTTTATTTGGCCTTGGATAGTTTTTATGGTACGAATTAGCAAGAGACTCAGTTGGTGAAAAATTACCGAACAGATATGCATGACAGAGTAACTACGATGTACGTTATGGCAATAAATTGTAGTTCAAATAGGGCATCCAACGATGAGAGACATTATTTAAGACTACATTGCCTTCTTTTGAAATTGGATAATACGATAGGAAACACAACCGGACGGGATCATTTAAACTAGCGATTTCAAAAGCACGAAATTTGACGCTTATCATGCAACAGTCGGACACTTTTATAACATATAATAAGAACTATGTTATACAGGGTCAAATAAAAGATGACAAATTGAAATTCTTAGAGTTTGAAGCTGTTACGAATCTCACAGTAGGTGGTAATATTCCTATGAGGTATAAGGCTAGTGGTTAATGAAACTTTAATATTTAAGCTCAAAAAAAGTGTCAAGAACAACAGATTACGTCAAACATTTTACGTGATTTCTACATGATTGAGTCTGTTTTAAATAAGGATGTAATATGTATATATCTAGCTACTGATTAGTATAGGCCATCAACCCCAGCAGATTGGGAGAGTGTAGTTACATATATTACGATACGCTTACAAAAGCTGTGGTCTAGGGTTCGAATCCCAGATCGGACAAAGTGATATTGTTTTTTTTTATTCTTTATCAGCTCGGAGTCAGAAATCTGTGCCGGATATAACGGTAAACTCGCCTCTATTTACATCGTAGAACGAAACATACAAGGCGAAATAAAATAAAAAAGTATCCTGGCAACCGTTCTGTGAAAAAGGCGTGAGTTTATGTAGGGTAAAAGCCGGATAGTTGCCTCGGACGGATACATGCCTCAGTTTCAAATGCTCTATGTTAGACGTATTGACAGTGTTTCTTTTTGATCATAATTAAAAGCCGCCCCCGCGCAGGCCTCGGTGCCGCATAAGCAGTTGAAGTAGGCGCACTTATTTTGTCCATGTATGAAAAAATCTTCCGCGGTGATACTTTGACAAGCGCCAGAATTATTTTGGTAAGTAATCTCCGTTAAATATTTTTATAACTGATTGCAATTTCAGTCAAAAATATATTTCTTTGAATGCATTAGAATTTAAATTGCACTGTTTATTAGGTTTTATTGTTAAATATGTTTTATTTATTTCGTAAATAAAAAGGGCAAGTATCCGTATCAAATCGGATAGTTGCCCTACTGTCTTTTGCGGATTGTTGCCCTGAGGTAACTATCTGCAACTATACGTTTTTAACAAGCAAAGACAGATTTTTTTCTTAGTTATTATTTTCATTTGCTTTTACTATTTTTTCTAGGTGATTTTTATTTGGTTTTCCTAAAGTTTATGTTAAATAAAATAAATACTCAACAGCAAAATGCCTCGCAAGTATAAATGAAAGCCAGGCGTGGTGCCGCGGCACATCAACTGGACAGAAGATAGTTTAACACTTGTGTTCGAAGATATAAATAAAATAATAGTTAAAAAAAACTAAAATACACGCTTTAATAAGATATACAACTAAAAAAGTAAAAATAATTGATACTGAATTTAAGATAAGTAAATGGAGTAAAATACATATATTTTATTGTTACAAAGCGTGGGGTGTTTACAACAATTACTTATCATCCTGCACCCCACGCTTTGTAACAATAAAATATATGTATTTTACTCCATTTACTTATCTTAAATTCAGTATCAATTATTTTTACTTTTTTAGTTGTATATCTTATTAAAGCGTGTATTTTAGTTTTTTTTAACTATTATTTAATTGTTTTGACTAAAAACATCCATCTACAGCTGTATTTCCAATCAATAACGCCATCTGTTGGTCAGTAGTAACATTTGACACTTGAAGAATACAATGTTAACACCATCTAGCGATAAATAGTGCAAACATGCATTATTGACGTGATCACGCCATCTATTAGTCAGTAGCAAATTATGTTCATCTATACGCCACCTAGTGGTCAGTAGCAATGGTCATCAATTATAAGAATAATGAATCCTGGCGAATCTAATCAGGATAATTATATATTTTAATCGAATTATTGTATTGTCATCGGTCTTTGACAAGTGTGCAAAATTTGAACGAAATCTGGCCGTTTAAAGTGGGTCAAAATCGCGCCCAAAGAAGTCGGTTACAAACAAACATACAAACATACAGGTGAAGCTAATAAAAAGCGTGTAAAAAACAAAAATGCTAATTTTGATTATTGTTCTATTTCCAAAATAAATAATAACATTAGATTTTTATTTTGGAGACTTATTTACTATTTTGGAGTCTATTATTGTTATAATTTTATAATTATAATTTAACTTTAATTAACACTTAATAAAAGATTGTATTTAATAATAAAAACTGATTATTTAAATGAATATAAGTTCATTTTTATTTGAAAACAAAACAGACGGGCATCTATCCTCACATTGGGCAAGTATCCCTCCCAACAATTTTTAACGTTAGGCTAGTATCCGCTATAGTAGGCAACTATCCTCTTTTTTAGAGGTCATTTTAAACTGGATTTACTTAAAATTTATAATATTTATAATTTTTTTATAGATAGAGTATGTTAGAAGATTAATGAACTAAGTTTAAGAATACACTTTGAATAAAAAATGTATTGATACACATTTTTTAAAGGAGCTTTTTAAAAAGTGTGGCAACTATCCGGCTTTTACCCTATGTATGTAAGTATAATGAATACTGAATTTTTTAACTTTGCACGCACCATCAGTAAAAAACCTTTCTCTAACGATTATATTATTCATTAATCACATCTTCAAAGCCCACAACAGTCCACACGAAAACAATAGCAAAAAAACTACCCGGATTTCTGTGACGTCAAACCCATCCAAATTGCTCATAGCACGCTAGCACCATTTGACCGCTTAGCTTTCATTAACTTTAATAATATTCGATTATTCTAATGTGGGGAGTTAGTTTAACTTGTAATGATCTAAGAAATTAATAATATTGTGACGTCAATCGTTTGTCCAGCACGAGGCGATTAGACAATAGCCTCCGAGGAGCAGAATGCGTGTGGAATATTATTAATTGATTCCAGTGGGATTTTGACCACCATGCCAGATGGCGGACAAGTAATTAAACGCCATTGTGATAAACGCAATGTCTTCGCATTTTTAAATCAACTGCGACCTGTATGTATGTAATGTTTTCAAAATTGCACCGTTTTTGGATAAATTCGTTGTTTTATTTGAAAATAAGAACAGCTGCATTTACAGCATACATTTTTTAAAAGTAAACTGTCAGCCATTTATAGATTTTCACGGTCATAAACTAAATTCTAGCAACTTCCAATTAAAAGTTATCAAAACAACAACATAGGGTCAAAGTAATCAATAGATAAACAATTCAACAATTTCCAAATAAAGAGAAATAATACATACAAGGACTATAGAACTGATTATTTGGAGAAAGAAAGCCTTCCTTTGTGTCGACGTCTGTTTTATACGGATCAAAGTCTAGTTCCTTACCGAATTTGGGTTTTGAGTTCATAGTTCGCTTTTCAGAGTAATAATTTAGAAAGCCATAATCGAGATAGTCGAAAAGTATATTGACTGCACCAGTCTCAACTCTAATCAATATAATCCATAGTAAAATGTTGATTTGATTCCACACCACTACACACTAAACCTACTGGTGGTACCTCTCATAAGTGAGAGGCCGCCTAGGTAGGTACCACTGCAATGTCTATTTTTATCGCCAAACAACAATGTGAATGCACTGTTGTGTTCCGGTTTGAATTATATTGTAGCCAGAGTAACTACTGGATGGCATTCTAATCTCGCCATTCGTGGCAATAAAAACAAACACTAACAGAATAAGTTATACTTGAATGGGGTTTCGACATTAAGCCTTCACGATAAATATACCACGCTGGTAGACTAGAAGAAAAGAATTAAGGAAGCCATCAACAAGATGCAATTATATCATCGATATATAAAAATGTCTGCGTAATAATGATTCCCAGCCGAGAAACAAGCCAATCAGCGTCTATTCTTAATTAAAAACTGTTACATATTTCAACAAAACAATTATTTTGAACATCCTCTGGAAGAATGATGTGGTTCTATTAATAAAAGTCCCCTACCACGAGCCATCTCGAAGGAAATCCGACACTGCCACGCCACGATCGAAATCACCACTAATTGAAACTCGACACCACGACGAACAAAGATGCTTTTATAAACATGGTTTTAATAAAGTATGAGATTATTTCGGTGTGTATAACGTGTTATTTTGTGTTTTGATGTTTTGTTCGTTATGGGTTTGAAAAGGATTTTTTGGGCTTTGATTTACAAAGAAAATTGTTTTTGGATGAGTTTTTATCAGTGATTTTGTTATAGGAATGAGGTGTATAGTAATGCCATTGAAATCGTGGAATTTCGATGCGGGTAAGTCTAATAAAATCGTAGGTTCATAAATTAAATTTAAAAAAACATACAGTCGGATTTAGAATCTTCTTTTGAAGTCGGTTAAAAATTATAATGTAATCCGCTATCGCATTAAACATACATAAACGTGATAAGTATAATAAAATGTTCATGTTTTATGAATTTAGGTTTGTATAAATTATGTGTTTTTACCTGTTTTAGGATTTTATTTATTATATTTCACTACTAAATATGACCAACATCCACAGTACCCATTCCGTATGAAAATATCTTAATGACCCAAACATCAAAGAAATCATAACGAAACCATCAACACACATCTACCAGAACCTCTGACCCGTCACCTTCCGCTAATACAAAGCACCATGTAATTTACAAACAGACAATAAAACAACCCGAGCGTGAACGATAAATTTAAACAACACTCTCCGAGATTTAAGAGCTGACGTAATGACGAGCCGAGCCATGAAAGCCCATCAGATAACACAACACAGCTTGCCAACTTATTCTTCAACTTGGGGTTATATTCTAGTTAAATATATTGAGCAATGAAGTAGAAAATCGCTGTTTGTCAAGAAGATAGAAGAATAGATGTCTTACAACCGCTGGTATCAAAGATCAGGCGAATTGGAAAATATATTAAATAAATTAGCAAACGGACTTTAAGTCAGGCCGAAATAGGAGAATTAATGAAATAAGCATTCTAAGTAAAGAAAGGAGAAAGACCAGTATTTTTTAAATACCGCTAGCGAAATGGCGCCACCGTCGCATTAAGAGCACTGGGAATACAAAAACGAACAAAATTTTTGTAAAATTGGTTCTACATCGGACTTGTATTTCAAAAGTAGATCCACAACTTAAGATTACGTGATGCTGCTAGATCAAACCACACTATTGTGAATGTACTACACATTCAAACTATGATTAACAAAAGTGATTATTTTTGGTGAACGCTTTTTACTTAAGATGAAAAAGAAGTGATTGTTTTTACAGAATAAGTGAATGGTCTACAATGTAGATAGTAACGTAGGTAATCTTGTTTTAAAAATCCCGCAATCATTTAAAAAGGTAATTGAGTGTATAAAAATAGGCATAGAATTCTTACGGCCAAACAAAACAAAAAACGACAATTTTATGACTAATAATATTGCAGTATTTCGAAACTTTATTACTGTTAACAAATATAAATTCAACAAACAGTTAACTAGTAGTTGGGCCACGTAATAAATATGACAGGCCGCACGGCAGTACGGGCGTAAATCATTTTTTTCCATTTCCAACAACGATTTAATTTCAAATCGGAAATGCCTAGAAAATTATACACCGTACATTAGTTCAACTTGCCAGTATTTTTTTGTTCGACAAAATGAATTAGGCTCGCTTCACACGAAATTGTATCGAAGTGTTTTACAAAACAGCGATTGAATAGATTGTTTCCACTAACGATTCTATGAAAAGGTGTTTGCGTCAGTCGATACGTCAGACATACAAAGAGTTGACCATAGGAGAGGTCAGTGCTAATGACCTCTTTAAAGCCTCTAATTGATTGGAAATATAAGATTAATCTCTTGTTGAAAGCAATGTGACGTAGCATAAAGTTAAGATTATAAAGAAATAGAAACTCCTCATAATAAACCACAAGAATGTATCGCATTTTGGGGTATCTCTGGGCGTGGTATAGTTGCGGAGATTCTATTCAAATAATGAACTTTCATCAGAAATACGATTCCAGTATAGAAGAAAGAATAGCAGTTTAACAATTGACGAGCTACATGTTCCTTCTCCCCTATAACCCTTAGTTCATCCTCCAATCGTAAAGGACCAACTAGTTAGTTTGGTAAAAGCGTGTCCAAAGGTGAAAGGAACAATACCACGCACCATAACGGTGAAGGAAAACATCGTGAGGAAATCTGCATACCATAGCGATTTGTAAGAATTTCTATGGTATATAAAGCTGCCGACCCGCAGATCGAGATCGATCATTGTGGTGGACTGTATGGCCTTACACTTCTCAATCATACTAGAGATTATAGGGGAGGCTCGTGCGATGCAGTGGAACGTATAAGGCTGATACAGTACAATACACTGTATGTTACTTAGTCAATCCAGGAATAAAGAAACCTGCATTAAATAAAGGTATTATATCAATGGGGTGATGTAATGTGCAAGTGCACGGTTGACGCCGCGCTCCGCTGAGCGAGGGAAATGTGAGCCGATAGCGCGCAAGGTCGCAGGTCGCCTGCACTCCGGATGACGTCACACGCACTTTGTGTCCGATCCTGTTGGAGGTGCAAGGGATCAGCTGTGCTGTGACGTCATACAAGAGACTGGCTTGGAGGTATAGACTATAGGATGTTGGTGAGAGTGGCATGGGGTTAAAAATACGTGATGTGTAATGTAAAGGATATTAGAGTATTTATAATTGTACCAAAAATGCCATTGTAAAATTTAATAAAAACAGTTATTTTTGTTCTTATGACTTAAAATTCTAGTATCAGTGCCGCCTATGAGATTATATTTTACATGTACGCAGAAGCCTAAAATGATTGAAGATGAATCGTTCTCAGCCAATTTCCACCCACTGTAGGGTAGATTGTAGGCCTCCTTCAATGCAGGCTATTTATTGCTTTTCAGTTTTTCTTGAAGGGCTAATAAAATCTTATAAAATGAAATTTTAGTGTTTACTGGCAACTAAAAAGACTCTCTCCATAGATAAAATCCTTTTCACCTCACGTTGCAATAATATTTATTTATTTATTTATTTTATTGTAAGGGGTGTAAGGGGTCCAAACAATATCTTTCGGCACCCAAGTCAACCTCACCTGCCCGTGGTACACCCTGCCGACCAACAGACGAGGCTCTGACGTTACACCCACCAACCCGCATTGGACCAGCGTGGTGGGTTATGGTCCAAATCCCCTTTTTCTTCATGAAGACTGCTACTGAATGGGCTCCCCATAACACCAAAAGACCACGTGGTAGGCCGCGTAGAAGATGGAAAGATGACCTAGATCATTTTGATAAAAACTGGAGGACGAAAGCCTTGGATCGAGACGGGTGGAAGAAGGAAAGGGAGGCCTTTGCCCTGCAGTGGGACAGTATAGGCTAGGAAAAAAAAAATATTTTATTCTTAACTGCACAAAAAGGATAAACACTTAAATATATTACAAATGAAAAAAAAGTACAGATGGCGGTCTTATCGCTCTAGGCGATTTCTTACAGACAACCTTAATAATAATAATAATATAAGCCTTTTATTTCAGACGAATTACACTTTTACAATTATTAACTTAACCTAATGACTCTTGCGAGTCAGTAACATCGACAACTTGGTCTGTTTGCCCTATTTTGGTAAAGGCCTCCTCCATCTCTTGCCAGTTCGTTCTATTTAGCGCCGTCCTTGTCCATGTTTTTCCTGCTGTCTTTTTAATTTCATCTTCCCACCTTCGGAACTGCCTGCCTCTATTTCTTTTACTGTTTCTTGGGTACCATCACGTTGCAAAATTTATCTCAATTTTAGACAAAATAATTTAGTGCTGCTGTTTGTATTATTATATGCTGGCTTAAAACAAGCACCATAGCACTGAATTAACTAAATTCTAAGAACAAAGGAAGACAAACGCAAAAAGACCTGTTGAAACCAGCTATTAGCAACCAAAAACAAAGACATGAGTGCATTATTAGGTTGTACAGCCCTACTTGCAATAACCCACCCTGCTTCGACCACTCAAGGTCTAGTTTGGATTGGATGTGTTTGCTCTCGATTGTTCCCATAAAGACAATGGGTAGTTGTAAATTTCCAGTGTAATTGACGACGCATCAGGCTTGCTCGGGTACGCGCCACGCTTTTTGTCCTACCATTGTTGGCGGTTTCATTTATTTGTTATCGATTTCACAGAATTGTAGTTTTAACGCGGAAAATATATGCTTTTTTCGAATTAAGACAATTGCAGCTGTGACATGTCATTGAGGACGATTGAAATGCTTTTTCGTTTCGTAATCAATTAACTTCTTGTGATTATTGGCGTATCTTTGTCTTTTACCATTTAACATTACGCCGCCGTTATATTCTGATCTAACAGCTTGTTCATTTTTATTTATTTATATTTGTACATACACGTTACTTTGGTCAAATTATGCAGTTCTAGGCTTGGGATTTATTAGAATCGTTAATTAATCAACAAAGCATTTATGGTTACAATATTCCCAGTTGGCAATATACTTTTATCTTTGCTTTATCAATAAGCTGAATAAGCACGAACTCTTTTAATTCAAAACGTTGAAGTTATTGATTCTGTATCCAAGGCAGGCAATATTGTAGATAAGACTCAACATGGAAGTATACTTTGAAATGGTAATAAATAGTGTGGATGATTAAAAATATATTATAAGTTTTTGGATCTTGAAATAATTGACGTTTAATAACTTCTGTACAGCGGTCACTGTATAGGAACAAACGAAAGTAACCAATACGATAGGTATGTACACGAACAAATAGTAATTCCAAAACCTAGCAACGAAAACCAGCAAGTAGAATATGTACTAGGTATTTAGCGTCAGCGTATCAAATGGGGTTTGTTAAGAAATCGATTATACCCGGCGCCGGAGTAATTACACCACGTACTGTAGCCGTCTCCTTTTCGATCCGCTTGTACCCAGCACTGTTACTTCGATATTGCCTCGCATACAATTCTGAACGATGCTTCTAGACCATTTAGATAAATAACCAGTCTATTTTTAATGATTGCACTATGAAA
Source organism: Hyles euphorbiae (assembly GCA_023078785.2). Taxonomy (NCBI): domain Eukaryota; kingdom Metazoa; phylum Arthropoda; class Insecta; order Lepidoptera; family Sphingidae; genus Hyles; species Hyles euphorbiae. Next base: position 265,986 of record CM041031.1, on the reverse strand, counting down.
AAGGAAGAAAATAACAAGCAATTACAAAAATGAAATGAGCATTGCATCAGTATCTGTTGGTTCATTTTTCCGCGCTTCTTTAGAAATAGTTTCGATTACAAATGGGAGTATAATTTATGTACGTCATTTGACCGACATCGTATTATTAATATCCTGCATAATACATAAGAAACTGAGCCAAATAATTATTTCTATGAGATTTTGCTCCATCAAACCTGTTCTATAATTTGCGTTTTTTCGTCGTTTAATACTCGGATTCATAGACATCATAAGAGTACACTACATATCGTGGTTTTGAAACCATTAAAGATCTGGAAGGAAGCTCAGATAACTATTAGATCTAAAATAATATAATCAAGTGCATAATTCATAAAGAGGAAAGATGTTATTGTTTTTCTGCATTGACTAGTCTCTGTAACTACTGAAAAATTCTTTCAATATTCGAATCATATATTATCCCTGTTGAACATAGAAATAATATTTTCTAAAAACTGTATTTGTACCTAGATGGACCAGGGCCAGGCTGCTAGTCACTAATAAAAACACAATTTCTTTTGAAGTCTGCCAGTCTGCAATAGAACTAGTGTAAGCCTTTTCAAACTTACTCTCAATTGTGGAGAAATCGCGTGCAACAGTGACCAATCGCGGGCCGATAAAATACAGTAATAAAAATAAAATGAATTGAAAATAATTTATTGAATCCATTAAGATGATCTGCATCATTTAGATTCAGTCATTTTTTTATCTACCACCCGGTTCGGAAAGCGGTTTTCACTAGAGAAGAAAGGGCAAGAAACTCTAGTGGTGCTCTGTTCAAAACCAGTTTACAATTTGGGATGACTACAAAAGTACTTTTAAGACCCAATTGTTACCCTAGTGTATCCTCTACTAATTCTCCAATAATAATCATATAAGTACTTTAGCTATACAGTAAACAGGCTATCAGTTATCCAGCTGATATCCTTGTGAACTTCCACATGGCAACAGCGACAGCGCTGCGTGGCCGCGCGTCCGGCCTCACCGCTAATTGTCCGGTTCCGACCAAGCGAAGGTTGTCGCATGTTGCTGCACGTGCTTCATCCTCTACTAGTGCTAATACTGCATATTTCGATATATTTCTGCTTTAATAACTAAATACAGATAAGTATCAATCAAAGTGGTTCTTAACTGGTCCACGGTGGAAGCATCCTAAGTGGGGCGCAGATCCATCCTAAGAATATCCTGAAATTAATTTAATGCGTGTTTTATTTACGGATAAATAGAAACCATTAAGCGAACCGGGTGGTCAGTGGCTAGACAAAAAAATTGTCGAATGGAGTCAAGAGTAAAAGGTAAAGAAAAGCCACAGTAGGTACTAACGGGTCCGGCTTACGTCGTTTGATGGATAGTACTGTCTCAAACAAAGCCGAACGGAAATAAGCTTTAGCGTTTTCATAAAGTAAGTACAATATAGCTACTTCAGGGATATTAGTATCCATCGGAATAGGAATCACTGATAATGAAAAAGTCACTGAGAACCCAGAAATGTTTGCGTTGCCGATGTATGTAGAATTCTTGAATCTTTACCATTCCGTGCTGGCAAATATACAGGGTATATCAAGACTGCTACCGAAAACGAAGTTGGGTGGTAGTTTTAGTGAATTCAGACACAATGCAACTAAATTTTGTGCAAAAAAAGGTGACAATTTGGTTTTTCTTAATTTTTTTCTATCCTCGTATTTGGTTGGTAAATACATATTTTTTTAAATAATAGTGTACACCCTTTTATTTTTAAAGACGCTATGGTACGCAAGGCTTTAAATCATTATTTTAACAAAAACTATGGATTTACCACCCAAACTCGGCGATATTTAAAAAAAAAATTAAAAAAATTGTCGCATTTCTGTGCGAGATTTTTTGTTACATGGTGTTCGTAGTCACTAAAACTACCACCCGGCTTCGTTTTCGGTAGCACTCTTGATATACCCGTATACCTATGAAATATGATATATCACTATAAAATTCTGGATGCTCTATCAGCTCCAGAATCATCAGTGTATAAAAAACGAATTCCCACATAAATCCATCAAAACCAATGGAAGTTTTTACATACTGACGTAAACCCAATATCTCCTGATAACCTTCAAGTACCTGCGGTTATCATTATGAGATCATTTCCGCGAGCGACAGGGGACACAAAAACTGCACTGACTCACTGTGTCAATGTGCATTGTGACTTGCATTGCTATTAACCTTTTTTGTATATTAATAATGCAAAAAGTTATGGCCGGTTGACGGACTGTAGTGGGAAAATCCTAAATTGGTCTCTTGATGTGATTGTGGGTTTGTTAGTCTAATTGAGGTAAGGTTCATATAACATCATCATCATCAAGCAGTGGTCCATAAACTTTTAATCACAGGGAACTATTTGACAATTTACATAAAATTATTTAAAGAATTGCCCAGGATGTTTTGTCGGACCACTCTGGATGCTTCTAGGAAACACCAGTGGTCTTTGTACCAATAATTAATAACCACTAATCTAGAGCCATATAATGTCCATTGCAGAATATAAGCCTCCCACAAGACACGTACCAAATATTGTGCATAGACCTTAGAGCTAATTTCCCAAGATGATTGACGTCAGAGCCCAGGGATGCCTTCTTTATGCGACACAAATCATTTAAAGATTCATATCTAGTGTAAAATAAAGTTATGATATCGACAAGCAAAGTGAATACAATAACAGAGAATATAATAATTAGTAATGTACATAGCAGTGTGATCGATGAAGCGGCGCGGGCTCTACTCTGAAGGTTGAGTGAATTTAAGGTGACCCCAGTAGTTGTGTTATAGTTAGCGTCCACGACGATGCAACAATCACTAAAATTATCACTTATTAAAATGTCAAGAAAGCAAGATAACATGGGTTTTGATTATACATGTGAAGAACGAACTGGCTGTGCAAAAGAATAGGTACCTAATTAACAGTTATGACACTTGGTTAAATTGGTGTCAATCTTTAGACCGCAATTTTCGTTTGCTTGGTTAATAATACTTATTTTCTAAATACACTTTGTAAAATAATTCATGTATTGCAAAGTGAACAAAGAGTAATATTTTACAACAGGGTGATTACACTGTAGTTGCATACCATTCTTAGTTAATTTGTGTATTGCAGAGTAAACAAAGAAGATCTTTTTTCAAAAGGGTTTATATCAGTGATGTCTGACTTAGGGCCGGAAACTACAAATTATATATTTTGCAAACATAAGTCAACATTATTTTATGCTAAACCCACATCATTTTGTTACAAATTGCTCAGAAAAAGGCCAGCGTGATGGACTATATGGCCTTAAACCTTTCAATCGTAATTCTGACTATAGGAGGAGGCTCGTGCCCTGCAGTGGGACGTGTATGGGCTGATACAGTGCAATACGAGTACAGTTTTAGAAAAAGGCTTAAAACAATATTCAAATGTAGTTTCATTAATGGTGCAAGCCGCTTCCATCAGGTCCCTATAAAACAATGTGGGGGAAGGCTATGTTAAGCAATGAAGTTCGAAAGGCTTATTAAATGATTAATCATGCGATTGTTAGTTGTAAACTCATTGTCGGCCTCATCTATACGCGTCCCACGTTCCTAAAACACATGTCCTAACCTCGCTCGCCGTAGTTTTTATAGGTTTTTTTGCTTAGTTTTTATTGATGCTACGCCCTGCTATGACTACAATCTGTCAACGACAGTTTTTACAATATGTTATTAAATATCTATGTGCTATATATAATAATAATATTGAAAAGCAAAAACAATGCCAAGATAGAACTAGAAATTCAGTCTCACACGACCTAGTCTCCACGTTAAATCTCGTGTTGGGTGCATCAGAAATAAGGAGAGACTTTTCGGCATCATACAATAAATTTTGTATGTGACAATCTATGTGAGAATCGAAACCGCGATCTCTCATTACAGAACCTGACAATCAACTGCTAGCCAGACCAAGTAATCGACCGTCTCAGTAGCCACACAAACCATCAACCATGGCAAACTATTGTCAAATACAAACAACTCGCAATTATCACCGGTGTTTTGGTTGACAACACGACACAACAACACGACACCGTCACCGACACCGTGTTGTAAAACATCGCGATCGCAAACAAACGGAAACTTCCTCGAATCATACGCCGATTCTCAGAATCTGCTTTAAGTGCCGTGTCACGGGGTAAAAGCAGTATAACTTAGATTTGTGCTATTTTAAGCTATTATTTTATTTGCTGGAAAGTGTTTAAGAATACCGCTTTTGGAACAATTAAAAACAGATGATTAGGAAATACTTTATGTGCTTACTGTATTGACAAAGTTATTGTACTATTTAAAATGAAGATTCGAAAAAAAATAGTTATAAGATGAACTTTTCCCTGTTTTGTAATTAACAAAACAGATTGAAAACAAACTTTGAATAAGGTATTGACGACATTTAGTTACATCCGTAAACAACATTTTAAAAATAAGATAAAATAAAATTGTTGAGATAAAACACGTAACTGCACTTCAAAATAACAAACAATCGTTTTCTATGTCGTCAATCAATATTTTCCGACTATTCTAGAAGTACTGTTTTAGCATTTTTATCACAGAAATGCCCAGTAATATTTAACGTAAATATATCATAACTAAGTTATGACATTCTTCACATCAGACGCAGTGTCATGGCGAGCGTCGCGTGGCGACAGACTGTCTAGCGACTACCGCGACAGGGATGCGAATACTTAAAACCCTAATGTTAAACAAAGACAGCAATATATAGCAACAGTGCGTCACGCCGGTACTGCCGTCCCGCTCTAAGTATAGGTAAAAACGAGTGCGAGTGAAATAGGGTGGACTTCCATTTGCGAGTGTCCTTCAAACGGCTTCAGTTTTAAAAGAGTAATTACATGTAATTGTTGCAGCGCGGCGAGTGGAGGTGCACCCGGGCGGCGGCGCGGCGTGAGTGCACACACGTCCGCACTAGGGACGCTCATGCGACACATTATCTAAAAATACCGATCAAATTGACGATTATCGAGTTTTATTGGATTACCGATTACAAACATATCCGTGTAGAGGCGTATCTCTTTATTTAAGGGTTCTAGCAGATTCATATCGATTTTGAACGGGTTGTTACTTGTTAGGTTATTTGTTACATTCACAATAACTTTAATCCTTCGAATAGTGTTAGTCTGTTTCTTAGATTGTATAAAATATAAAGGGAGCTTCAATTATTTGCGTCTACAAAAAAGTACATTGTTAAAAATAATTGTCTAAAACTTAGTGTGAAAAAGGTGTGAGTGAAATTTAATAGCCTTAAAAATGTTTAATTTTTTTTTTTAATAATTCCCTCTTGTTGGAGAACCTTTCATATGTCAGCGAATAGGAGGGCAGAAAATGTGGCCAGGCACCACCATCATATCTATATTTTTGAAGTACTAACGCCCCCTCTGTATAACTAATAATCTTCATTCTGATACCATGTCATAAACAGAAAAAGGTTACTTGCACACATTTGCAAAATTAATGGGTTTCTAAGACAGTTTATTTTACACCTGCTGACCCTATACATAATCGCAAAAATGATACATCTATTACCGACAAAAAAATTTGATAATCAATTTGTTATTATCACGATATATTGGCGCTTAAAGATAATTATTTAGTTTGTACTCCCAATAAAAATTGTACCTATTATAAATTGAGTATACATGTCGCCCTAATCTTTATAATTTAATCTTTATGTTATTATAAAAGGTTAGAAAGTACATTTTGCCATCGGCCAAGCTACGTAAACTACAAACTTTTTTTTAATTTAAACCTGTAATAATTTTATTCTTACTCAACATTCAAAATTATGTTGATCCCACGATAAGTAATGTAATACAGAGTCATTAGTGAGATAAACTAACTTACGATATCTAAATTCAATTGTGTTCGAAAATTCTCTCATGATAAATATACTAGTAGTAATATTCATTGACACATTCATCTCAGCCTGGGGATCGATAAACTAACAAGTGAACGCTTAATTTACAGCCGGCTTCTGGCTTAATACGCCACGGATAATTAATAAAGATCGTTTTACAAATAACGATTATCAATCCGAATAACAAATTAATTACCAATTTAAACTACTTACTAATCGATGGTGCCTCTCGGTTCCGTCCCATCCCTAGTACGTTGCACAGTGCATCCGATTGCAAGATGGCGGGGTGTGGGCTAATGATTATCTTGTGAAAATGCACGACACGGCACGACAATTCCATGCAAATCCACCGCTATTGTTCACGCATCGGTTATTGTACCTCGTAACTCTTTTATTCCTTTTGAAACCTTTCATGGCCTATTTCTTTTAACATGGCAAAGTGGCTATGCACTTTATGATAACTGAAAATGTGATAGAGCTAAACAAGTTGATTTTAATGCTTTTTATGTAAGAAGGGAAACATTTTACAATTGTGGTCCTTTTAAAGACAATATTTTAGGAACAGGAAGTGAACAATGGGTCCACCAAAGACTTATTTTGAGGGGTATTGCCCACAGTCGACAGGCAAGCGGCATAATATAAAACTAACAAAACATAGACTTTAAAAACAAAACAATATAAATTGGTATATACAAGTCTATAGATATGGAGACTACCATCTCCAACAGTGAAGTTTTTCAGCCAATCTCATTTTCCTATTCATGCAAGAAAAAGCTGCGCCACATTGTTACTATTATTATTTAATTCTTTATTCTACACATAATTCAATAAACACAAACATAAGAAATAATGATAAGTAGGTACATTGTTGTGCTCAGCAAGATTTTTTTCATTTTCCATAATATATTCGCGACCTATATCATAAAGGCACACTCAAGGCTGTCATAGCAACCGTCGCGTCGGCTCGTACCAACTTTTCCATCCATACTTGCTTTGTGAAGCCACTTACCCTCCAATATTATTACACTTTTCACAATGAAACTTCTAAATAACAAGTCGAGCACCTTTGTACCCTTGTTCCACGTGCCCGCTCTCTTGACACCGACTTGTAATGATTAATGACCATCATTATCGATGATTAAATCTCAAGTTACGCAGTGACGTCACACTGATTCAATCTGCAAAAAACTTTGTAGTGTTTGCACTTGTATGAGGTAGATAATTTAAGATTTTTTTGCAAGTTCAAAATTATTTATAGTAACTTAATGATGATGTAAACTTTGTTATATTTTTATTTCAACCAAAATACCACTTGATTTTTACGTCATCTGGCATTTTACATATTTTTTATTGATAAATATTTTCTCTATGTTTATAGTCATTCATTTTATTGCTTGCTCCCGTATTTTTTGTTTGAGATTTTTTAAAATTTGACCATGGCTTGGAAACGTCCATAAAACACTGTCATCCTACATCACCTACAAACAAAACATAATATTAAATATCCACTTACAGATTATTAAACCTTTGCACTTGCAATTTGATCCATCGAACAATTTATGATTCACACTAAAACCTCTATTTAAGTGAGATTCAATATCAAGATACTATCAACTTTAGTCATGCAGCTTAGCATTAACTTATTTATAACTTAACCCTTATCTTATCCATCGTTCTAATTAATTTCCTCCGTTTATTTTTCATTTAACTAATTAATGAACCCATTAATAAAAAAATCAATTAAAGAACTTTGTTGCCGCGTCCACTGGTATAATTTATAGGAGCCTATAACTGGATCGTCCAAACCGGTCCAAACCAGTAGCCAATCGCTTCATCTAAATGTTCTGTTTCTTATTAATTGCTTTTCAACGGAACGGAGAAACCAAATTATACGCTATGGATGAAACTATTAAATTTTTTTACATGCTATCTTTAGTTCTCTGTATCAGCCCATATACGTCTCACTGCAGGGCACGGGCCTACTCCACAATCGAGAATACGATTGAGAGTGGTTAGGCCATATAGTCCACCACGCTGGCCTAGTGCGGGTTGGCGGACTTACATACCATAGAAATTCTTTATGAATCGCTATGGTATGCAGGTTTCCTCACGATGTTTTCCTTCACCGTTTTAGTGCGTGGTGATTGACTATCAATACACACATGACTCCGAAAAGTCAGAGGTGTGCCCTGGGATTCGAACCCGCGACCACCGAGAACATGTTGGCAGTCGCGTCTATTCCGCTTACCAACAGGCCACCACGCACTTCATCTTAGTATATATCTTTAGTGCAACTGATAGAAATTTTATTTAAATTAGAATTGTGAATGAAAGGATATCAGGTACCTAACAAAAGCTCAAAAGGCATTCGAGACGAGCTGTACCTTTATAAGTAACAGGAAGTCAAGAAGCAGGTACCTTAGCCTGTTGACGGTAATAATAAAAAACTTTGAATTCAGGACATTTAGGTGACTTCGATTTAAAAACCTAAATCTAAATTTTAATACGAAACCAAAAATACAATAATTGTATTAAACTACCTGTCGACTAATGTGACAGACAACAGTAAATACGCATCAACATCACTTCCATATTACAATAACTTCTTAATCCTCAGAAATGCCCGTTTCCTCAGGATAATATTACCACAGACCCTAAAGCTCATTAGAACATTTAGAATTTCCGTAATTTTAACCTTAAAAGCGCGTCAATTAAGTACAAATTGCAACAAACCTGTCTCGAGCTATAAGCCCTTTGATTCCTGACGATTGATATAATAGAAAAAGGACAAGTGAAATTACAGTAGTTACCTGCAAATTCTTAACGGATCGCCAACTTCAAAACGGATCAGGCACCTGCCCATCGCTAATACTTTGCCGGCACCCGCTAACTGCTTTAACTACTTTTACAAACATAGTTTTACTGTTTGCCAAACCACGGTCCCGGGGGAGGGACAAAAAAGGAAGGTTTGGCTTCGATTTCACGGGACACGGGCAAATTTCTAGAGGGATTTGTGATATTGGTATTGACGATTGGATTTAGGAAAGATATAATACCATACTAAACATTACAGAAGATTTCAGAAGAAAGAAAAAATAACATAATTGTTGTTGCTATGGTTAGTCTCACTTGGTTTCTTGTTTACAGCTATAGCGCTCTCCGAAGCATTTGTAGTTAACGATTCAAAAGCTGTTAATCCTAAATTATTAGGTGCCAATTTATCAAAAGCAAAAATAAAATTGCCTTCGAAAATCGATTTCAAAAAACAAATTTGCAGGTTACAATACACCTTATGAGCACCATAAAGACTGAACACAACCACACAAATATACAGCCTACCTAATAACAATAGAGTTTAAATTCAATTGACTAAGTTTTCTTCCATCCAAAAACTATTATACAGGTTTTTTTCAGGCACAATCGGATTCATACTCTATGCTTTGAAGCATAGTGTTGGTTTTTAAAAAGCATACTCATTCGAACAGTATGGTAAGGTTTTTTCTCCTGCCACGTTTGTCGATATATCAAGTTCGTGACCGCCTCTATCGACATGGGAATTTATTAATTTTTTTTTCAGCCCGAGCATGGGCACAATAGATCAATCCATATTCATCTATTTCTATAGAAGTTTTTCGATGAACGTGGTCACGATTCCGATGGATCACAAACCCGTGTACTTCCTTGCGTCTAAACTGATGTTTTTGTTGAAATAAATCTTAAAAAATCATTTATATCCTTGAGGAAAGAATAGAACAAAGCAATTGATCATCATGATTCTAGATTTTAATTAAGTACAATTAGGTAGTTCTAATTACATTGGATAACCAGTGCCTACAGATATATTCCTTTTCTATAAATAATCATACACTTGGTGTGAATTTTTATACACATAATTAAAAATAATTGTGTCATACTTATTGTCCTTACCATCTTATTTTTAGTGCCCTGGTGTTTTTAATAAATCTTCTTAAAATTATCTGATTAATAAACACCTACAATACTGATTATCCCTCAGCAACAGTTATTTATAAATCTAGCAATTGTCTCGGCAACAAAGCGTCATAAACGCAAGTAAGCAGATAATTTGATACTGAAATTGTATATTTTACCGAGTATGATGTCGTGTTGAGAGCACATGTCCGCCTCGTTTATTACGAGCTCGTATCGCGGACAAAATCTCTCGCCATTAACACGAACATCAGATCAAACGTACGCACAATTACAAAACACTCCAACATTATCCATGTGTACTTTACTCGGTTTATTCTCGTTGGAGAAAGAGATGGAGGTATATTTAATGCCGATGAGCGAGAGAGACGCAACCCTGAAGAGATGTATGCGCGCACGCATGTTTTTTTAGGTCAGAGGTTCAGTGATCGCGAAATGCCGTGCACATGTGCTGATGGGATCCGTGTTTAAATATTAACCCATTCAATGCGGCAACAAATTTTGCTCTCGCTACCCAGATGCGGCATACTTATTAACGCAAACGCCGATCGGCGTGAGCCGCCCCTGAGAGATAAAAAATATAAAACGCCGATCGGCGTTTTCAGCACTTCGTTATGAATTTCGATGGATTCATTTCGAATTCATGAGATTTTTTCAGTAGTACGCTATAGTTGTTGCAATAACGACTGTTGTTAGCAAGGAGCAGAATTAATTTAATTACTTTAACCAGTTTTATATAAGATTCGTGAAGATTTGGTGATAGAAATTTCAGAAAAGGAATATCTGCAGTTTTTGTAATAGATTATGGATTTAAATGGTAAATAAATTATCTTTATTTGATAAGTATTTCTATTGTGCTCTTACAAATTACAAACATCCTGTTAAAAGCATAAAAATATATATTATTGATAACTTAGAATATTATCAGGGGTTGCAAACCATTTACTTTTTTAATTTCACAATAATTAAATGTCAATACATAGATAATGGATAGATACTTATTATTATTAAAATGATCAAATTTATTTAAATAAAATAAATTTATTTTTAAAAAAAAGTATCCTCAAATTATTGTTAATTGTCGGTGTTTCTCAATCTCATAAATATCTTCATAAATATTTTCTGCCAATCTTCTTGATAGAAAAAAAATACCTAACTGGGTAAAAGTACCTACTCAGGTATTCACACGCACGGAATAAAATACGAAACACAATTTGAATAATAATTTATTTATTGTGAAGAGGGCTAACATACTAGAACAATTAAGGTCAGTTTGATCATCAAAAATCTGCTTTTATTGATTATGGTTTGGTTTTAGCAAGTATAACAAATAAACGTACGTTTTATGCATATTTTGTGGTAACAATTCTAATTACAATTGAATGTGAAAAGAATTGGCTACGGGAACTATTCCAATCTGCATATTCTAGATTGGTATGCCAACAAAACTCCAATGCCAAGAAAATGCCAAGATCACTCGCTTTTTTTAAGAGTGAGAAAGATACAGAGTGCAGTGCAGTCATGAGTGCCGTATGAGTGCAGTTCGAATGTTTCGAATTGTGTTTTTTTATTATTATTTAAATGAATGGCGAGACGAGCTTGCCGTTCGCCTGATGGTAAGAGATTCGGCCGCTTGTGAACAAATCCAAATAACACCTTAAATTACAAAGCAATGCTTGGCATTCCACTGCGCTCGCCATCCTGAGACATAACATGTAAAGTCTCAATATGTCCAGTAGTTACTCTGGCTACAATGTCCTTCCTTCCGAAACACAATAATGCATTTCAACTGCTGTTTGGCGGGAGAAAAGACATTGTGGTGGTACCCACCCAGGCTGCCTCTCACATATGAGAGACCTACCACGAGTTATTCATTGTTGTGTTTAATTCTGGGCTGAAAAAATAATAATTAAAAAGTTACTTTGTGTCACGCAGTGAGCAAAATCGCATTTTGTTAATATAGTAGGTGAACTAAACACTAATAAAGCTACTTATCTTTTAATTAAAATACAATAGTCGTAATAATCTATAGACACTTACCTAATTCTCAATTTGTGTGCCTGATAACGTATGATGCACTCAATCAATCTTTCAAAATACCCAAAGTCGTCGTCTAAGCAAAATCACAGGATCCGGGAACAAAGCAAGGGTCGTCGAAAAATCACATAGAAAATTTAGAGAACGTCTGTTTACCGTCAATGGTGTCAAACAATGCAATTAATCAGACGTTACCTGCGCCCGTGCGCATACAAAATAAAAGGTGTGTTGTGATTGGTTTCTTTGCAGTAATATGAGTATTATTATATATAACTTCGTTTACGAGTAGTAGATTTTAAGTAAAACATAACGAAGAAGTTTTGGCTATTTGAAAATAATAATATAAATAAATAAATATAATATTGATGTTTTTATAACCAATAGTTGTGAATCCCTGAAAAACGCCGATTGGCGTTTGCCGCACCTGAGTAAGAAAACTCAACTTTTCTAGAACTGAAATATCCAGAAACTATTTGTACCAGGCTTTTCCCTGATAAATTATAAACACATTGGTCTATATTTTATAATTAAATCTTCCAATTTGGGAAAAATATAAAACAACTCTACATTACGCCGATCGGCGTTGTCAGCATCTGAGTAAGAAAAAATAATACGCCGATCGGCGTGCGCCGCATTGAATGGGTTAATGGCTTTGTGCTCTCATGTTTATTCTGCACAGAATTTTCACCGCAGGCTGAATGTGAGATCTGAGATTCGCTGTTGCCAAATTAATGCCTCCATTGAGAGAATTGTAAAGGACAAAAACTAAAAACATTCCAGAATTTTAAATTTTAAATACGGCATCCGTAGTTATGTTTAGATGGCGATATATGTATGTAAGCCCATACCCGCTGTAATGTTATTGGTACACCATATAGAAGACATGCCTTAGTCTACTTCACTAGCCCGAATCAGGGTAGCATCTGACACAAATTGTGAGACATCACAACGCCATTAAGTACATGCCCTTTCAGGAATTGGTAATTTCCATCCGAATTAGATCAGCCTGACATATTAATGTCACCTAATTACACAACTTAAGATCTTAGCTAGTATATGTTTTCCACCCAACATTTTGGTCTAACGTTTACTGGATCCAATAAAAATTGTCGTTCTATTATAAAAAAATAACCAGTGAAGCTTAAAAACCCTATATTAATGTTAATTCAGTATTAAGTCCGGATGTACGCATTATGACTTGGAACTCAATGTATTTTCGTTGAAGCCTGTCGAGACGTGTCAATCTCGGCCAGCGCCTGTTACTAACCAGTAACTGTGGTCGGAGACCGCTGTGAATGGAGCTAACAAATTGTACCACTTCCTCATTATCACTTGATTGTACAGCTTACTTGAGTACATCAACATATCTTGTTAGACTACTATTACATTTAGTAGTTGAGTTGGACCGTCTAAAGTTGCAGTTGTCAATTTCGAAACTTGCTGTTATTCACCTTTGGGAACCGAATTTTGCGCAGTTTGCACCTTTTGTAATTGCAGGATAAAATCATATAAGTCATCATCATATAAGTTATCATTCTCCCAGTCTATCTGTCTCTCTTAAAGTAGGCAACGCGTATAATTCCAATGTAATGCTCTAAAATGTTGTAGCTTTTCTTTGATCATGATCACATTCTTTTTGCTTGAACCAGATATTTGACAGATTCTTTCGGGGTATTAGTATTACTGCATGTCTTGTACTACTGTTTAATGGTGTTTTTACAGTGGTGGCTATCAGGATTTATGATAATATCATAGCACCATCTAAAACATCAGGTGATCCTGTAACTCCATCATATTATCCCATAAAAAGTATAACCGAGTACATGTTATGACAAGTAAGTGCGGCACATGTGCGTCCCGGCCTGGGAACACCGTCCCGAGCCGGCCGCGAGGAGTGATTTATTCACGTGTTTGTTATAATTTCTCCCGCATACTTGCAGTGCTGTCATAATACCTCGTTATTATCCCACGGAATATGATGTAGGTCAATAAATAAGGTTAAAGGTAGAAGCTAGATGTGGGGTTGTTCTAACACTATATATGGAGATTTTTGGGGTCTTTGTTCAGCAGTGCGACTTCTTGTAGCGAAAGATGATGATGAAACTTTGTCCGGGGTGCAAAATAACTCATTCCCTACAGCGCTTTTTATTTGCTTTCTCTCTTTCTTTTATGTTCCTTTTCTCATCTACAAGAAACCTATTCATGGGCCGGATATACTTGATATTGTACACGATATTTAATTTGGATATAATAAATACCATTGTTTTTTAACCGGCTTCGAAAAAAGGAGGAGGGTCTCAATTCGATTGTATGTTCGTATCTTTTTACTTTACTCTGCCATCTTATCACAGAAAAGGCAACATCGAATTTCAAAGTTAAAACAGTAATTTTAGAACAAGACGAGTTATTAAATATAAAACAAAAATGTAGTGCAACATTTATGGATCTAGCAGCATGTGAATATACGTTAGATGCACAAACAACGCCTCACCTTGCCGGGTCACCTAGCCGCGCGCCAAACAGCGCTAGCACTAGCTCCGGTCTATTCAAATATATTGCAATTAAGGCGCAGAATGTTTGCAATCATGGAAAAACTATATATGAAAGTTTAGAAATTTCAAAAATAAAAGGCATAAACCTATCAAGAAGACAGAAAGAAGAAAAGAAAGAAAAACGCTTTATTATCGCGCAAATTAACCGCATACAACACAGTACAATAATTATAAAAATTTAACAGTACAATAAATTAAACAAAGAGAGACTAAATATAAAAAATAACAAGAAGAAAATAACAGAAAATAACTATAAAGAAATAACTATAAAGAAAATAACTATCAATGGCATAAACGAAGAGAAATATGATATGTTCCAACAATGGCATTACTATCATTAGGAATTGGTTCCCTAGTTTATTTCTCTCTCTCTCCCTCTTCAACCATAATAAGTTCACAGCTGCATATAGGCCTTCCCCAAGGACCTCCACATTAACTTGTTGGAAACGACCTAGTTGTCTTGCAGACATGGGTCTACTTGATAAATAAAAATCAATTACTGTCAGTTATAAAGCTACATTAGATACCTATAAAAAACACATTTCTTTAAATAAGACGTGATTTAACAGATGTTCCAAAGATTCCAGGCATATTAATAATTCCAGGTGTGACAAACTTCAACCCTGTATTACGTGGAACCGGAACAAATGTTTACGTAAAACGGATGTCGTTAAGTCGACTAATGGGCAAGGGAAGTAAACATTAAACTAGGGAACTTTAAGCATCGTGAGTATGAACATTATAATACAAAGAACATTACATAAGCATTGAAATATTGTTTTTGGATAGCATAAAGATTACAGTGGTAATGAACAATCTATTTACACACATCTTACATTTTTCCACGAAGGTGATAAAAGGCATATATTTTATTTAATTTATGTGGCTCACAGCTATCAATAGCAAAGAAACATATATTATACTAATTATATACAAAAGATATCTAATTACGAGCTACCGCAGATAGGTTGTAAAAGTTACAAAATCTACTCCATTTTCTTAATACTCGCATCTTCAAAATTAGTAAACAATCTTTACTAAAATAACTTACCTACTTGTACTAAGGATAATATTAACTAAAATGTATATACTTAAGTATACAAAAAATAAGTATATAATAGTCAACGTCAATATACATATTTAACAATTCATTGTAAGTACAAGGTTTTAAGTGGTGTTTAGAATTAGACTTAATTACCAGAACTACGAGTACGATGTATCCTGAACAAACGATAATGCATGAAGACAGATGAGTTGCAAAATGTTAAACAGATTTAGGATCAGGATAACAATGGTTGAGTGGTCTGCCATCAAAATCCCTTAAAATCATATGTGACTATACAAAGAATCAACATGATTAAAAATTATAAATATTTAAATACATTTGCAACAGGATTCGGTAGCTAAAACCCCTAGTGTAATGAATGAAAACAATCGAGCAAAACACTGGAAGGCCCCTCCGTTGTTCCCCATCTGCGCCTAGTCTTCAATTTACCGTCCTCACAGCTTATCAATCAATACAAGCCATCCATCATTGTTTTAGTCGCATCTACGTGCTCCAATAGGGAATATGCATGTCATTTTTTTATATTTTAAATCAATTCTGTATGTTATTACATTATCGGAAAAAAATATAAGTCTTTGAAAATATCAATCAATAAAGTACAAAAAAATAATCAAAACTGCTATCAGTTTCGAAGCATTTGAACGCCATGTTGGCGCGAACTCGCTGTGACGTCATAGGGCACGTTATGAACAACGTAGTATTTGGATTAAGTTTCTTTCATGAATTGCTACAGAACTGTATTTCGTGACAAAATAATCCATTTTATTTAATAGTATAAAGAAAGCACAAAATAACTCATAAATAAACGTAAAACAATACACTCAACAAGCTAAAACTTCATAAGAACGTGCCCATTGTCGTCACTTTCCTTTTCAAGCAATAGATCGCGTTTCGGAAAAAATGCGCGGCAAATTTGAAATGTCATTTTTTAAGTATTTATTTTACCGATTTAGAGTTGATAAATTTAAAAAATATCTTTAAGGTATATTTCTATATTAACAAAGATTACAAAAAAAATATTTTGACTTATTTTGAAGTCTGGTGCATATTCCCTATTGGTAATAAATATCCATTGGGTTTTTGCTGCAACATTTTAGGTAAAACATTATAAAACAAAGCAATAATTAACTAAAAATAAAGCGGAACTTCGGTATTAGAAGTGACGGTTAAACGTAAAACGTGTCTCGTCATTCTCTGCTATAAAAATATATGAGAATGGAAGAATAATAACAAGCCTTAAATTTCGTCTGTTGCTGGATCTTAACTGCCGTTGCGCAATAGAAATGTGTTTTCAGCTACATTTTAGTAAATATACTTTTATGTGTACTTTTTCGCTTACATTACTGTACCGTTTAAAGGTCATCTATTTTTACCAGTGTTGAATGTATTTATAGAAAGACTTGAATTTTGAGATCACCTACATGACGACAAACAGGGGTGCTAGACGTGGGACAACGCATTGCTGGGCTCAAGTGACTAGAATGGTAGCCTAGAGAAGCCAAGAGGAATATAGGCAGACCATCCTCTCGATGGATGGACGACATCATTAAGTTTCAAAACAAATTGTAGATGAGAAAAGTGCGATAGTGACTAGGCCTATGTCCAGAAGTTTATAAATTCGGGCTGGTGACATGACTCTAGCTATCACCTAAGCTACTACAAATAATTTACGACTTTCTTTTGTCCTCCTCTCTTGACTTTTAGTATCAGAGACATGGTGGGTTCTTTGCAATGTAATATTATGTTTTAAAAAGGCGTCTTATATCAGTTTCCAAAAGGACTACGAACAATCATTTTTCAAACCAAAAATCTACCTTATTTGGACGGCTCAACCTACTTTTACGGTCATATAACCTAATGACTCCATTCTCACATCCTAAAAAGGAAAGCACAGCTAAGGTACGTGTGAGCAACAGAACTCGAATGAACTTGAACAGAAGAGCACCAGAATTTCCCTTAATAACACGATCCTAAGCTTAACAAAATTACATTTCCCGGTGACTAAATAGCATATCATGTTCTAAAATTACCTAGTTTAAAGGAAGGTGCTCTCTACCTAGTCTTCATGAGCTACACGTTTACAATAAAAGTATCAGAGAAAAATACTTTATATATATACAACGTGTAACAGGATTAATTCACAACCTCAGACACCCCAACTTTAAAATATTATTGCAATCATAGTTTATGCTTTGAAATCGTACTACCATAATTACAAAATATTTTATTTATGAAATTAGTTATACCAAATGTAGGCACTTAACATGGTCACCTCACGAGTTACAAATAAGAGAGTACTACTACACACGCTCGCGGACACGCACACATTTACACAAGAGTCATTCACACGAGTACCTAACGTCGATCGCTGCGCCGCGCGCGCCGGCAGAAACAGCTGACAATAAACGAAATACAAATTACGTACGTAACTGATTACTGGGTGGTTTGGTAAACAAATTATTATTAATTTAATCTGTAAGCATAACATTTGTGTTTTAGCTATAAAATCTAAATATTTTACTTACTAGATATAATGCGTACGAACCCAACGTAAGACAATATTTTGCATGAATCGGCTATAAAATATTATTAATTTCACTTCCGCTAAACTTCGTTCCTACAGGCGGGCAGGATACGGGCGTCATTTATTTTGCATTACTAATGAATAAGATAATTAGATAACGCAATATCTAACAATGAAGACTAGATTGGGAATCACAACACAAAAAAATACAACAAAATTAACTTACGTGTTACATGGCACTCATGCGGCGATTTCTTTTTAAAATATGTTCGAAATGTCCACCACCTTGATACACTTTGATGCACATTTGCGTGATTGTTCACGTAATTTATGTAAAACTTCAGTGTCACTTTTCACTTTTAGGAAGGCTGCCACTATTCTACTTTTTAGTAGTCTAGTTATACCAGAGATTTATTACGTCCCAACAAAAAAAGTCAAGAGGCGTCCAGTCGGGTGACCTAGGAGGCCATTGCACAGGTTCGCCGCGACCTATCCAGCGCTCTCCGAACTCAGCATCGAGATACTGTTGGACACTACGCTGGTGCCGCGGCCGTGCCTGTTGTTAAATGTCCTGCATGCCAATGATACATTATCACCACACAGTGCCAAAGTTCTCACCATTTCAGTGTATTCAATATTCGAATACCGAAAAGACATCGCGCGCGAAAGTTATCGAAATATCTAATAAACACTTAAACACAAGCAGACACAGATAACTGCGGTGCACGACTGGATTTTTTTCACATAGTCGGTGCCAAGGTCGGTGCCCATTTAGGGATTGCAATAACGGGATATTAGACACACCGGAATTCCGCATACATTGTAGCAAAATTACAAACCGAATTTAATCACCATTTTAACGTCCCGCGAAATTATTTTTCATAGAAATACCTACTTGTTGTTTCATTTCATAGTGATTTTGTTACAATTTAATTTGTTTCATTTAAGTGCATGTATTGCGCGGGATTTAGATCGCCCGGTCTTGCAAATACCGGGAGTAATTTTTATCGCGGCGCATCCCTATACCGGTTGCCTTTTGATGTACCGCCGCGCCGCGCGCGCCATCGTTTGTCGGATGGATCAAATTGCATTAAACAATAGCTGCATCCTGCTCTATCTAGTTGTAGTTAAATGTGCGGAAAAGAGAATATGATAGTTATTTATTTTGGTAGCTTATTACGTTTATTGAGGCCTATCGTTGTGTGCGTTTGATTAATGATAGATTGCTTAAATAAACTTTATGACTATCGAAATAAAGTTCATTTTTGTTCATTATTTAGTTTATTAGAGTATTCGTTTAGTGATTCATTTAAAAATGATCTTATGTCCTGGAGTTACGTTTCAATTTCGTTTGTTCGGAGTAGTAAATGAAAGTGTCTGTAATTTACTTGGTCTTAACTAATTATTTTGAAAAAAAATACCTACCAAAAAAAATGTTGATATTGGTTCAGTAGCCGATTCTGAACGTACTACTTTCCGCTTTTACATTTAAATCTGTTACATGTTGTATATAGATAATAACATATAACATACAGAACTTTATTTGTTTTTTACAACCAACCTTATTGTAACTTCAAACACATCGCTAATTTACATAGTAAACAAAATAAACATATAAATATACATAAAATAGATACATAATCACATCAAAATACACATCTGCTGTTTTTTATTATATATTAACAGTTCCATTAATGTTATTATTCATTTTATTGCAAATTAAAATACAAATAGGTGACCGCCATAAAATATTTAATTCGGTACTCCTAGCGCCATCTAGTTACGCGTGTAGGAACTAAGCTGTGCAAATCGAATTAATTTTTATGACTTGTTTAATGATCTGATTAGCGTTGTAACTGGTATTGTTTACAAAAAAAAAACAAGACGCTTGATTAAACATGCAATTAATTATTATAATTGTCATTCTGACGTTAATGGTCTAGAACGTTCTAAGTTCTAATCTAATTCTATAATAGTTATTCTATAAGTCATAAACTATTAAATAACAGAATAATTAAAGTAAAATATAACCTTAATAATCCGTTTACTTGAAATAATACTACTACAAAAAATGGTTCATAATAATCTACAAATTTTGACAAACAAAAATAAACCCTGTTCTTTGCAGAGAAAGGATTATAATCGCTCAGTAGGTAACTGATAAGCGCTAGGTAGAAGTTAAAACCGAGGTTAAGGATTTCCTAAACTGTAAAACTAACGACGCTATTATGCAATCTAAAATGTAGGACATTTAGATTAGGTACTACTCCTATTTGGTTTAGTGGCCATGCGTATGGGATTTAAACAATGTTATTTTGGGTTCAATTCCCAGGTCAGGCAATCTTCTTCGTGTAGGTTGCCGGATTCAAACTTAAATTGTCCAAGGATGGAAATTATTACCAATCAATCAAATCAGTTTGTGTAACCAATGTCTTTAACCTGTTAGAGGCTAACAATAATTATATGTAATACTACTCATGAAATAATCATTATAATCATAATCTTCTGCCAAAGGAAGTCCACAAACATAGGCCCGAAGATTTCCACCAACAACCGTGGACTGTATCTACCCAGCTCAGCAATTATTATCTATTGCTATGATGTCAGCAGCTCGAATTTATCATAATATTGTCCAACAATATTATTGTTGAATGTTTACGTGACGCTGATTATAACTTATAATAAAATTAAAGCGGCGATGAAACCTCCTCCATAACAAGACACCGTCCGGCCGCGGCGGGCCGCCGGCGCGCACTGAGCTGGCAACGTCGCCGCGCCGCTGAACATCGCTCGCCATAGAGTTGTATGCGTAGACTGGGAAGCAGCTATATTATACGCCATCTGATGACCGGTGTCTTATGGGCTGTGGCAATAACTGCTAGCGACTCTATTGACGGATCTCAAATAGATACTATTCATAATAATATCAATAATAGTAAGATTTACTTCAGTGCTTTGATATGATAATATTGATGTAACTGGTTATTTTTTGACCCATTTTTTTGTATATCAATGTTTTGACCATACAAAGAAATTGCTGTATAGCGAATCGAAAATAAATTAATAATCTTTGGCGAATTTATATTAATTACCTTATTTTATAACAATACTTTGATTTATTGCACACTTTCGGCAAAACACACAGCTTTGACATAGAAAAATATTAGGTTTTATAAAAAATATTATACCTACCTATTTTAAAAAATGAATTGATTGCATTATGTTTGCCTAAAATAAATTTAATTCAACTCGCACGTTCTAATCCTCTAATTTCTACCTACACCCCCATCTCATCCACCCGACACGAAAACATCTATGCTTAACCATGCGGTACACCGAGTACGCTGCGCGATGCGGTAAAGGAGCGGCAACGCATCGCTCAGTATCGCTCGCGCGTCGCACGGGGCGGCCGTGTATATCGCACGATGAATTCAAGCTCGCGACAGTCTCGGGAACGCCTCATCGACGAGGTGAAGAAGTATCCAGTGCTATACGACACGAGGCACGAGAACCACCGCGATATTGACATGCGAGATCGCTGCTGGCTAGAGATATCCGAACGGCTTGGAGCTAACAGTGAGTGCGCGCCTTTATCTATGTTGTAGTATGGCCTGTGCTGGACGCTTGGCCTTGTGGGATTGTCATGTTTGCCGATTGAGTAGGTAGTTTGTTTTGGATTGTCTCGCGTGGGTTTCAATATGTCATTTATGTAATCGGGATTATGTATTGTTAAGCGCGACTTAATCTTGAAAAAGCTTGACCGTGAAGTATTGGGTTCAATACCCGGGTTGATTTCCTTTGAAATTGTCAATTTGGAACATTTATGCGGATACATTAATCATTTCATAAATGTGGATTGGAAATTTTATTGATACATACATACATAAACTCACGTCTTTATCCCAAAAGGTGTAGGCAGAGGTGCTACCAGGAAACACACAGTTGGCTTTGAATATTCCATCTCACGATGTGATAGGGGGCGAACCTATCGCCATATTGGACACAAATTCTTGATTCGGAGCTGATAGCCTGATAATACTAAAATCCAATAGCGGGTATCCATAATGGGCATTTGGCCCAACCCGGGATTCGAACCCGAAACCTCATCTTTGGAATCGTACCATAGCGGAACCACGCCACCGAGACGGGCGTATTTAAGTTGATTTATGAAATATTCAGAGTTCAAAATCACGGGTTCGTTTCCTGCCCATTTATTCTGTTATCTGCCCTGTAATAAATCGTATACAATATATTTGTTTTGTTTGTGGGTGTTAGTAGTTTTCTGTAGGTACAGAAAATATAATAGTGTGAGAAATACCTAGGTACTCGATAAAAGTATATTTAGCCTTAATTCTTGTTATTCTCAATGTATTTCTACTATTAAATACAACATATTTTATACACTATTTTCTTAAACTGAATCGCCCTTCGTACATTCATCACAAAAATGAATACGTATACAGGACTTAAACGAAATTAAATACTGATTTAAAATCTCACAAAACTAAATTACATACATACATACATAAACTCACGCCTTTTTTCCCAGAAGGGGTAGGCAGAGGTGCCAGGACACCCACATTTCGCCTTGTATGTTCCGTCCCATGATGTGATAGGTGGCGAGCCTATCGCCATGTCGGGCACAAATTCCTGACTCTGGGCTGATAATGAATAGAAAAATCCAATATCACTTTGCCCAACCCGGGATTCGAACCCGAGACCTCAGCTTTGTAACCGTACCGGAGTACAACTACGCCACCGAGGCAGTCTAAAGACAAAACTAAATTGACTAAATTAAAGCATATTGTATATCGAATCCCGACCCTATCGATCAGTCCCTGCAGCACGAGATCACGTACGGCGGCCGTGATCCTGATTACATTACAGCATCCTCGGGGATGGACTAAACACGTTACTGATTTAACCGGGTTTGAGTCAGGGAACGGAAACAACAGGGACACACAAACTCCTTAATAAATTTAGTCTTTTTTATACGGAATAATATAAGCACTAGAAATAAGCCGTTCAGAAAGCATATTATAATATTATTCCTTCTTACTTATGATTTCTTTTGCTGAGGAGAAAAGACACTAAATTTTGAATCGGCAAATCATGTTATAATAATAAACTTTAATTGATACACTTTATTGAAAGAAACTGATTCTCATTATAAGATAGATAGAGTCATGCCAATAATGTAAATAGTAAATATACCTTCCCACAATTTAGTGTATTTAGTTTAAATTCAAGTCATATTTATGACTCTATTGCAGAAGCCAAAATTCCGCTAATGGAAAGTAGTTCTTTCTGTTAAATTCCGTGTATTTTACGGATCAGAACATATTTTTATAATTTAGGTTATCTTTAATTTTTTTCCTATGTTGACTATAATATAGTACAGTGGTTATTAAGAGCACATACACAGAAAAAGGATCAAGATAGTTATCGAAAACGAAGACGGGTGGTAGTTTTAATGACTTCAGACACAAAGCAACTGATTTAGCCACAGAACAGATGAATATGGTCAACTGTTCTGTGGATTTCGCAAATAAAAGCGTCATTTTTTTTGAATCGTCGTATTTGTGTGGTAAATATTTCTTCTTAAATATTTATTTATTCTTTCCTTTCATTTTTAAAGTGGCTTTGTATTTGAATTATTATTTAAGCAAAAACTAAGGATTTACCACCCAAACACGACGATATTACAAAAGAAATATTCCTTTTCGACATTTTTAGTTGCATTGTGTTAGTAATTTACTTCCACCGTTGTTCTTCGTTTTCAGTAGCAGTCTTAATATACCCTATATACAGTGACCGTATGAATGTGGCTAGCTGTGGACGCAGGATGCGGTGGACTTCGGCTCGCCATGCGGGCAGCCGCAGACGCCACGTCCGGCTACACACGGCGACAGGAAAAAACAACCACGGGCTGCGCCATATTGGCAAATTATGTATTTGTAGAAGCAAAAATGAATATAAAGTATCTATTGGTCTGTCACCAAAACAAATTAATAAATTACCATATTAAGATCAAATAAGTTATGTGTCTCGTAGTTTCTGATTGGGTATCAGTGAGAGACGAGAGACTTTTCGTTGCCTCGATGCGGGTATCGAACCCGCGGCCTCTCTTTTCACAGCTTGCAACTGCGCCACGGAGGTTGGGGGATAACTAGTGCTCTTATTTATCGATCCCTGTAGATAACTTATCAAGCCTGATCCATTGGTTGAAAAAACTGTGCCTGATCTTTATTGTAGTGTGGAGACTGTCCCGCCCTCACACCTACAACTGTAACTCCTGTAAGCCAGGATCAACAGTGGCATACAATGTAATGACACCTAGCATTGAAGTCTCCGGGAATGTCTAACTTGTCTTTAACCCGTAACAAAATTAATCAGAAAGTTACATTAGTAAAGTATTATTAGGAGACGTTGGAAATAAAATTTCATGTAATGTTTAATGTAGTATATGTGATAAAAGGATGTTTTTCTCTTGGTCTCAGGTGAGGTGCTAAAGCGGGAATGGAAGATCCTGCGCGACTCGATGCGTCAAGCCCTGAAGAGGAGCAAACGAGGCGCGACGACTAAATCCGGAACTCCGTGCAAGAAATGGCAGTATCAGAGTCGAATGGCTTTCGTCTTACCTTACATGACTATGCGGAGGTAAGCTGAATAGTATCCTATGTTAGAACCTAAATAACACATTCTAACATCATTATAGTAGTAATTAATTATATTGCGATCACTTTATGGAATATCTGTGAAAGACCACATCTAAGACATGTCATTGAAAAATAAAAGTGTGAGAAGTCCATCAACAAACATATAGATCGGTTTACAATAGTGATTACTTTAATCACTGTCACATGTAGGGGAGGCCAGCAATATTATTTTTAAAGTAATATTTATGAAAAGTGTTTTCTAAAGAGTACTTAAGGAGTTATTCAAGAACAAACACCAATGCCCCTCTTTCTTACTAATCCAGGTTCCATTTCCAGGAATCAAAGGCACCAAGTTCGCGAAGACATCAAAGTAGATGAGACAGAGACGCAATCTGACCCTGAGCCCGAAGTCTGGGACCCTGGCAACGCAGACCAGGACTCTCTGGACTTGTTCTTCGCTAGCGTCTGCCAGAGCACCAAGGGTCTTCCGAAGAAGTACCAGGCGATGGTGAAGAGACAAGTCCTGGATGTACTTCTGAGGGTTGAGGAAGAATGTGAAAGCGAACAAGGAGAAAATAAAGCAGAGGTGAAGAGCTTTGAGTGACTGAACAGTTTGAACGTTGCAATTAAGCAAGTACGGATTTTTTAACAAATTACTTGGAATAAATATCATAAGTGTTATTTTCGAAGGTGGCAGCTTCCAAAGGTTGTGATCACTTGTTTGACGCCCTAGGTGGTCCTCTAAATATAGCTATGAAAATAACATTAATTAATCCAACTACTAAGCAGCCGATCATAATTATTGAAACATGTTTAGGCTGTCAGTAGCAGAAACAATAATATTATATTTAACATTTCTTTTCTGGATCCCTTTGTTCATCAAAGCTACAGTGACCACCTATTTACTGTACTTGGTAATATAATGCATCCATCTTAATTATAAAATAAAAAAATAGTTTCATATATTTAAATGTTTAAACGAAAATTTTATCTGTATTTATTTATAATATGTTTAAGTAAGCTAAATGTAAGCTAATATAAATATAATAAGTTAATTTACACCATCTTTCAACAAGAAATTTTATCAGCCATCAATAATTTGATAATGGTGCTGTGGAAAAAAACACACTAAGAGTTGCTAGAAAATTATGTATAATGGAGTTTATAATTATCTAAGAGTCAGAGTACTAACCTACAGCATTTCTCGCAAAGGTAACTTATTGATTGTTGAGGATATTAATCTTGCAGCTAATATTATATCGGTACTATAATTGATCCCATTTTCAGGTAAAAATTTATCGTGTCTGAAGATCTTTCTTTTTTGGATTGGGCTATCTATTTGCAGAGGGTTTTTAAAAGCCGTGAACAAACCTACCAACCTATTTTTAGCAATATTTAAAGCTATTTGCCTTATGTTCAATAAGGATACTCATTCTAAGTCTGATTCAGACAGCTTAATTTGAATGGCAAAATACCCGCCAGGATTGAAATATGTTTTATCTGAAAGTTGTACTTCGTTTCAAGTTTACAAATTACGAGATTTTAACGTTGTGACAAAGTCAGATCTTCTACTATACGGTTTATGGTCGGTTTCTATAATTTATTCGTCTCTAACTAGAGGTTTCATTAGATATTCGATGAATTTTATGTTTCCGTTTAATTGTATCGACATAGAAATAGCTATTCTAACCTCTTGTGAAAGATTGATAAGATTTAGATACCGGCCGTTAGTTACTAAACTTAAGTGTTCTTAACTGGCACTGCAGTCCTCGTGCAATACTCGTTGTGATCGATTAAACTAAATATTCAAAGCAATAACTAAATATATGTGTATGAACAACGAACTTAGCTAACGTACTTATGTATTAAACTGTATTTGGCAATTTGGGTACTTTTATTTGCTACAAGCAACACTTCTTTATAATGTATTCTTCTTCCTTCGTCACAGGAACTTAATGTAGAACATAAGTATAGTATTTAGCGACTTCAGCCTTTAATTATATAAGACTAATTATAGTATGCACCCCAAAATGTGGAAAACTAATACGTAAGAGAAAAAACCACGCATTTCTCTCCTAAGTTAGTAAATCTATTGTCTTCACATAAACTCGCGCCTATATCATAATATGAAGACGATCGAGCACAGAATATCCAAAGACTATGCTATTAACAATAAAATAAACTGCACCAGTTGGTCTTCAAACTTTGCAAATCGCAGTTGAATGGAGTATCCAGACCCCTCGAAGTCGATGCTTCGTGCGTGAAATACAACGCGTAGATCAGGGAGTTACTCTATAGAAACGATACGAACTTCGAATATTCGGATGCCGTATGTAAACCTTCACTAATGTGCCTAGATACTCCACAAAATATTGAATTATTCTATCGTACGTCGCAACTATAGACTAAGTTCGGAGAAAATGATAAGTATAATAGAGAATAGTATTGATTTTTTGAAGTGGAAATCTTTTATATACTCCAAACGTCGAATATCCGAAACTTCGAAATTCGTTTTTATAGAGTAACTCCCCTGTGCCGGAGCGAAGTGCTTGCGAAGCAGATGACGCACAATTCAGGGGTTGAGGACATCACACATTTATGTTATGAGAAATTAATATCTTCGGGTATTGTCTTTTGTAGTCTGTTAAGTAAGGATTTTATATTCGTTGGTAATATTTTACTGTAGGAAGCAAAATCAGTGATAGTTCCATGTTTTTCTATTAGCGAGAATGATGTGACGAGCTGATCGCCTGATCGTCTGATATTAAGTAACAAACCTGCCAATAAATTAGAGGAGAAGCATCCAGAAGTTAGTATAGACCGCATGGCATTGCATTGCGCTGATCGTATTAATAAATTCAGTCTTATGGACAAGAAAATTCTAGTAACGAAATTACGCATAAAATAAAATAAAAAAATCAAATATCATTCCCCGACCCGTAATTCCAACCCAAGACCTCAACTTTATAATCGTACCGTAGAACAACTAGATAGATAGATAGTCTAACAAGCAATACAACGGAAATATATCTACTATACAAACAATAGGTAGTAGGTACTCAAGGTAACTGCCCAGCCCTTCATTACAAACGTGAACATGCTTAGTTTCCCCAAAATATGCCCGTCATGATGTAACGAAGCTCATAGTTCCCTTAATCAGGATGTGGAATCAATTAAGCACGCTCGTGAATGTTCGGCTATTTCCGCCGGTCATCGTGAGCTGGTCAGTCTAGGTCTGCGTGTGTCAGCGGGGGAGGCGAGGGAAAAACTATTTACCACTAATATGACCAGTCATGGACACGTTTCATAAATTATTTACGGGCGTTTGGGCTTCATAGTTTTCTGACATTTGCAAATTGAATCATATTTTTGGTGGTGACTCGCTATAGTGACTATGCTGACGTTTAGGGGGTTATCCTATTCTCCGAGAAGTTCAAATGTTCGACGACCACGTATAAGATAAAGTTTTCCGTCTTAAAATCAATACTATTCTCTATTAAACTTATCATTCACTCCGAACTTAGTCTAAGGTCAGGAGTATAACGTACGATAGAAGATTCGAACATTTTGTAAAGTTAGGCGTATTCGTACAAGTATAAGGTTACCCGCATATACGGTATCGATATATTTCCTACTGACTGGTTGCTTTACTGGATAATAATTTTATTGTTAAGTGGTAGAGGCTAGGTGTAAGTATTTGTAACTACACTACCGATGGTATTAGTTAATAACACTGCCTTGTATCAAACCGATTAGAACTACCATACAGCTAAGCTCGAACTTTTCATTCAACTGGTAATATCTCCGAAAATCTTTGTAGCTGTAATATTCCAATGTTGGATAGAATGGGTACGTGGTCCAAATATTCAAACAACCATGTTACTGCCACGACAACACTTACAAGAGGCATATTCATTTAGTCAAATTATAGCCAAGTGATAGTAGGTACTTAAAATAATTTAATAACGCATAAACCATAAAGCTACTCAACTTACCGAACTTAAAATAACTTCAACAACAAAGTTGCCTTACAACATGACTGACCCCTTAATTTCGAGTTATTGCGTACTTCCAAGTTACTCAATCAAGCATCGATCCCGCGTCCCGACAGCTGCGAGGTTCGCACCGACCCCATCAAACTCTACTGACTTCATACTATTTCACTTGAGGGAAACTTTCTCTGGGGTTGGGAGGGCTTTCAACCCGCTAAGGGGTGTTTGAGGACCCATAGCTATTCTAGGTTTCGAGAACTGTCGACAAACGAGATTTTTTGCCACCGTCGGTACACTCGTCTGCTTAATTTTGAGCGTACACAGGATTTGAGTCCACGTCTCGAGTGCAGTCTCAGGGTTAAAAAACAATAATGTGGCCTTGTCAGATTATTTTTGAATAATATTTTAAATCCGATGTAAGTTGAGGTCCAATTATCTATTCCAGCTTTTGCCTGTGGCTTTGTACATATGTCTACGATGCTTCGTTTAGTAGTAGTTTTTTTTCTAAGCCAATTATTTTGGGTTTCGGCAACTCCATCTTTCTCTATTTTTCTCTCCTTTGGAAACAGTTTTTTTTAGGTTAAAAGCATATTTTTACGACTTGCAAAATCTAAATATGCAAAACATTCCTCCATAACTCTAATTCCTAGTCCTGACCACACACTAGCGTCGAGTCTGGTGACGTGTATCAGAAACTACGAGAGACTTTTCAGTCTCACAAATACTCAGATCCACAACAAATACTTACGGATCACATAGACATTTGTCTCGGTACAGTGATCGAACTAGCGGCCTCCCGTCTCACAGCCGAGATCTAACTAAATTATCCATGAAGCCTGTCATTTTCAGATGAATTTCATTGAACGATTGAATTGTTGAGGCTTAAAAGCTTAACAAAAAAAACACTTTGGCATTTATAATGTTAAAAAGTATGTATTGATTTGGGATTGATAGCTGTTGCTACGTGTAATAACACACAGACACTAGACGCTAATCCCGTCCCATTTCAACAGCAAGATAAACATTGTCTATTATAAAGCTATTTTTATCTGCAACACGTAATCGATACACTGGCCTAGATATCGCCGCGTTATCAGCTGATTACCGAAGTCATCGAACCCTGTACTCACGTGTGCAAGCCGCTCACGTTACTCACATTACACCACTGTATCATGAAGTCATCACTTTCTTTTGTTCATCACGTGTTTAACAACCTACATTATATTTTTTGCACTAAGCCCAGAGGACGATAAGATTAGTGAAATTACCTCAGAATAATAAGTCATCTTTGACAGCATGTCCTTACTTAAATAATCCCTTAATACTGCAAGCTTCAACTATCTAATTTGTTTTTAAAATAAAGCGGTGGTGTTTGTCTTATTGTTGTTAGTATTAGTCTTTTTGAGACGGTTTTAAAACCTATTTTAATTATCAAATATTTGGTCATATTCGAAAGATTTTTTTAAGATTTAAAAAAAAAACATTCGAAAACTAATATAGGTTTTAAATTGTCTATGAATAAACCCTAGGTTAATATTTAAATAAATAAATGATATCGCTATTTAATATAAACACACAGACTACAAACACTTTTATTTATTTTAAAACCTTTATACAAAAGGTTTTTCAAAAGCTTTCAAATGACATATACGCAACAATTTAATAGAATTACCTAAGATAGGTTTAAGGAAGTTGCATGCATGCTTTAGTAAAAAATCCTTCAACAATAGCCTGAAGTTGATGATGAGGGGAGACAACAAGTGAAGGTTATGATTTAGGTTTCGCCTTTAGTTCCTCATCATCCTTCATCTCCTTGAAGAGCTTGTCGTGGACTCTGATGATCTCCTCCACGGTGTAGGTGATGTCAACATTCCTTCGCAGCTGCTGCTCGTAGTACAGGATCTGTTTGTACACCCTGAACCTCCCCACCAGGGGCTTCTTGTTGTGCTTGCTGCCGGCTGTCCAGAAGACCTGCATGTCGTACAACCACTCAGCTACCATCGCGTACATGTACCCCAGTCGAAACTTCTCGCTCTGTTTGTAACGTTCCACTATCGCCTCCATCACCTCCAGTCTGTATTGCGTGGCATAGAGAGTCTGCCTGATCATATCAAGTAACTTGATCCTCACCGTGTAGTCTTTAGGGTAGTTTTTGTACATAGCATGCTTTCTTGCGGATTCGTTGAGGAACTTTTCTACGTCGTCTTCGAGTAGTATGGGAGGCAAGTTCATATAAGGGTAGGGTTCTACTTGCTTGAAAGCGGTGTTTGGTATTTCTGGTTGGCGACGTGTAAGTTCTGCGATGATCCCCCTGTCTTCTCCTTCGAACTTGTAGTCTCTGACTGCTATGAAATGTGATGTTGATGAGGCTTGCCTAACACCTGAAATAGATATTCATTATATTTTTAGATCAGGGGATAATAATAACCAGGAAGTGATTAGATGAGGACAAGGTGGATATTGCAATATGTTCTTGATGATATAAATTTACACAAGTAATATGGTTTGTGTACGAACCACGCATATACTGATTGTAACACTCGCTCAACATTGATTATTGAATCTCATTTTGCTATTATCCAACATATTCATCGTGTTTTCGTAACAAACCATTCCGGATGCTATACTGACTGATTATAAATATTATTGTGACTAATACTTACACATAGAAAATAACAGAAGAAGCATGGCCACTTCCGTTGAGCTCATATGAGCCTGCGTCCACTACTTTATCAGGGTTATAGCACATTTTATTGCCGATGTAATTAATGTTTTATTGCGTATTAATGTCATGCCATAGTTTATTATTCACACTTTCTTATTTAATTTTCGCCCAGCGATTTTGTTGTTTTGATGAAAACTGTATTTTAAGAAATTATAACATTTTTAATTAACTTTTGCAGTTAGATATAGAAACAATTTAACTTTAGATCCCAATCGCTGCGGCTTATTTTCAGATACGAATGTGTAAACTTGCATAATTTATTCTGCCGATATAACAGTAATTAAATACATTTATAATGTTTATATTTATATGTTTATACATATTTAAGAAATTATGCTTCGTTACAAGAAGTGAATTACTCAGTTACAAGAAGCAGTTTGAACCGGCATTATTGTGGCGATTCGCAGGAAATGACCTTATTGTGGCAATCGTCACTCTTTCTGGATGGCACAGAGTACATTCTATATATGGAGACTGGATGGTACCGCATTAAACAAGATCACAGGTGCAGTCACTTTGTCGAGCCAAATAAAAAAAGTATAAGGTGAATTATTAGGGCGTTTTCAAATATACTAAATAAAATATAAACACAGTTCTTTGTTCCACCTCACAAATTGGTTTCATCTATATTTTAATATTTCTTAGATACTCGGGGCAAAAGAATGGAACATTATTTCTCAGTAATAAACAATTTACTAGTAGAGATGTTTGCGCTCGTTTAAATAAAACCTTACTTTGATAGAATATTTTGCCCCGAGACAATTGTTTTTGATAATGTCAAAGTTTACAAGGCTGTTGACCTACATTTATAGGAAATTCTCATAAAAAGCTTGTTAACGCCCGGAGTATAATCATAATTACGTCTCAGTATTAAAAACTAGAACCAGAATATTTTTTCTTGAAATTCTTGTATAAGATTTTCAATTGAACACCAGTTCAGAAGTAGCATTGTAAAGAAGAAACAAAACAAGAAACTGACTCAGCATCACAAATTATTGTCTTTCCTTTTCCCTTGTAATTTTTACAACATTGAAATATACAACAAGAAATGTATAAATTAATGAACAATCGAAATGCCAAATCATCTGCAACAGAATCTCGAACAAAGTAATTGTTTCGCAAGCACTCGGACAAACATGAGTTAACTGTTTGCAAGTCACGTGTGGTCTCACGAGTTGGTCACTCACACCTGAGAGTGCTGAACTCGGGTATTGGCTGTTGCTAAGGAAATATTTTGTGGACTAATTATTATTATATAGCTTAACCCTTCTTAATCGTACTCTCGATTGTAGAGGAGACCCGTGCCCAGCATTTATATTCATCCTTTCTTTTCCAGGATGCCATTGTATGAAAACTTTATTGTATTGATCTTATTAAAATACACCCCACAATCTAGGAAACGGCTTAGGAGTTAGGCGAACGCCGCCTGTAATATTTTCTTTGTCATATTCAACGTTTTCTTAGAATTCTTGAACGGAATAAATATCTTAAATTTCTTGCCTCAATTTCTCCGCAAGCCTAGGCCAAACTCCATTACGAGTTCGAGGACTTGACATCTTAAAATAAACTTAAAGATCTAAGCTACCCAATTTTCCTAACGCGATTTCCAACCGTTTGCTATTGATCCGAACACAAAGTACTCTCACAATAATCCCCAAATAACCTTAGCGAAAGTGTTCCACGAAGCAAATCAATGGAGCCTCCCCGAGCATCCGTCAACCTTAGCAACACATAGCAAAAATTAAAAATAAATCTCCTTCCTTTCACATTCACGAGCCCTCCCCTCTCTCCCCTCGCCGACACCCTGGCCGCCCCGGCTCCGCCGCGCCTCCCCGGCCTCCCCTCAGGTGGCATCGATCGCACCCCGCCCGGCAACTAGCTAGTGCTCACATCGGTAATATGGGCGTTCTGATATTTTTACCTCTATTGATTCGCGTTTTATGTGTCGAGAATTGTGTTTTTGTCGGCTGCCTCCCCGACCTCCTCAGTCCATTATGCTTTATTGTCACATTAAACACGTTTGTTTGTCGTAAAATAATGTCGGGATTGATGCTGTTCATGTTATGATTTATGTATAATTTTTTCTTTTGTATCCAATAAATGAAAAAAAATTATTGAATTGCATTATAGTAAACATCGTAAGTTTTTTATCGTGGTAGTATAAAAGTAAACTGCTTGAAGTTTTTTTTCTGAGACACAGTTCAATCTCAGTACTTTTAATATCACATTCTATTGATTGTTGTGATTATTGAATATTTTAAAACCGCATGTATCCCGCATACTGAGGTTTTAGTTGTAGATAATTCATACGAATATTAAATCCCTACAGCATAATTGAAAAAAGTTTGAATAAATAAATTAAAAATCGATTTCTGTACCAGAAAAAAATATTATCTTTCAAGATAAAAGCTAAAAGGTTTCGGTTTCCATACGATACGATTTATGCTGGGAATCCTACTTCTAAAATTTTAAAGAATTTTAACAGTAGAGTAAAATAAAACGTTATCGAAAATTTTACATTATTCGCATGTTTGTATTCCATCACGCGATTCGTTCAATTTTATCGGCATAAATATCGATATTATTGAATCGCGCATCACTAGACGAAACTAAATTTTATTCGAGGCAATTCTGAACGCACTAACTTTGTATTGTTTCATCGATAAAATCATAATTTATATTTCTTATCACGGATATGAATTTATGCATAATGTTTTGCGATTCTAAAAATGATATATCTTCAATTTATTCAAAATTGTTCGGCTTTCTCTGGCAAACTGTGAATTTCGATTTTTTGTTTCACTTATTCTAATTTTGTTGGCACTTTCGAAGAGATGGAAATCTTAAGTATAATGTCGGGAAATATTTTTTGTTAGAAGTCTTTGTATCGAAATCGTTATTGAATGACGTACAACCCAAATCAAAAGCTGTAGGATATATATTACATTGGTTTGGGAGTACTTTTTATCGTTATTTATTATTGTAAAACTTTTCTTAAAAAATAATCGTAGGCATAAATTGCATACAATTACCTACCAGAGACTTGCATGGGGGATGTGAAAGTTTGAACGAATATTCACAATTTTGGCAATGAGAAAATTATGCCAGGTCTTCTAACATGTTAATAATGAGAAAGTCTATTAAATATATTTTTTATATTATTACCACGATCATAAAACAATGAAATTGAACAAAGACTTACAAAAGTCTTCAAATTAAATTTTACCAAAATCTTGTCACCAGCTGACCATTTTAGCCCCTAATTAAATATGTTCAAACCCTTGTCCTTGAATTTGATCATTGTGAAATAAGTCGCCCTTTTCCACCCCGCGCTTCATCCCTTAGCAACCGGTTGAGACACTCCATATAAATCACGGCGCATTAAAATAACCGCCGGGTATTGCCAACGAGGATATTTACGTACAAGTATTAGTGAAAGAGTATTTTAGTAACAGATACTCGTATAGAGATTTTATTTTAAAGGGAATGCAGACAATCTTATTTAATAACGAAATAAGACTATTATTTATGTATTTTCGTGGATTTCGTTTATTTTTTCATTTTTTAACTTCCCAACGTTTCGATTACTTTACAGCTTTCGTGGTCCGCTCCGTGACTTATAATGTTGGAATAAATAATAATAAAAGTAATAACTATGAAAAGCAGCAAGTCAAGTCGATAATAATATTCCACAAGTTATATAAAAAAAGTTAAATTATGCGATTTGCGATTGTTGGTTCGATGCCCACACCGAAAGAAATGTTTGTGCCCAGAAATATTTCTTTCGGGTCTGGGTGTTTGTGACACCGAAAAGTCTCTTGTAGTTCCTGATGTCCACCACATGAGACTCGATCTTAGCGTGGGGTCAGGACTATATGTGACTTTTGGGTTTAATTTATTTATTTAGTCACATCCACACAATGAGGACTACATTCAAGAAAAAATATATTATAAAAGAAAATAAAATTCATCATATTTAGTTTACTTACTCAGTGTAACGTACACACGAATTTTGTTGGACTAGATAAGAATTTTCATCTGTATTCCCAACGAGACAACCGAACTCACTCACCCGAAAAAGGACGCTTAGTGCCTACAAAACGAGGCACTAGCGGTCACCGGCGAGCAAGGTGACTCCGTGACGTCACACTACACCCCCCCCCCCCCACTACCCCCTATATAGTAGGTTTTATTTCGTTCTTTAGCAACAGGTGTACATATATGTACGTTGTCTTACAGTGCCTGAATGCTTGAGATTGAAAACTTACGATCGACGAAATGTTCACAGCGTAAACAGAGTCTATACTCGACAGCTTGTGGAATATCGAATATACACAGATTCACGCATTAAGTCCGCCTTGTATATAAGTTAAAACTTATAAGAAGTTTCATAAATAAATTAAAAAGAAATGCAATTTTGTATGAATGCTATAGCAATTCCAGTTCCAGTCCGCCCCGTGACCACGAAAGCTGTAAAGTGTAAAGTAATCGGAACGTCGGGAAGTCGAAAATGTAAAAATTAAACCAAATTCGCGATTAAATCCGTAAGTAATAGTTTTATTCCAACGCTATGGCAATTTTTTATGTAAGTTTTGTAACCGTTCCGTTCGTGATCTCATAGCGGAAGGCAATAACATATCACCAGTGTCTCACCCAAAGATGGAATTGTAACAGTAAATCACTTCAAGTCAGTATTAATTTCAGTGCTAGTAATACCACCCCCGAGTCGGCCAATTATATGTATTCTATCTTTATCGACCAACAGCAATTACCTCTTGGACATGGTGGGCTATACGGCCTAACCAATCTCAAATAAGCTCTCGGTTGTAGAGGAATACAATGCTCTGCAGTGGGACGTATATGGGCTGATACAGAGAAACAGATAATTACCATTAACAATTATGTCCACCAATTAAGGCAATTTTAACTTTTTCCAATAATGAATATTGGACTCTCCAAAGACTTTCACGCTCCCTGATATCTACCTCGTTAAATAATCAAGTAATGGTATAAGGCAGTGATTCTCAACCACTGTGCCGCGGCACTTTTGTGTGCCGCCAAATTTCAAAAGTGTGCCGCCAAATTTTGCAAATATATAATAATGTTAATATTATTAAATTATATCAGTTAAAAAGAAATATATTTTTAACATGAATATGTATTAAAATCCACAAAAAAGTTAATTATTTTATTATTTGCTTTGCAACGCGTTTTTTCTTAGTGCCAAATTGTGATGAAGCGGCGTGCATAGCAATAGGAATATGTCTCAAGGCGCTCTTTGTGTGCCGCCAAATTTTGAAATCGTTAAATATGTGCCGCAACAAAAAAAGGTTGAGAATCACTGGTATAAGGTATCACGGTGACCTCTGCGATTGCCTCTCCCTCCGAGGGCGGGCCTTGACAGCACTTACTGCTCCCAGGGGTTCGCTTGCACTATACCTGATGTCATTTTCAAATGTTAACGACGATACTAACTCATAACCAGAGTTCTAATGAAGCTGTTTTGGGTTTATAAGCCATTTTAGTAACATTACCTTTCAATATTGAACAGGTAATTACATAAATATGTACATAAACTCACGCCTTTTTTCCAAGAAGAGGCAGAGGTGCCAGGGCACCCACATTTTGCTTTGTATGTTCCGTCCCACACTGTGATAGGTGGCGAGCCTATCGCCATATCGGGCACAAATTTCTGACTCTGGGCTGGGATAATGAATTGAAAAATCCAATATCACTTTGCCCAACCCGGGATTCGAACCCGTCCCTCAGCTTTGCAACCGTACCGTAGTACAACTATGCCATTGAGGCAGTCAGTTCATTAAGGTTAAGAATTTCCATATTGGACAGTAGTTAAGAACTCATGACTCACAATTCGTGCTTGAAATCCCTCTGCTCCTCGCGACATTCTCCTCAATTATAATTATGGGTCATGGCCTTCTCTCAATACATGTTCTTTAGAATGCATCTATGAATATATTGATACTCAGACCGGCAACATTGTGTCGACTAGCGGAAACAACTATCTAAAGTCGGTGGATGTTCTATTTGGATTATACTACACCTACCTTCAGACGCATGTCAGACGACTGTGTGTTAGTCTAAAAAATCACATTTCCTACGCTTCGTATCAACTATTACGCATTGCAAGAGACAAGAAGAAGAGAGAGAGAGTTGGAATAGCACTACAAGAATAAGAAGTTTATTATTTGTCAGTATCAACTTAACTACTTATAATCTGCATCAGTTCATGTATGTAGTCTTACCGCAAGGCACGGGCCCCCTCTACAATCGAGAGTATAATACTACGCGATTCAACTAAGAATAGGACTGACCCTGCGCCATATTGGTTCGTAGTAGCTGTCAAATCGCACAATTTAGGTAAGGTGAGCAAAACAAGATTTCTTAAAATAATATTTTTGTTGAATAAAAATAATATTTTTAATATTTAATAATTCGTAAAATGATTATTGAATGCATAATGTCGTGTTATATTTACTTTCTGGCGAATAATTGCATATGAAGTAAATAAAAAAAATAAAAAAATTATTCTTTTTTAAGCTATTTATGACTAAACATTCTTGTTTATGTGTCCATATAACGTTTTGTAATTGTTTCAATTTATTTAGTTAATTTATCTTCAAGAATTTGACTATGTGAAAAAAATATAATTGGTGCGTAAATATTTTTTTGTTGCTAACCATACTTTTCGTGTGATATTTGACAACTAAAGGTCATTGACGTTCCTATTCTTAATTGAAACGCATAGTAGATAGTGCTTTAGCCATATATTTCACCACGTTGGCCTAATGAGTTGAATTTCCTTACAATATTTTTCTTCGCCGTTTTAGCTCTACAATTCGTCTATATCAAAATGAATTTAGTACTAATAAAAACATAATACCAGCTTTTAGCCCATTACTATTCCTGTACGAAAAGAAATGTGGGTGTAAAGAAAGTAATGAAAGTTAAGGTTTCCTAATTAATTGAGTTATAGCTTTTCTATAAGAACAAGGTGTTGTTTACGAGTTTGTTATTGGCTTCCGACTGACCTAATTACAGAGCATTGTTAAAACAACACAATATTGAGGAGAAAATATAATACATATTTTTAATATCGCTTTTCATTTTCTTTTATATATTATAGAACGGCTTATAGATTTATTTTACTACAATTAATAGCGAGACGAACGTGTCATTCGCCTGATGGTAAACGATACGACCGCTGGTCAGTAACAAAACAAGGAATTATCAAGGCTTTTTGTTCATTAGAACATCTACGACAATTCGATTTAAGTTGCGATGACGGCCTCTCAAAATAGAGCGGGGAAGGAAAAACAAAGACGAGGAAAGGAAACACCCATTGAGCCTCCGGCAATCTCATTTACCGAACGAGACACGACAGCAAAGCCGTCACTTTCCTCATCCCCAAGCCGACCCATCCGTGCAGTATTCCAACCTGACTGTTGAGAAACTACGTGCAAAAACCATCCCTCCCTCATTTAATCAGCACTTTTGCTTAGCTATGCTATATTTCTACAACACGTGGCTTAGTAATTTAGGAAGGGCTATGAAGTCAACATGTTACGCATAAATTATGATTCGTTGACCAGTCAAGTCATTTAGTAAAATAATCAACGTTTACAATTACAGTGAAATAAATATTATTTATTACTTTTTAGTGCTTACTTCTTTATTTATTTATTTATTTATTCTTAACTGCACATAAAGGATAAACACTTAAATATATTACAAATGAAAAAAAAAAAAGTACAGATGGCGGTCTTATCGCTCTAGGCGATTTCTTACAGACAACCTTTGGATGGATAGAAAAAAAAGGAAAAGATGAATTCTTTGTTATTTTGAAGCCGTTTTTTTTAAGAAATGCACTTTTGCTGCTTGCAATTCCCGCTTGATTTAATGCTTTGTGATGTTATAGCCAAAACCTACAGATATAATAAAACCTAATACCTTGCAACAATCTCCGCGCCAGACATTACCTCCGATTTCCGATCAGTAAACACGAGGAAGATATAAATATCGTTGAGACATGCGAATGGACACAGTAGTGCGAGAATAAATTGATGTATGTGCAGGAAGGAATCCCCCCTCCTGCCTCTCCCCCTCCCTTCTCCCCCTCCCCCCAGGATCTGCAGGCCATAAACAGCAGCCGCGCATCCTCTGTGCTGTTAGCTGTGATTTACAACTACCTGTTACCCGCAGCTTTCGGGAACTCTGTAGAGATATGAGACCTAACCGAAACAGTAAATGCGAAAAGATAACGTGCGAATGAACGTGTGATAAATGAAATGTGATATAGTGTGCAGCTCATAGAATCGGTCCAGGAGTGGTTACGCTACAAAACAATATGATTTTCGAATGCTCGGACTCGGACGCTGTACGTAAAACTTCACTAATGTGCCTAGATACTCCACAAAATGCTGGAATACTCTATCGTGCGTCGTAACCGTTTACTAAGTTGGGACAAAATGATAAATATAACAGAGAATGGTATTCATATGTAAAAGTGGAAAACTTATATCTTACTCCGGACTACGAACATCGAAGCATTCGAAGTTGATATCGTTTCATAGAATAACCCCCCAATATTAGGTATATTTAAAAGGACTTTTTAGACACTAATATATTTATTACTAGTTGATTATGAACAATGAGTTAAATATAAAATATATAATCAAAGCAGAGGCCTTGGTAATTTCCGCTTGCCTTAACGATGAAGAAATATATACAGACGAAAAGTTTCCTTCAGTTACATTACTGAGAGTTCTCTAACGTGAATTTAAGACAGATATCCACAGATAACCTAAACAAACAAGAACTGAAATGCATAAAGATACTCGTAAATCAATATTCTACCCACATTGCTATTCTTAAATTCATTCATACAAACGCCATTCAGAAATATCTCATATTATACTAAACTATGACCCCTGTAGTAATAACTATAATAAGCAAAGCTATTTTAAACCTAGATATTTTTACTACAATGTAGAATAGAAGTGTTATTTATTCTACATGCTGACGTCACAGTGTATTTGTAGAAGGGTGGTCAGGCCTCACATTATCATTTCATTGAGACCCCGGAACCACGGGGGATAAAAATAGCGCCCATGTGTGCAGCAAATTTAAACAAAAAGCTAAAACTGCATTGTTGGTACTTTATTCTAATATTTGGACTGCCTCGGTGGCCCAATTGTACCACTATACGATTAGAACACTGACGTCTCAGGTTGGAATCTCGGATCAGACAAAGTGATTGTGGAATTTTGTATTCATTATTAGTCTGGACTAAGGAATTTTCACCAGATATAGCGATAGGTTGACCACAGGACAACGTAGGACGGAAGCACAAGTTGAAACGTGGTCCCATTAACACCTTTGCCTACCCGTTCTAGGAAAAGGCGTGAGTTTATAAATGTATTTTAATATTATATAAGTTTCCATCTCCGTATTATCTTCTAACACGGGAAGCTTACTGCCGAACATAGTCCTCCAAGGAATTCTGATGGGTGAATTTTTGTCAATATTCATCACTTTTGACATAGTAGGTGTAGTGCTGTTGTGTAGTGTAATGCCGTTAACTTGGTGATTACCGTCAAACTATTTGTCGCCGGTACACATTTTTACTGGGTAGTTGAAAACGGGTTATTACTGCTTGATATCAAAACATTATAACATATTCTGCCTAATGTGTTGTTATCTGAAGAGATAGAGTAGACTAACGCTAACTAGAAAGGAGAGTACGCGGGTTCGATCCCTGCTCAGAAACGAATGTTCGTGTAGCCAACAAATATTTCTCTCGGGTCTGGGTGTTTGTGATACCGAAAATGTCTCTCTTAGTTCTTGATACCCACGACACAAGATTCGATCTTTGTATAGGATTTGAACTATGTAGGTATGTGATTGTTGGGTGTTATTTACTGAATTAGTCCAGTAATTACACAAAGGCAATTGTTGATCTTAAAATTGTAAACCAAGAACATCATGCCCCGAATCGTATGTAAATTCCCAGTATAATAGTGCGGTTAGAATATATAAGCTAATCATGAATGAAAATTTCCACACCCACTCCACAATCCACAATTTGGAACTAAAACGCCCCGCAACCAAATTACTATTGCACAATAAATTCACGCGATAATTGAATGCGACGGCATCATCGCGTTGAAAAAACTAAATTGCCACCCTCGCCTCCCTTAAACACTTGCAGTTATACCCCCCTACCCTCCCCCGCGCGTCCCTCACCCTTCGCCCCGCTCCCCGGCCGTGTGCGATATAAATAGTCGTCCTCTCTCACTGCCAAGGTCGTTGTGGA
Source organism: Hyles euphorbiae (assembly GCA_023078785.2). Classification (NCBI taxonomy): domain Eukaryota; kingdom Metazoa; phylum Arthropoda; class Insecta; order Lepidoptera; family Sphingidae; genus Hyles; species Hyles euphorbiae. The sequence goes on along the minus strand of CM041031.1, from coordinate 224,212 downwards.
TCGATACAGCCCTCCCCCCTCTCCCTGTGCCGGTAGAGGATGTCAGAGGGGCGATGAGGGAGGCGAAGGGGAGGGTGAGAGGGGGGAAGGGCCGCGCCACTTGGATACAGCCGCTCCTGTCTTTGTGAATAGATATTTATAACAGTTTCCTATATGTACTCTTTTTCAATTGTTACGTAGTGTTTTAATAAGCTTTACGTGTGTTATCATCTAGATATTATATTGAGTACTTCGTTACCAATAGCAGACAAGGATAGAATATGGATTTAACGGTAGCTCTGGAGTTAACAAGGACCTAATTCCTTTGTAAGGTTCCGAACAAAAAATAGAAAAGATTAACCTTTTTAATCACTTCGCTGTCTATCTGTCGTTATAGAACACCTGTTATAATGGGTTTTACCTTACAATTTGAGGAATAGGATGATATAAGACGGGATATTGTATTATACGGAATCAATAAAGATGAAATGTATGGAGTAAGTGTAGGTTTTGACTTTTTTCTGGGAAAGCAGATAAAGAGTAGGGCCCATTTAGTATTTGATTTCTCATTGATCGAGATAAACGTAAAGGGCCGTGCATTCCGATAGAGTGCCACAGTTATGTTTTGGAACAAAAATGTCAGCCTTCTGAAACCTAGCATAGGTTGGGGCCGAAACGCGAGGTAACAGGTTCCACTTTCATGCACAAATTTCGTTATCTAAGAGGAATCGAATCTACTACCTACAACTTATATACAAATTACCATTCTCATAGCCCATTTAGTTATAGGTTTTCGCCTAGAAGATACGATTATCGTAAGGATATAAAAGAGTTAAATCGTGTAAAAATTTGTCAAATCACGATAATCTATGGCGGTTATGTAATGTGACAATGTCATACGATTTACGCCGCAAAAACATTTCTCTGCACTGCACTACCAATTGCAACTTGATGTATCTTTCCATCATAAATACAACTGAAAAGCAACATTCTCTTTTCTATCTCTCTCTGTCAGCCACAGGAAGTCTAGTGCTGAACTTAGGCCTCCCAAGTATCTCCATAGCAACATTACCTTGTATTTCAGCGTCTACCTTCCTTCGGTGTAGTTGTATGAGTTATCTTCCTACACCCCCTCCCACTGCCCTTCCCCCTCGTCCCGTGAGACCTGGGATCCGCCGACCAGTCTGTTTATCCGTCTAGATTTAGATTACCTAGCTCTTACGTTTGTATTGCGAGACGTGTTAGTATTCAATAGGTGTATTTGCGATGTTATTTCACTTTTTACAGATAAAGATTATTCATGTTTACTTTTATACTCGATTTGTAGAGCACTTGGTTAGTTTTTGGATTTGAGTTGCGTGTGTATTGGTAATTTATTGTTTGTTAGATGTAGGCAAACCTGCTTACCTGGGTTTTAACTAGAATTTAAGGTAACTTAAGATTACCAACCAAAGGGTTCACGGGTCCAGTCAAGACTAGTGCATTTACGGGCTGCCGGTGGAGAGATGCTGGATTTGGATACTAGGCCTAATAGTGCTCCTAGTGTGAGGTTTTCTGTTTGAAACATCTCATGTGAACTTTTTACGAATTTGTACGTGGTATTTTGATAAGCTCCCTGCCTAACTCATTTTGAGCGGAAACAAGCTCGGCAAATTGTGGATGGAAATAGTGTCACCTCTAAGTACCGCTTCCGGGATAAAAATTGTCAACTCATGTAAAATAACATCACTTGCATAAAATTGTAAATTAATATTGGTAGCTTGACACTTATATGTTTACTTCTTAGTGCTATAACAAAAAACCTCCTCTCTATCTAATACTTTTTTATTCAGTTAAATTTAAGTGACCTTTACTATTTGATAATACATGCCACTCCCATCGTACCTTATAAATACAAATAAAGAGAGATAAGAACAAGAAAAAAACACATCAGAAATCTAAAATTTCTAATGTTCTAATATTTTAAAGATAGGTACCTATGTTCAATACTTTTCCAGCTCGTTCCCTCTCCTAATACCAAGTAGAACGCGTTAAAAGGTATCTAATATGTTCCGAGTGTCTGCCGCCCACATAAATTGCGCGGCGCGGACAAAAGTCCCGATGCCCCTATAAATCCTCTGGACAGATCCGATGACCCCACGCTTTACACATTGCAGCTGGGAGCTATGGACTTGGAGATTAAACCTTTTTCCTATAATAAGAAGAAGGACATAAATGTTGTGTGTTAGCCAGAGTTTGGGCTGTGTGATGTGTCTATAGGTGACATAATCGTCTGTTGAAAATTAATACTCTAGCTAGGAAAGTTTTGTTACGCTGCTTAGGCAGGTGCTTAGGTAATGTCGTCAATTGCCATTTTTTGACAAATAACAAACACAGATGTGTCTTTAAATCTGAATATATGAAAAACAGTGCAGAGGGCAGTTTGATTACTCCCCCTATAACATTGTACTCAGTTATTGTTTTCATTCATAGAAGAAATATTGATTCCATCTAAGATCTGCTCACAACTACTCATAAAATAGGCGAAATTGTTTATTATTTGTAATAAATTTGATCGAGTACTAATGTTTCGCCGTAAAGCAAATGTTTTATGCGAGTTTAAGAGCGCGAAAACCATATGCCATAGATATCCGAACTCCTTAAATAACATAAACGTAGGATTTCGCGAAATAACACTAAAATATTCCACAACAGATGTTTCAATAGCAAGTTTATCCGAATTTAAGGCGTCCATTTTGTACATCAAAGCGCGATGCTTAAAAAACGCTGCTTCGCTAAAAATACCCGTGCAATTGTGCACGAGAAATAATGGCTGACGGAGCTATCAGCTGTTGCTAGGGGACCCCGGCCGCTGACGACTGACGACTCAACTCACGACTAATCGGACGACTGATCGGTGCTTACTGCGCAGGGGCCCTTATCGACTGAGCACTAAGTTATATTGACAAGCAAAAATATACTCCAATCTATATCAGTTTAAGTTGAAAATTCAGTGGCGTGCTCCCCTCAAAGTCTAATTAAGCGGAACAAGCGAATATCGACCGTATATGTATGAGTTGGCGACATGGCAGTAATTACGCGTTGATCCTACACGTAGTTAATTAGCTCTGGATGCCGGCGACGGATGAAACCGTTGTGAGACGCGACTCACTTGTTCTGACAAAGCTGATCGGTTAATCATCGCGATGCCTCTCATTATCCGCTCTTATTAATTACTGCTTTATAATCTCGACGTGATAGTTAACGTGGAATTATGTATTAATCCTCTATCTTCTAGATTACGTTGATTTATCATCAAATTGAGATTCACTGGAAGCCGTATAAGTGGTTGTAGGAGATCCGCATCAGGCCCGATAACGGCCGATAATAAAATGATATTGATTCAAACATTTGGGTCTCCTTTTCTGGGTTTTGAGGAATTCGAAATACTTAATTATTTCTTGGGGAACGGTTGTCACCGGCGGGTACTCTTTTATCTACTATTGCAATGCGTTTACCATACCCACCGCCCAGAAACATCTAAAGAGTCATGGTTGCATTGCCGACCTTCAAACGTAGAAAGGGAAAGGGAAAAGGATAGGAGAAAGGGGAACGTGCCCTCCGCCAATCTCGCTTTTCGAATAAAATACAAAAGCGAAGCCATCGCTTTAAGTTGGTTGTCTTTGGGACAGTTCTACCGTCTCGGTCGAAATAGCACGTTCCTGTTATAGTCTAGTATAATAATAATAAATACATAGTCCTGACCACACATTAATATCGAGTCTTATGTTGTAGGTATCGGGAACTCCGAGAGACTTATCGCTCTCACAAACACCCAGATTCGAAACAAAAATTTGTGCGAAACACAAACATTTGTGTCGAAGTGGGGTTCCAACCCGCGACCTCTCGATTCACAGCCGGCGTCTAACCAACTGCGCCACAGAGGCTAATTATAACTCTGCCACTATAAAAGAGTCACCAAATTCATCCATTTAGCTCTAAAATCTAATTTTATTATTGTTGTGAGACCGTAAAATGGAACATAATAAAGTGTCTTTTAGCTGTCAAATATTGTCCTTGCATGTCACGGGCTGACATTTTATTAACACCTCACTACTCAGGTACAATTTAATCGTCTTGTCTAGCAGCTAGCTTATAAAAGTACTTTTGTAAATGTCTTATACTGTCGAAAACATTCAGTTAATCAATGGGCTTAATGCTTCTCAGTCTAGTTTTAGACTATTTTTAGGTATGATAAGATGATTTAATTCACGCTACCTGGTAGATTCAAAACCTCTTAATATAATAAATAAACATATCAAACATCTTGCAATTCAATTATTATTTGTTGTGCTATACGTAGATAGTTTTGTCATTTTAAAGCCATTATCTAAAGCTTTTGTCGTTTTCAATAATATGTGTCATGACTACGGACTTGTTTTTGCTCTGTTCCGATTACACTTTACAAATTCAAACGACTTACCAAAAACACATTAGCAAATTGGAATCGAACAATAGTGTTTATCGCCACCTCAACAGGCGAAAGTAATAATTGTAATGGATTTCAGAACTGGGTTGTGCATTATACTAGCACACGCCCAATGTTAGCTCCAACGCCTCTCTTCTAGTTTTGGAGTTTTTTTGAATATGTTCTTGAACTAAGAATGCCAGGGAACGCCTTAAATCTAATACCTGTCACTATTCATATTGACAGTCTCCGTGGCGCAAAGGTAAGACGCCGTCTATGAAACGTGAGGCGTCGGGTTCGATCCCCGCACGGAGACAACTATTTTTGTAATCCACATATATTTGTCGAAAAGTTGTCTTTCCGATCTGAGTGTTTGTGTGACTGATAAGTCTCTCGTAGTTCCTGATACCCACGACACAAGACTCGATCTTAGTGTGGGGTCAGGAGTCAGGACTATGTATGTGACTGTTGGGGGTTTATTTAGTTAGAGTTTTTTTTTGTAATTGCAGTGAATGGCGAGATGAGCAAGCCGTTCGCCTGATGGTAAGCGATACGACCGCTTATAAACAGTAGCAACATTCCACTGCGCTCGCCATCCTGAGACATAAGATGTTAAGTCTCAATATGTCCAGTAGTTGCTCTGGCTACAATGTCCTTCAATCCGAAACACAACAGTGCATTTAAGCAGTGTTGTTTCACGGGAGAAATAGACATTGCGGTGGTACCTACCCAGATGGCCTCTCACATATGAGAGACCTACCACCAGTAGTTAGGCTTGGGCAAAAAATATTGATATATCAAAATATCGATATTTTTTCAGAAAAATATCGATATAAATTAGCGATATTTTTTCCCGCGATATATCAATTTTCGATATTTATTTTCAGATATCAAAATCGATATATTTTATAAGCTCTGCTGTCTGCTCATGCGTCACATCATGTTTTTGACCAATCCGATTTCTTAAATTTAGAAAATATGGGTGGGTCGTCCATCTGGTCCAGACATGAGAAATTATTAAATCTGAGCATAGGTTCCAAGCAGTAGCTCTGTGTCCCCAATGAACTGAAGCAGTATCACTTTTAGAAAGAAAATCTGATCCAATATAGCTGGGTAAATTGTCAACATTACACGCCGGTTCCCTCGGATATCGCTCAAAAATATTTGATTTTTCAAGCATCTTCAGTGTAATCTGAAAGAGTAGCTTCAGTGGTAAATTTGGCTGTGCCAAATGATAGGAGCAGATTAACAGGGGAACACATCAAACAAAGAGTGCTCCTGATGTCAATATCAGACAAATGCTGGTTTGGATAATGTTTTTTTTTATTTTGTTTCTTTTTTTATGTCGAGCAATTCGATTTTTTGTAAATAATAAAACTTATGTTGAAACAGGCCAAATGTGTATTTGCTTTAAACTGCCGATAATTTTGGCAATTTTTATAAATAATTGTAAATTGGGCAAAAAATATCGATATATCGAAATATCGATATTTTTTGGGTGATATATATCGATATATTTGAAAAATATCGATACGATAAATATCGATATATTTTTTCCATTTGCCCATCCCTACCAGTAGTTTACATTGTTTGTTAATCCTAAACTAAGAGATAGCTACGATACGAATGGTCGAGATATTACGTAACTAATGGCATTGGGCTACAAAGGTACATTACTGATGTAACTAAAATCATCAATGACAAAAAGTACAAAACGCACAGTGATTACTGTATGATAGCATATCAATAACACGCGACTAGGACTTCCATTTAGTTCGTGCCTAGGCTTAGTTAAATACACACTTATTATTACGCTTACATTAAAAACCAGAACATTGTCCACTTGATGAATGGCATTGGAGCCAACATTGAGGCCGACGCGTGCAGCCAGCTTTGTGCGCGTAGATCGAGAGACACGAACCGATCGCAAATTAATTGGGAACAAAAGAGGAATCGTCCAAACGCATAAAAAATCCAGCGAGTCGTATTTAACGCGGCCGGGGGAAGGGGAGGGGAACAGAGGGAAGTGAAGGGGAGAGGAGGGGAGCGTCGGCAGCTGTCTGCGCGAATTAATGACGCATCTCCGCTCGTTTGGGTAAACAAATTGTATTGTACCGAGAGTTATTGAGTCGGTGTGCAGCGCCATATTGCGAACGCTTTATTGAGATTTAATGGACTTTTAAAATTATCCAGCTCGCTACATCACTCAGCTCAACTGATACAAATATAATAATTACATTCGGGTTAAATGTTAAACATCTGGTGGTAGAGTATCCTTACATTTTTATGTCATTGAAATAGCGTCGACTCTACTCCAGGCTGTCAATCGACACTACAGCCAAGATTTTGAAGCTAAACTACATTTATCCCAATTCGAAACACTAAACAAGTACCCTATCCGATTTACAATTGTAAATTGCAACAGCAAATTCCGAACGTTTTAATGCAAAAGGCAATTTGACAATATTTAAAGCAGCGAGTGAATTGATTTGATTTTGAGTTCACAAATCTCTAACCACAGTTCAGCTAATGTTGGCCTCAATGAATTGAGGAAAATCCGTGCAGCTCTTTTTTCCGTAAATCGAACATAAAACCAATTAAGTCATATATTCGTTTAGAATTTCAACTTTTATCGCCTATAGTTGTAGCCGTGGTTGTATCATTTAATTTATTACTGGTTCTTCCTCTGTACCGCCAACTGTCACATTAAATTACCGCGACACCTCAACAGATGAAAGCGAAGTTGTTCAAACTAAAAGTTATCAGTACATAAACATGTCTTTGACGACAGAAAAATGTAATATACAACTTTTTAAGCCGGAGCAGCGACTACAACATTACAAAATCATTTTTTTTCATAGAATTAATGTAACCAGCCCAAAGCATACAGTTTTCATAGTCCGAAAATAGCGATGAATTTAGGGCAGTAGGTACAAGATGCTTTATAACCCTTTGCAAATCCGTGTACAAAGTAGTAGAGAATGTAGAATTGATAAATTCAATCCAATGTTCTATACTGAACAATATACTCAATGCATTAGGCGAAGCTATAAACACATATCAGTACAGTTCAAATGTTAGTAGGCTCCAACCCGCGACCCCTCCGATAGAACATCTGGAAACATCTGGATCTTATTGCAAATATTATTAGCTAATACAAAGTGCTGTGAATATCTAACGCCCATCATTCTGGATTACACCGATGTAATGGGCAACATTGTTGCACTCATCACACAACTGAATTTCAACTTTATACATTCTTAAAGATAGTTGAAATTCAATCGTGTTATGTGCCTTTCACAGCTTGAAATGAAACCTAAGGATTTGCGACCTAATAGTGGATCGATAGAGAATATATTAGTATAGAAGCGTCAGTGCTCAGAATTAAATAATAAAGTTAAACTGACAAATGACATTTCGTGCGGCCCGCTCTCGGTGCATGACTGTTGACAGTTGACAGGTGACAGGTGACGAGTGACACGGGGGCGGCGCGTGCGCACGACCGCGCCAGTACCCACATAATTAAATTATATCGGACTTATACTTGTAAATGCTGAGGTTTCCTGACGTGTGGACGCGGAGAATATTCCTCGGCCTGGTTTATTACGGAATGAAGTAAGGCAAGGCGGCCGATATATCCATGTGAGATGGGACACACACCCATAAATTTTCAAACCTACTTGGGTATTCATGATTAGTATAATTGGGTGTAGCGAAGATTAAAGAAACCTTGCTCCACCTAGGATAACTCCTTAGGTGTCAAGGAAAAATATTAACATTCAGAAAATTTGTATTATGCAAGATATCATGTGAGAAAGAAGTGATAGAAGTACCCCCACTTTTTCATAAAGATCGAGAGCTGATTGTATTAAGTAGTCATGTATGCTGCAATGCCATAAATGAGTAAAATAAAGATAAAGTTCAGCATCGCGCGCCCGTCCGGTCGACACTACAATGAATTGCTTTTAAAAATTAATATACACGGCCGACAACGGAGCAATTTCTCATGAATTATGATCGAGTTTTATCTTGTTGATTACGTACAGAGCACATTGTATGAGCGAGCGGTAGCGATTTAAAGATGACATTTCAAAGATTTATGAATTTCGTACTTTATTTTTGAAATGTACAATATTTCTTCTTTTTCTCTCCCTCATTATATTAACTTCCACCATCAAACACTTCTAATGCCTCTGCGAGATCACAAGAGCTATATTGATTCCATATGTTCAAGAAATTTCCAACTAGGTATCATAATTATCTTCACTCACACGAAATCTACTAAACCTAAGCTTTTTTCAACATCTAGTCGGTATCGGCCTATATCTTCCAACTTCCTGCATTTTTATGAGGTCAATCTAATACAAAAAAAAGTATTCTGCATCCACAATAGAGGGCAGTATATTTTTTACATTATTTAGGAAGACGAGCATTTTTGTCGATTGTAATTGTTCCTAGAATCCGCCATTCTCTCAATCATCCACCAAGTTTTTCATATAATTCTTATCTAGTCCAGACATTCTAGTTCACACTGTTAATTCAATCAGATCTCTCCAGTAATGCAGTATCGTCTGGTCCGGATATGAAGGCAGGGTTCCGGAGGCGGCTTTACTTCCCCTCTCTCCCCCCTCCCGTACCCCCTCCACACTCAATCAGAAGCCCTATTACCGCCTTAATTAAATTCGTAGATTTATACGCAGCGCTTTGTGCAAATTATAATCAAGCCATTGCGTTTATTTATTAGGTGGTATTAATCAAAGCGGCGGGAGTAATGCCTCGTGTAATGCACAGCTATTACTCCAATAACATCTAATCACCAGCACAAAGCGAGGAAGGAAACCAATATTCAAAACGTAATTACTAAGACCTTTCTGTGTGCTCGTGTTTTATGAATAAAGGGCAGAGAAGCATATGAGGTACCTGATGGTAAGTAGATATGAATTAGCAAAACATCTGTATAATTGTCATATGTTGCTGGCCTTTATTTAGACTCTCTTTCGATGCTTTTTTATGATTGCATGATGCATTGAAACCAAACCACACCTAGAGTTATAGACGGTGCTCATTATCATAAGACAATAATGTTAATTCTCAATAGGTCCAAAAGTTACTCTTGCTACAATATCCTACATTGAATGAGTTAATAACACAGCAATTTTACTGGTGGTTAGCGAGATAAATAGACATTGCGGTAGTAACTACACAGGCAGCATCTCACATATGAGAGACCTGCTACCATGCTCAAATCAATACGGAAATACCGCTGAAACATGCTGATTTCATAGGAATGGAAGAGAAAAAAATCACCCCATACATCTTCAGTTATTTGTTGGATGCAATGTGGCAAGGTTTTGTTGTCGATTCTTTACTATAGTCTGGCTTTTCACACGTGTACGCAAATAGTATGTATTAAGTTGATTCGTCGCTTGTGCTATTTTCATCAGTGTGATTTGTGTACGGAATATGATCTGCCGAAGATTTATGAGCGCTTTGTCCGGAAGCTCGCCTTGTATTACCATAAGATATACCTCTATGAATGTTGATGTAATTTAGGCAGCATTTGATGGGTTAAATTGTATGTTATTTATGCATGTTATTACATGCATGTTATTACATGCATATTAGGAATAAAGGAAACAATTTTAGTTCCTCGTTTATAAATTAAAGATTTAAATAATGATCGTCAATTTTTTTTCATAAAACTCGCTATCGCCTGTACTTCAGGATCGGTACAAAAATTCGCAGGCAATTTTACTGACGTGAAAAAAGCACTCGAGACTATAAACTTTAAAGAATAATATAATTATCTCATTACATCACCATCAAACACATTGCAGCAAACCAATGTATTATTGAAATATTCATCACTTGTAACTTCTAAGATCATTAGAAAACCAAGAGGATCGTATCATACGGTACGTAATCCGTCACCTGATAGTTTCGTCATTTATTTTATATTTTAACGGCCGATGCCAATTATCAATCGAAAAAATTAGATTGAAGTCAATTTGGATTGTTTTCTACTTTTCGATTTGTCTCTTGTTATGTTTCCATAGTTTTTTCACTATTGAGATTGATTACTGGCAATATAGTATAAGAAAAAAGATTGAGCTGTCAATCTAAAACGGCAAATTTTGGATTGGGATTGTTTACTGGCAGCGGCCTTCACAACCCCATATGAGTTGTAACATCTTAGTCTACCCAGGTTTTTGGTTCATTATATGCATGATGATTCTGAAGGAGGAAACTTGCGCTATTTTTGTCATTCTTTACTGTAGGATTATGTCCGGCCTAGTTCATTTTCATAATTAAGAAATGAATACAATGTGCAGAAGTTTGTAGATATTAATTCTGCGTAAGGAGAATACGAAAGGTCGGACAAAATAGCGGTTTGTTCGAAAACTATAATTAATTTAAAAATGGCATAATCTGTTGTTGACTCGTAAATCATATATTAAGCCGACATAAAAAATAAGATCGCGTGCCAAGTTTTATTTAATACCCAAGTACAAAGTCAAGGGGACGGCGTTGGTGTGTGACGTCACCGGGCCGCGGCCGTGACCCTGTCACTGTCACTGTCAGCTGTCAACTGTCAGCGGACGCCTCCCCTCCACGCCCCCCACCGCGCCCCCCACCGCGTAAATTTAAAGCAGCGGTTACGTCAAACATACACTTGCCAACTCGTTCTAGGGAAAGTTATTTTTTAATGAGCAGTGAGACCATACGTGTAGGTTGCATTATTATTTACAAAAGACCGTGGACTGTTGGTAATGAGCAGACGCTAATTTCCGAGACAAAGGTCGTTGGTTTGAATCGCGGGGAGTGGTCTGACTTTTTGGAGGCACATGTGCATTGTTAATGTAATTTATTGATAACATGATCGTAATCATCATCATAATCTCAGCCACAGGAAGTCCACTGCTGAACCCAGGCCTCCCCCATCTTCACATCGACCTGTTAGAAGCAGCTTGCATCCAGCGACTAGTAATTGTAATATGAACAGAAAAATCTCCTTATGGATTACTATGAAAACAACCCACAAACTACTAGTATGTGTGATGACATCCTCTACCCAGTACCCAGCCAAATATCTTAACGCCCCTTTCAACAATCGCCTTCAATGTCTTAGGATGTCCTAGTTAGAAATATGAAACCATCCAGAAAGCCCTTAACCCTCAATCAGATCTACTATTGATAAAAGTAAATGACTTCTGCAACATGGTGTGTCGCGACTCGCGCTCGCTTCTGAAGTCCAATGCTGAATGTAATGAGGTGCGAGTGATCTGTCCTTAATTAACGTGAAACTCGCGCCTACTGCTCGATACTGACCTCACTGTTAACAGGGACTTTTCGCTATTCCACGACGATCACGTCATATTCCTCTCTATTTCATTAACTTCTCATTTTTGTTTTACATAAATAATACAAAAAGAACGCATAATTGTGCCGGCTTGAATGTCATCAAAAGCATTTAGAAAATATAAACTCATTTAATCCTATTATTTTGGCCTCTCAAGATCTTCACGTTTTAAGAGACCTAAATAACAGAAATATACGTTTATGCGTACTTTTCAGCAAATAGCAGAAACTAGCTTCTCTAGTGGGTATAAATTCAAAGCGGCCGGTACATAGTTAACGCGTCTCGCTCCTCACCTACAATTTATCGGCGTTGGCGCGCCGCTCGCAACTCACAGATATCCCCTCCGAACCTCACAGCCACTGCAACTTTTATACGGGTTCTACCTAATACTTTCTTAAAAACTTGCTTTTTCTTTTTCTCTATGTTTATGTTCACACACGGGGCAGAAATCAAAATAATAGAGTAAGGTATAAAAGAGTAAGTAAGGATATGAGTAAATCACGACTCCGTTAGTTTACTCGTTATATAGGAAAATCATCATGACCAAATGATGTGTGCAAGTGAGATCATGCTGACTCAGCTAGGACTCAACTTATTTAGACACAACGCATCCAGACACAGCTCAACCAAACATATATTGAGACTTAACGTCTCAGAATGTTGAGCGCAGTGGAATGCCAAGCATTGCTTTGTAATTCAAGGTGTTGTTTGATTATACCACTGTTCATGAGCAGTCGTATCGCTTACCATCAAGGACACAGCATGCTCGTCTCGCCATTAATTGCAATTTAAGAAAACAGCTCATCTAGACTTAGCGCGCTTCGATTACTATATTTTTCACTAAGTCCCCAAATATAGACTTCCAACGTTGGATATCAATAATCTCGACTCTGTACTTTATAGTATAGTTTCTTTACTATTCAATACTAAAACAAAACCTTCAAGATTTACTCTTATCTTCAGTATTATAGAGCACATCGGTTAAAACAAACTGGATAAATGGAAGCTGTGGTCAATAAAGCGCAATTGTTATTTGGTAGCGGGCGGGCAGCCGGTTCAATTCCAGCGTGCGTTGAGACAAAGAGTCGAGGTAATAATATCGCTGAGTGCTGTTGGCCCAGTGCCCACCGTGGTGCACATCCGATGCACACACACACACACAAATACACATGGACACACACAAAAGGTAAGCCCGGGGGAATAGGCTATAGTTTTAAACAAGTCGTTTTAATTTAAACTACCACGATGCTTATGGAAGCATTGCATGCTTGAAATGTAAAACGAGAAATTAGTGCAGTCTAGTCAATACCCGGTTTATCCATAGTGCGACGGAAACAAATCCAGGTGCTAGTTTTAGTGACTTTAGACACCAGCGATGGAACCAAAAATTAAGCAAAAAAATGTGGAGTTTTTATTTTCATTTTCTAATTATTGTCGTGTTTAGGTGATAAATATTTAGTTTTCCTAAAGCAATATTGTAAATCCTTTTATTTTAAAACATCCATTAGTATGGAAGGATTAAAATTATCATTTCAGTAAAAATCTAAATTATTAGTAGCATTGCGTCTGTAGTAACTTAAACTATCACCCGTCTTCTTTTTCGATTGCAGTCTGAATATACCCTGTATAAATGATTTTTATAGGGGCCATCTTTCCTTTACGTGCTACTCCCGGATTCATCTTAAACTCACACACATATCCCATATGTTGCCACTGCACACAAGCGTTCGACATTGTTGCTAAGCGTCGGTAACCAGTTCCAGTGCAGTTTATTCGTGGACGTCGTCATATATCTGAAGTTTATTTTCATTGTCTCGTATCAACTCGAGATTTACGGGTGAATTGAACTTGAGCGAGCACGTCCATCACCATCTTTGTGTGCGTTAACAATGTTTATTTTTAAGGACGCATTGTATTTCTTTCAAGTAGGTACCTATATTGCACAGAATGTAAACATTGAAAAAGGTTTAACATAAGATCATTTGAAGAATAAACAAGGGTAATTGGAAACAGGTCCTCCACTTTTAAAGGGCTATAAAGTTATAAACCATAAGAAAATTTGTAATAGTTTATGCAAACCCTTTTATAATTTGATATGTATAGTATACAGAAAGTACGCTGTATATACGTCCACTATTATATGCACAATGTATATACTGGTTAAATAGACTTCTAAGCGAGTAGCGTATTCACATTGTCACTAAAATTGAAACACAGTGAAGTGTGGCGGCGCGGCGCGGCGCGCGGAAGCCGTCAGTTCTTATTAGCTGATTGCGAAACCATTCTAATGACTCCACGTGTAATACTAAGCTTGGGGGCTACTGTATAAAACGATACGAACATCGAATGTTCGGACACCGTACGTAAAATTTCACTAATGTGCTAAATGCTCCACAAAATGTTGGATTCCTTTATCGTACTTCGCAACCATAGAATAAGTTTGGAGAAAATGATAAGAATAATAGAGAATAGTATCGATTTTGAGAAGTTTCACTAGTGGCAGGTCTCTCATATGAGAGAGGCTGTCTGGGTAGGTACCACCACAATGTCTATTTCTCCAGTCAAACTGCAGTTTAAATGCACTGTTGTGTTACGGATTGAAGGACATTGTAGCCAGAATAACTACTGGACATATTGAGACTTAACATCTTATGTCTCAGGATGGCGAGCGCAGTGGAATGCCAAGCATTGCTTTGTAATTCAAGGTGTTGTTTGGTTTTGCTACTGTTCATGAGCGGTTGCATCGCTTACCATCAGGCGAACGGCATGCTCGTCTCGCCATTGACAGCAATAAAAAAATAATTGAAAATCTTACATCTTACTCCGGGCGTCGAACATTCGAAGTTCTTATCGTTTTTATAGAGTAACTCCGCAGGCGTACGGAGAATAAGCGCAGGATGTAGCGGCTTATACTGTTTATTTGTCAGTTTCTCATTCACTGACAGTTTAATTGATTTAATAGTATGTGTATTAATAGAGTATTGATTAAGAAATCAACATTTCAATAATAACTTTAATGTCGCTCAGATAAACAGTATTTTGCTTTATTGTATGATTTCAACCTAATGCAATGTAAGCAAAAGTTTATTAACTCAATTACATTAAAAATAATGTAATGTATGAATATTTACAAGGGACGCAAATTGCTCGGGCGGGCGTGACGTCACATCTGCATACTTCATTACACTCATAAGACGATCCCGCTATAAAATGAAATGTTATTTTTCCGTTTTGATTGATGCGGATTTGCGGCCTGAAAGCGCTTATTGCGTGATTGACAACCAATGCGTATTATAAAAGCTTTTATTCATTCACGTCTGCTACAAATCTTACCAATTTGAATTATATTTATTGGTAGCTGAGATTCCACACAGATTAGATTTAAAATATATCATATAAGTATATTGCTACTACGAGGAATCTTCTCTTTAATTGACAGTATTAGTTTTAATTTATGTTGCCAAGGGCGGGTTAGATGTCATTACAAAC
Source organism: Hyles euphorbiae (assembly GCA_023078785.2). Taxonomy (NCBI): domain Eukaryota; kingdom Metazoa; phylum Arthropoda; class Insecta; order Lepidoptera; family Sphingidae; genus Hyles; species Hyles euphorbiae. Next base: position 208,937 of record CM041031.1, on the reverse strand, counting down.
TTTAGAAATATACAAAGGAAAATCTCAGGTAGAAAAAGTATATTCTTAATTATTTGGTTTTGTTTTTATTTTTTGGTGTCTCATAATTTACAGTTTGGACCCACTATATGACCTTATTGAAATATTCAACCTATTCCGAATTCACATCCTCTCTCACAGACAGTAGCATGTGTGAACAATAGTCGTGCAAGCAGTCACTAAGGGTTAATGAACGCGCGGATTACATCTCCCAACCCGTAATTTAGGTTATCAAGGCTTAAAAACGTATAATCTCAGCAAAAAACTCGGTGGATTTTTTAAAATACGCCCGAATCCTCAATAATAAAGTGGGGCCGGGTCGGGCTGGTGTCGCGGATGTCAAATATCGCGGCAAATCACTCCGTTTACAAAGACCCCTGGCAGATTGCGCGCGCCGCCATTGTTCAAGTTTTTCATCATTTCACACCGACCGTCCGCCTAATGAACCAACAAATTTAGTCCCGCCGCGACGCTCCGTCACACGCACCATCACTCTAAGCCATACTGTGATTGCTAATCTTGGTTAAAAATTACATCAACAAGAAAAAAGGAAAATATGAGAGAAAAACAAGTCTGGTGATTTTGCTTTGGGTTTACTTTTGTTATGTGTTGAAGAGATTACATGGATTTGATCATACAGCGATATCTGATGACTTAAAAACCTATTGGAATTATTTAGATCTTTTAAATACGACATAAAATTTTGCCAGGTACTGTCCAGTTCCTAGATGAAGGAAAATAAATTCGGTTCACGTTGGATCATAATTGGCGATATTTACAAACATCTCTAATAGAACAATGTCCAACGCGTGCAGTTGTGACGCAAATATAATGTGCTGAGAGTGAAGCGGAGGGCGGGAGTGCCATTATGCACATGTCGGCTTTAATCCGCGCCGCAGATACAGCGCGTGACTCACATCATATGGAGAACGGACGTGCACGCTCGAAACTCACAATTTGACATAATTAATCAAATATTGATTTTAAGGTTAAATAACATAAAAAAGAAATTAAACAAAATTGTACTTGGTGGGATAACACTAATCTCCTCTCGTCGCTACCGACCACTAAGCATAAGATAAAGATTTCGCCACAATCCAAACCTTAAATGTATTCTGCTCAAGGCCTGTTCTTGTATATTGTCACCTTGGTGAATACTGAATACTCTACCTAAACTGCAATAGAACATTGTCTCACTAGCATAAAAAATTTAGATCAACCAACGCAAGGCGATCGGTTGCCATCTATATATCTCCGTATTTTCGATTATCAGAAGGGAAAAAATCACGACTACATTGAACAGTGCAAATCTTTAATTACTTCGCGAAGTCTACGGCTGTTGATAATAAAAGTGGAAGTAAAACAACACAGACCCTTGCTCGCTTTAATTTTAGACATCAAAGCGTCACCTTGACTGGGCCAACTGGCCAACTAGAGTGAGCTCTCGATGCTTACACGTCAGTTTTCTAAAACCGCTGTACTAGTTGGAACAGTCTATTCCTGGAGTAATGAATGTAATTGATTCAGGGTTAATTGGAGCTGTTAATGCAACACTTGTTGAAGTAATTAATACATCCATCGCCTTGTATATAGACATAAACTCACGCCTTTTTACAGAAGAATCTGGCGGACTTCTGTAAAAATGGGCTAAGAATGTGGCACCACTGTATCACTGTAAATGAATCAATTTTTTTTAACGATGTGTTACTTTTTCGTTATTATTGTCGACACCGCGTAAAACTTTCTCTTCCCATATTTATTAGCAATTTAACATTAGATACGCCTTTTATCGGTCCCATATAATGAAAATAACATGTTATAGACGCTAATTAAAACCCATGTATTACCTAGGATACAAATCACCCGTTAATTCACTGTCGCGATAACTACGCCAAGAAATGAATATTAGATTTAGAATTCTAGATATTTGCAACCGCAATAGCGGCTTAAGACATCAAAGCGATAAATTCAAACGAATTGAATTAAATTGGCACGTGTTACACTGAATCGCACACCTGATTCCAAGAAGCGGCAACCCGCAACACCTCGTGGCAATACTTGGCATTGGATATGTCGCGCCATGCCCTCATACATTACTCATTTATGTAATGGATTTACACGTTGGATCCAAAGGTCCGTCCAATGTTTGGGTCTGGATTTGGGTCAAATGTTGATTCGGGTTTTTGTTACACAAAAATACACTACAATGCAAATGCTTGTGAAACAAATTATAAAAACACTGAACTAGTTATGATTACTGTGGCGGATTTCAACCATTGTGTTTGACCATACTAAGAGCAAACAAATATTAACACGTAAATAAACCAATACTTGATGCGAGTTTGAGTGGAAGAGCTGGTAACGAATCTCATCGTATCTACGTTAGCCATTTTGGTGATGCTCTAAGGGTCATGTCAGAACTACTATAAACTAACAAAAATGATTTAAAAGTGTTAATAAAAGAGGATGCAGTAAAGTGCCAGGATCTTGCCAGGAAGAGTTCCATCGTCCCTTCCCACCCCGGACACACCATACATTATCTATTTATAAACACATATTGGATGAGCGGCGTTTAGGCCAACATTGGATCTAGCGTGTCCATAATGACTACCATTCCGTGCAGGTCTATGGGGGGAATGTTGGCTGGAATGGGGGAGGGGAGATGTGAAGGCCACATGTCGTTCGCTTGCCGTGAACTTTGCGTGAGCGCCCGCGCCGCCCTGTCTACCGACACTCGCTACACCGCTGTGAACCCACGCTTACATTGACTATTACTATTTAGTATTTACTAGAACATTTTGCAGTGGGTTGACAAATGAGAGCCGCAGGTATTCGTATAATAGGATTCATATAATTTTATTGTGATATCTTCATTTTTTGGGTTCGCTATAGTGTGAGGCTTCACAGTCTCTTGTAGTTTCTAATACACAAGACACAAGACAATTTTGTCTTAATGTGATTAGAATACTATGACAGTGTTGTATACATTTTTAAAACCCTATTTTACTAATTACACTAATAAATAATTTGGACTTCCAATATCAACATTTAAACCTTTCCAAACTCATTGATACCCTAAAGGCCTAAACGAAGATCAGGTCAAAATCAATCTGCATAATGGATGCACCAGAAATTTTGTGACAGATGATCTTAGGTCACGCAAAATTTATTAATAATTTGTGCCTTCCCCTCTAGCATACAAACATGACATAAGCCATGTTTGTATAGTTGTATATAAAAGAACATGCCCACTCAAAATGTAAAGATTGAAATATCAACGCTACCCGCGCCTCGCGACAAACTCTAGTGTATACGAAACAAGGGATTGTGTCATATAGTGCTCCACTATTAAGCTGTCCCGCTGCTATACAACTAACAACCTTAATACTATCGTATAAGAGTTAGAACTGTATGGCGAGGTGGTCCCGCGTCAGCGCCCATTATACTCATGTCAAAGAGTTGACAAAGATTGTGCCAACGACTGTCGACTACGGCACATATGGCTGCACAAGAAAAATGGCGGCCGTTTTATTTGGAAACTCGGATATTTTTCATTGTTCGAAATATGGTCGAAATAATGGAAAAGCATTTTTAAAGAGTGTTGACATCTGAGTATTATCTGAAATCGAATGTAAGATAGAGTCAGCACATTCATACATCTAAAGTCATTAGAGGATATGTAACGTAATAGTCATTTATACAAGATATTTTTTTATTTCAACGAATGGCGAGATTAGCATACCGTTTGCCTGATGGTGAACGATACGACAATTCAAGAACAGTAGCAAAACCAAACAACACATTGAATTACAAATGCTTGGCATTTCAAAGCACTCACTATCCTGAGACATAAGATAAACCGAAACACATCAGTGCATTTACACTGCAGTTTGGAGGCAGAAATAGACATTGTGGTGGTGGGTATCACCAGGCGACCTCTGACTTAGAGATCTACCACCAGTAAGTAGTAATTCTAATTTGTACACATTTTTCAATTCCACTGAAGACTCCCGCCTACAACTATTTAGCCCGCCAAACAGCAGTTTAAATGCACTGTTGTGTTTCCGTTTATCTTATCTCATCGTAATGCTTATATTACGTATTTTCTTAACATAATATTTATTTCTAATATATTGAATCCTTGCGTCACAATCCGCCAGTGTTCTCCGCGGTGGCCGAGCTCGCCAACACGTGTCCCTCACACATGACACACGCGAGCCCACGCGGCCACACGCTGCAACTAGCATCGCACATCTACAACCCGTGGACGCCATGAATTCATTACATTCATTATACAAGTGTATGACTCATAATAATTCATTGGCAAATATAAACCATTTTGTAAATTAATTGCATTAATGTATTTTGTTTCTTTTATATGCTTTATACACTATATTGTATACAGGCGTACTTAAGTAACTTTAATATTGAAAGTTTAAGAAATACATGTCCAAAGTACATAGAAAAATATATAATAAATATATAACACATATACAATATAAACAGGAAAAATACGTTGAATGTGACTCTGACAATTTATGCAATAATTGTGGTTAATTATGTTTTTGGATTTAAATGTATAAACTATAATATCATCGCTGAAAGGAGAATTGCAACACAATCCAAGTTTAAGGTAAGTTGACAAAGTCTCTACACTGCAGCGGAAGGTAAAAAATAAAAACGAATGTATAATGTGAAAATAAAGACTCTACCAACAAACCACTCCACATCGCATTAAAAACAATGATAAAACAATAAACGTCCGTAAAATTCATACCGATCCAATAACAATATTGAACAAAGTGCCAGTGGTGATATATGTATAGTCTCTGTCTACCTCTATGGGATACAGGCGTGAAGATTATGTATATATTGTAAGACCATATTGTTCAGCGCTGTCCGGCATTGCTTTTATCCTTATTCTATCCAAATATTTTCAGCAATAATACATCTCATAATTCGTAACTGTAACACATTATCCTGAGATGTTTCTCAACACGCGGCATACGCGCATCTCACATCTCTCGTCCCCGCCTCGCGGTAAGTTTACATAAAATGGCCGCAGATTCCAAATCCGTATGCAATTTTCGTAATAACAGCTTTGAGAATATTCTGGCGCGATGTTTTACGAGTCAGCTGCCAGCCGCCACTTGGCAGAACACACCGCGCATGCGCAGCGTCAGAACTATGCGGTGGGGACACGACCCCCCACAATATTGGGTGATTGGGTATTGAAGTCACAAGTGAAGTTATTGATACGTAATCTGACGAGTTTTGTAATTAGTTCGTAATAAGTAAATACCGTTGTTATACTTTCGGTGGGTGCTGGAATCTTTTAGATCGGTAAAGCTACATAGAGATCGTTTCGATCGGGGTGATTCCATTCATCATTATCATCATCATCAGCCTATTCGCGTCCACTGCTGGACATATTCCTCTGATATGGTACGCCACTGGGCTCAATGCCTATTGGTTTTTCCATTACCTCATAGAAAACGTGCAGTAGGATCGTTTTTGACAATAATAGTTTAAAACTGCTAAAATTTTTTGACATTTCTTTCCTATATTTAAGCTTATTGCTGAATTCCATTATTATATTTCAATGAGAGAAGCACGAAATGAAAAGACAAAACTATTATAAACAAGTGTGGTGTAAATCGTGAATCTAAGTGAAAATCTCAGATTAAATATCCATCAAGGATTTGTCCCTTATTTATGTATAGTACGCATGAGTCCGCTCCTGTACTCCGAGATTAACCTCAGTTTAACGTCTCATAATATTAAATCTCGCCGTTTGGCCACCATTTTACTTCACTTGTGTCTGTTTTGGAGATGTGTTAACAATTAAACATGTGTGCACGCCTTCAAACAAGCTTGTCAGGAAAACTGACGAGCGTTATAAATACAAGTACAATTTATTGCAATTAAACCATTATTTACGGATTTTATTGCATATTTGGTTTGATTTTTACATTTTTTAACTTTCGGACGTTTCGATTACTTTACAGCTTTCATGGTAACGAGGTAGACAAGTAAAATTCATTAAATAATAATTTATTGAACATTATTTGTCTATACTTTACATGTTATTTGAAGATTGGGAAACATGTAATAAAACGCGTATGCGAATCATTGCTTTGTGTTGTGTCTTCGATTCACGGCAAGTAAGAGACTTGAATATAGTAGCCAATATGTTTATGACAACTTCTAATCCTACATAATATAATTAATGTATACCTACAAGTACTTATAAAGTACAACCACAAGAAGAAACATATCTTAACCGTATTCGTGACCTCACATATGACTCGGGTGCTTTTAGTATTCCTTAACAATTTGTTTATATTATGTTATTGTCTTTAGCGTTCTTACGTCTTCACCTTGTCAAATATTTTCCAAAATTAAAATCCAGAATAACCTCAAACATAATCCTTACTAATATTATAAAGGTGAAAGTTTGTATGTATGTATGGATGTTTGTTACTCTTTCATGAAAAAACGGCTCAACAGATTTTGATGAAATTTGGTATAGTGATAGCTGACACCCTGGATTAACACATAGGCTACTTTTTATCCCGAAAAATGTAGTGTTCCCGTGGGATGAGTCAGGAAACCAAATATACATATTTTCTACTCTTTCAAATTCAAATTGTTGGCACGGGATGTCCTCTCCTACGGAAGGGAAATATAGTCGACGGCACGCGGGAAATATAGTTAGTAGACACGCGAAATAATATGTTCTTGATGTGGATTGGACTCAAAAACTATCTGCACCCGGGCGAAGCCGGGCCCGACAGCTAGTGTTACTATGTAGTCCATCTGTACAATTACTAAAACCTATTCGGGGGTAAATAACACAAAATCCTCGAAAAATGTAGGTACTTGATATACATCAAAATATTCTCAACTCAATGAAAATCAATTGTCAATAAAAACTGACCGTATAAGACAGCCTGAAACCTTCCGTAACCTTTCATGTTCGTCCTTACATCCGTAGCATGTGATGCACATCATACAGCGCGGGCGACAGGTTTACGACGCGCGCCGGCAAATTAATGACGACTGGCGATAAAGGAGCAGGGGAACAGCGACAAGCGTGCTTTAGTAATGCTCGGAGTATTTGCAAACGCGGTCAATTATATTGTGACGGTAACTGATGCACGCGGCTTTGTGTACCTACTTTGTTTTAATTATGAACTGTTTACATTCTTAAAGAAAATGTTGTTTACGTTGCTGGGTATTAATGTAAATAAAATTGAATGTTTTTTTCTTTTTTGGAAAGACAAAGAAAAGCTGACTGGATTGTTTTAAGAATTTTTTCCTCTGGCGTTACAAGCAATAATACAAAAGAAGGCGATACGCTAAAGCATACATGAGATGCAAAGCAATCACCCACATCTAAAATGATGCCGCTATATACAAAAAGACATAAAGTTGACCAAATACGCAAGAAGTATTATGTATCTGTATCAGCTCATATACGTCCCACTCCAGGGCACGGGCGTACTCTACAATCGAGAGTACGATTGAGAGTGGTTAGGCCAAATAGTCCACCACGCTGGCCTAGTGCGGATTGGCGGACTTACATACCATAGAAATATTTGTAAACCGCTATGGTATACAGGTTTCCTCACGATGTTTTCCTTCACCATTTTAGTGCGTGGTGATTGACTATCAATACACACATGACTCCGAAAAGTCAAAGGTGGCCCTGATATTCGAACCCGCGACCACCGTGAACATGTTGGCAGTCGCGTCTAGTACCTACGTTTACCAACAGGAAACCACACACTCCCCCAAGAAATATACAAAATTGGTATTTATATGCCGGCACCAAGGACTTGGCCGTTGTTTTATCCACATAGACGTGCATAGAGCGAAGTATTAAGTGCGAGTGCTTTTTTTTGCCTCGAGGCCTGTTATAGTGAGCGGACGTGTTTTTATTCCTTTCATTAATATTTTTTTGTTGTAATATTTAATCGTGTTGCATCTTATCTTATCTGCGGGCGGGCCAGCCGGCGTTGCCGGTCGGTATCTGCTTCTATTATATCGTGCTAATGACTGAATTGAATCGAAACAATGTTGAAATCATTACAAATACGAGTGGCGATGAGTTGGAGGATTGCACAAATATGGATTTAGATGACATAATACTAGAAGATAATACGAATACGGAAACACCGGGAAAGAAAAGGACTAGGGATGAAAACTCGTCTGAAGAGGGATGGAATACAGTGACCAAAAGGCGTAATAAAGTAACATATAGCCGAACTGATAAAAATGAGACAAATACAGGAGAAAAGATCCAGGTATGTGTGACTTGTAAAGACCCCTTGCCAAAACAATTTGCGTTGGCACGATTATTTAAAACAAATAATATTCCTGGTGACAATATTTACCGCGTTAAGTATGTACATCAATATAAAATACTGATAACATTTAAGAAAGAAAGTGACGCTGATGAATTCATGAAGTGTAAGGCTTTCACGGACATGGATTGGAGGTGCCAAAAAACGTCGGAAGTAGGAATTTCGTACGGACTTATTAAATCTGTGGAGTTAGGCATATCGGACGAAGAATTCCAGGCGAATGTGTCAAGCAGTGCGGACATAATAAATTTTAAAAGATTGAATAAGAGATGTGCCGAGACTATAGATGGAAATGGCTGGACCCCGAGTGAAACGATTCGAGTGGGATTTAAAGGATCATCCCTACCAAGTTATGTTTACATTTATGGATTGAGAGTTCCAGTGGAGCCGTATATATTTCCGGTGACACAATGCGCTAAGTGTTGGAAATATGGACACCCAACAAAATTGTGTCTGTTCAAAAAAATCGTTTGCCCGAAATGTACCGAGAGACATGAAAATTGCACAGTTACATCTTTTATTTGTGTAAATTGTAAAGGCGGTCACATGGCGTTTGAGAAGATATGTCCAGTCTTTAAAAAAGAAAAAAAGATCCGCGAGTTAATGGCACATTTTAACTGTACCTACAGGAAAGCACTTTCAATTTACGTTCCACCGTCACCTGAAAATAATCCGCGAGTATTTCCTGAATCAACACATGTTAGGGAACAAGTTTCGATCAATAACACGTCAAATATCGGGATATCACCACTCTCAAGGGAGACTAACAACTGTGCAGGTGCAAGACTGGAGATGTCAGACTCAACCCCCATGCAACCCGTACATTCTAAGCCCGTACCCAAACGCAATATACAGAAAAAAAATCGTCGACCATCAACCCCGGTATCCGAGTCAATGTGGTACATGGAGAATGAATCTGATTACTCTGAAAACCAACATTCAATCAATTTTGATAATACAAATAAATCACATAAATATTCCCACAATCTAACATTTTGGCAATTGATTAAAAAAATTAATGATATCGTTAAAAGTGAAGAGTCCTTACAAATTAAAATCCAGCAAATAGTTTCCTTATTTGCTGAGTGGTTGATACATAAGATTTTAAGTAGTATTACTATTGATGCATTATTCGATAAACTTGTTAAAAATGGCTAATCATGATATATCTTTGAATATAATACAATGGAATTGCCAAAGTATACGACCCAAAACCAGTTCACTCGATTTGTATCTTAGTCGGGAAAGAATTCACATAGCCGTACTGAGCGAAACTTGGTTGTTGCCCGATAGTAATTTTAGAATTGGCGGCTATAACGTATATCGGATGGACAGAGATGATGGTTATGGCGGTGTGGCCATTTTAACGCATTCTTCTGTGAAATCTGTAGTGTGTGCAACACAAAGTCGAAACCCTGGTATCGAATTGTTGCATATTAGAATTATGAATAGTGAGCATATTGAAAACATTATTTCCATTTATTGCCCCTCTTCAGTACATACCTTCCAAAATGACTGGGATGAGATATTTTCCTTTGTAAACAGAAAAACTATCATTATGGGCGATTTTAACGCGCACCACTCCAACTGGTCTTATAAAACAGATCGACGAGGTTCAGAGTTACATGATTCCATGTTGGATCATAATTTCGTTCATCTAAATGATGGTAGTTTCACTAGATTACGAATGGTTAACGGAGTTTTACAGCAATCAAGTCCAGACATTTCATTTATCTCTTCGGACATATCTTTGGCATTTTTATGGAAAGTTACTAATGAATCACTTGGTAGCGACCATTTAATTATTAATTTACGATGCGTGTTTAAAATAGCTCGTCAATTCCATAGGAAAAGAAATTATAAAAAATCCGATTGGCCCTTATATTCTACTTTTATTGACGACCAGTTACAAAACTGTATTATCCCCACTGGCCTTCAAGATATGTACGATTTTTTTTATAATACCATCCAAGAAGCAGCAGAAAAATGTATTCCCTACACTAAAATTCCACAGCATGCATCTACTAAGTTTAATCCTAAACCGTACTGGTCTACAGAACTCTCGAAAGCGATTGCAGAACGTCGGCTAGCTCTTGCAAATCTAAGACGGTGCCCGAATCCTAGAAACTTAGATTATTATAAAGAGAAAATAAATATTGCACAGAAACTCATTCGTCAGGCTAAATGTCGATCATTCCAATTATTTTGTACATCGATAAACGAAACCTCAAATGCATCCAAAATGTGGGAAAAAATGAGATGGCTGAAAGGTCGGCAGTTTCCCAGCCACTGTGTAGATAAAAATGGAGCAGAAAATCTGCTTAGAGAGCTCACACCAGACTTTGTTTGTCACTCCCAGCCTAGTTTTATATCCAACAATATTCAGTTAGAGTCAGAAATATCACTACCAGAATTAAATAATTGCATTAAAAAAACTGATACTGCACCTGGACCTGACCAAGTTTCCTTCTCGATGATTAGACGTCTACCACTTTCCGGCAAACTGCTTTTACTCAAAATATATAATAAATGTTTATCTTTTGGATTTGTACCGGCACAATGGCGTCAAATACAAATAATCCCAATTCCTAAACACAGTGGCTCAACATTAACCTTCCGGCCCATCTCGTTGATTTCATGTGTGTGCAAAATTTTCCATGCTATTCTATGCAAACGCATAGAATGGTTTTTTGAATCACAACAATTGTTCCCCGAAAATATGGTAGGCTTTCGGAAGTCACGTTCGTGCCTGGATAATTTAACGCAATTGGTGTCTGAGATCCAACTTGGCTTCTCCAAAAATTTAACTACTGCAGCATGCTTTCTAGATATCCAAAGCGCATATAATAATGTAGATGTTCCTAGTCTCCTAAAGAGCTTAGATTACTTTAGTGTAGGGTCCAAAATTTGCATTTATCTATGGTCGTTTTTAACAAATCGATACTTACGTGTGTCAAATGCTGATTGTGATATAGTTAGAGTTACCAGTCGTGGATTAGCTCAAGGGGATCCACTATCTCCACTTTTATTTAATATACTTACCTTACATATATGCAAAAACATATATCAAGTTAAAATGTCCCAGTATGCAGATGACTTTGTGTTGTACTTTACAGATTCGAACTTAGATATAATATTTAACAAATTGCAATCAGGTTTACATTGTATTAATAATATGCTTAATAGAATCGGTTTAACTATTTCCAAAACTAAGACTAATATTTGTGTTTTTAAGAAAGGTTGCTTTAGAAGAACAGTTGATTTTATTTTTGATAATACTCCAATAAAAGTTGTTAATCAAGTTAAATACTTAGGTTTGTGGCTGGATAGTTCATTAAGATGGGGCAAACACATAAACGAAACTTCTAAAAAGGTTACGAAATTAATTAATTTACTTAAAATTTTATCGGGCCCGGGGTGGGGTGTCCATCAAAAGTTTTTAAGACGTTTATATATTTCCTTAATCCGCAGCAGGATTGATTATAGTAGCTTTTTATTTGATAATAGTTGTCATACTAATCTCTTGAAATTAGACAGGGTACAGAACCAAGCATTACGTGTTATTGGTGGATTTATAAGAAGTACCCCGATTCACGTAATGGAAAGCGAATTGTGCCTTCCACCGCTTAACATTCGTAGGAGATATCTAGGTTGTAAATTTCTTTTAAAATCAAAATCAATTCGCAGTAGTATAACGATTACAATGTTAGAACGTCTTTCAATGTCGACAAATTCTAATTACTGGTCGAATAAAAAACTTCCTTTATTAGTTGATATTTTTTCTCATTTTCATTCATTACCGATTCATTCGAGTTTTCAACTCGACTATTTTTCTCTAGTTAACTGGATGAGCAAATTTGATATGTCCCAGATATTATTCGATTCTATACCCACAATTTATCAAGCTAAACGTCGTTATAACACATTGGATTTAAAACTTTTGTGTACATCTTATCTTGAGGATCAGTACACCGACTATTATAAAATCTTCACAGACGGTTCCAAAGACTCATATTCAGGAGGCGCGGCCTTTTTGGACCCCTTACAGCAATGCTATATGAAGCTGAAAATCGATTCAGATATATCTATTATGCACATAGAACTGATTGCGATAGCAGAAGCCTTGTCGTATATCCAATCAGTAAGCGGTGATAAGTTTGTCATTCTGACAGACTCTAAATCTGCGATACAGCATTTGGCTCGGCTCACCTCGCATGTGCGAGGTATTCCGATTGCCTACGAAATATATAAATCGATTTTACAGCTACAGACACACAAAACAATATGCATTCAATGGATTCCGTCTCATATCCAGTTGGAACATAATGATAAGGTGGACACGTTAGCGAAACAAGCGAGTGTTGATGGAATCCCGTTAAATATTATTCCAATTTACTCAGAATACTTTGGGGAGGCTAAATAATATTGTTTAAAATTTTGGCAAGAATATTTTGATGAACGATCGAAGGAAAAAGGTATCTGGTATAGGACTATTCAGCCACTTATATCCAGTTCTCCGTGGATTGATTGTAATTTAAACAAAAATTGTATCACTATAGCACTAAGATTACGGTCCGGACACACTCCTTCTAATAAGTTCTCATTTTTGATGAAAAAAATTTCGTCTCCAAACTGTGATGTTTGTCGAGTAGTCGACGATTTGTATCATATTTTGATGGAGTGTGTCCGAAACGAAGATGTTAGAATTAATATATTTGGCAAGAATCAATCTTACGATATGGGTGTTTGTAACACTATCCTAGCCAGTCCACTTTCTGACAGTGCTATGAAATTGTATAAATTAGTTTTAAAGCGTTCATAATATTATTTAGCTTTTTTTTGTATTAGGTGATATGGTCGCTTAGCGACAAAGCCTATAAAATAAATGAAAAAAAAAAAAAAAAAGTGCGAGTGACGACACGTTAGGTCGCTGGAGTGGTGAATGGCGACAGGTCACACTTTATCTGCAGCGCGTATGTGCGCAGTGGAAGCGATAATGAGGCCATCCTACACCGAAATATGTAAATTACTGCATATTCCAACAAAATATTGCAAATCAACATAGAATTCTTAAAAATCGGTCAATATTGAATTATTATTTTTCCTCAAACAGCGAGATGAGCATGCCGTTCGCCTTATGGTAAGCGATTCGACCGCTCATGAACAGCAGCAAAACCAAACAACACCTTAAATTACAAAGCAATGCTTGGCATTCCACTGCGCTCGCAATCCTGAGACATAAGATGTTAAGTCTAGTCTAATATAGTAGTTACTTTGGCACAATGTCCTTCAACCCGAAACACAACAGTGCATTTAAAATACTGTTTGGCGGGAGAAATAGACATTGCGGTGGTACCCACCCAGATGGACTCTCACAAATGAGAGACCTACCACTAAAATAAAAATATGTATTGCTATGTTAGGCTTATGCTTTAAGTTCGGTCACATGTCTTCTATCCTGTCTACCTTTTCTTTGCCTTCCCTTATCAACACAATAGCAACACAGGTGTGTTAAATTAGGTAATTTCAAGGAAATTGGCATAGGTAGTAGTAGTAATATAACCATTAGGTAATCTATATATTAATACGTGATGCAAATACTTTGGATCCCTTTTTACGAAAATTGCGCGGACGCAGGAGCATAAAATTTGGCACACTTATAGTTTATGTGTAGGAAAAGTGGAGAACGCTAATATTTTTCAATAATAATGCTTATAAAGTACATTAAATCAAAAAATAAAACATTACACACGCTACCATGCATTTCACACACACATCCATACACAAGTATACATACTCTGGTGTCAAATTGTTTCTTTTCTTTTTCATTTTGTTCTTCTGACATATACATATCAAAAAAAGGTTTTATTTGCCTAATGAGGTAATAATATTAATATTAAAAGAGAATATTAATTTTAAATGAGGCAATAATATTAATATTAAGCCTAATATTAAATGTAATATAAAACAAGATTTTAATAATAATGCATAAAAAGTACATTAAATCAATAAATAAACCAGCATGCATTTGACACACGCATACACAAGTATTTGTACACGTATACATACTCTTTGGTCAAATTGTTTCTTTGGTTTATTATAGACATAGTTGAATGTCAATCAGAAAAAATTGTTTACTGTGTTTTTGTTGAATGTCAAAGAGAAAAGATTTATTTAACGAATACTACGTGAAATACTGAGCGCTTATACAAATTGTGTTGCAGTAAGATACATTTAAATGTGCACGGACTATCATTATATGCATAAAGAAAGTTCTATAGCAGCAATCTACAATAACAACATTCAGGTACAAAAAATATATATAATTTACTATTGCTGGTTCAAGGCAATTATTGTAATTTACGATTTTAGTAATTGCATATACTTCAGGGGAAATAAGTGATTTTGAGAGATACATACATTTAAATGTGCACGAATTATCAGAATAACACCATCATCATACAGGTAAAAACTTTTTCTCTTCTTGATTTGGTCGAATTTCGACCACTAGGCGACCACTAGTTATTATAATTGGCTTAACCCATGTAATAGAACTGGCTACAAAGCATATTTGAAAAAGGAACGTTCTCGAACATAAAAAAGTTAATTTGAAACAAAACGCGAGCTGTCTCGCAGCTCATTGTAAACATCAATCAAGCAGCAAGAACAAAACGTAATGATGTTGGATGAGCTGACGTCACGGCTGCGAGCGGTGCCGACCCGATCATTAACACGATACATTTTAAGTAGTCTATATGCTATATAGTATGTAATAGAGGTGAATATTCACGTACCAATGCTCTTTGATACTAACACAACCATATCAATTGTTTGTAATTTAGATAGTGACTTACAATTTTGCAACTTGTTCAGCCGATTTTGTAATACGTAGAGGTATTTCATTGTTCTAATGAAGGGTGCAGTGCCCAGAAATATATCGAGATCATATATTTCTCAGGTACAGTGCTTTCCTTTTATTAAATATCTACAGGTATGTATTAACATAGTCAAATCAAACAAATCGGGATGAAACGCAATACACGACAACATGCATGGCCAAACTACGAAGGGTTTTACACAACGTACGTCTGGTGCTACAAATCGTCCAACCAACTTTAGAACCTCGCCCAATATTTACAGCTATTGCTATTCAAATACCCGTTTGGATTGCTTGCATTCGATTAATTAATACTATCTAGTATTAATGGATATTTAGGCATACATTTTTCCATGTGCAATGTAAGCAGTATGTATCGGCGTTGATGAGATAATATCCACTGCAGATGGAGTGACCTCGGAGCTGACACGTGCGATGGAAGCCCTGACACTCGCGCGCCCGGCAATACGCATGCGATTAGCGAGCAGCGACCGCGTCTCAACGCAACACGAAACTCTATTTATATACAGCGTGAAAATGCTGAAAAAAATATCTTTTTCCGTGAGCACAAAAATGTACTTTGTCCTCTTCTTAAGTATACAAACTCGTTTACAGTAATATAAACAAAATTTTGGATATATACATATATTATTTGATCTTTCCTATAATTAAAAATCACTGGAAAATGTGCGCGGTGTAGAGACAGGTTGGTTTACCAAAACGTCTTGATGAAGAAATAAGCTCAACGAGATTTTCAGATTCCCACATCTTGTCCACAAGAAGTACACAAAAACAAGGATGATAATATCAATAAATTTTGGTAACAAATATTTATCTCTCTCTATCTACCTCTTCAGAAACAGGAATCCTACAGCTGAACACAGGCCTCCCACAAGGATCTCCACATTGACCTATTGGAAGCGGCATCCAGCGACTTCCTGCAACCTTAGCCAGGTCGTCCTTGCGTCTTGTAGGTGGGCAAACATACATTTGAATATTCCCAACAGAATGTTCCCGGTTCCGTCACTCGCCATATTTACAACAAATGAGTATAGTCAAGGTACATCGGTACTGTTCTAATGCTATTTATAAACCAGTAAAAACTTCTCTCATAAACACGATGAAAGATGTTTGAAAGTCAATTAGAAGTTATGACGCTATTAAACTTTGCAAACATAGACCAACACAAACAAACGCATTGTATGGATCTGCATTAGGTTATCCTTGTTGATGCATCAAAAATAGATGGATTACGTATGTGAACACATTTTGGCTTAAAAGAAAGATAAAAAGCTTTATAAAAAAATATTTCGTTTATGAAATCAGCCAACCCTAATTGGTTAGCACGATGGACTATGGCTTCTCAAACAAAAAAAGTGGTATAAACACTCAACACTCGCCTATACCCTCAAATTTGAGAATCTGACTACTACTTTATCTTTTGACGGACCCCCGTCAATCAGCAGGTAACTTCGAAACTTATAACTATTACAAACACCCTACCAAATGCTAGCATTTGTGAACTATTATAAAATTGTCTGCATAGGAATCGAACCAGCATCCACCATTCACAGCCAACACCTTAGCTAACTGCACCTTAGAAGTCATACACCTATGCTAAATGCTAAATATATTGAGCTTAAAAATAGTTCGCACATAGGTATCTCATTCATAGCCCTGAGTTGTGAACATTGTTGCTACGCGTACTTGCACATGGCAATTGGAGAGCTGCCTTCTACGTCAATGGAGGTGAAGAGTGCAGGGGGTGGGGGGAGGAAGGAGGGGGCAGGGGGAGAGCGTGCTCCGCCGCGCCGGAGTGTCTGTTCATACAAATTGGAACCCGTTCAAAGCGCTGAGTATGCTTATTGATAGAACCGACAGTTCTTTGTTTCAAGAACGATACAAATCTGATGAAATATGAAAAGGGATCTTATTGGATGGAAAATTTATGTTTTTAATTAGTACTTGCAAGTTATGCTTTACCGCATGTGTCAAATGACATTTTTATAATGGTATGTTAAAGTGACGACAAACGAAATATTAAAGTGGAGACATTTCACAAATTGACTATATTTTACAATCGTATGCACATTCTTGGGTGGAAACTAAATTAGGTTATGTACTATTCTGTACAGTGGAGGCAAACCAATGATAAAAGAATTATAAAGGATGACGCACAAATGTAGCTATATATGTCAAGTTATAGTTATGTTAAGAATATCGACGCGGAATGTACATTTATGTATCTGTCTCATTTACACAAAGCTGACTTGTCCCTTAATGAAAGAGACAAATAATAATTCCTTTGTTTCGAATATGGCAATATTTTGTTCACTAACCACACTGGGACCGCCCATAGACCAAAATGACGCCATTTTAGTTATGCTTTCGAAACCACAGACTATTAAACCAAAAACTGCATGAAATGTCAAACTGTGGCGTTATCTGTCAATCGGAGTAAACAAATCTGCACAATCAAAGAATTTCGGATTATTCATTGGTTAATCTCGTTTGTTAAGTTTGTTTAGTTTGCTTATTAGTTTAGTTGTTAAGTTTTTAAAATGCCTCAGTGTTGTGTTAAAGGATTCGAGTCGAGTTCAAGCAAAAAGGACCCTAACATTTATTTTCATAGGTTAGTAACTGTTTTTACGAAATACTAACAAATATGTGCTAAATTTACATTTTGGGTTTATTTTTATCATTTATAAATGTATTTGGATCTTGTTGATTAAGTTTTAGACTCTTCTAGGCGTTATTTATACAAGTAGTGTAAATAACAACCTCATTGTTTGTTTACACACAAGTTTAGGGATGAGTGGATTCGATACGAAATTATTCATATCGATATTATCATTTTTAAATATTTTGATCTTTATTTTTCAAAGAAAGAAAAAAATAGTTTATATTTAAATATATATTCAGACCGACAAACAAAGTGAAATTAAAAATATTTTTTAGATTCCCTATAAACATACAAACCAGGACAAAATGGATACAAAAAATTGGAAGCTATTGGAACCCTGCAATAAATACATTTATTTGTTCATTACATTTTGAAAAAGAAAACAGCTTTCCAACAATATTTCCGGTAAGTGAAATTGTAGTAATTATGATATTTTATCTAATAATCCTATTAATAATAGATGGACCCAACTGTTAATCAATAACAAAGATGACATGCAAGATAATTTGGACAATTGGTAGTCTATTGTCTAATGTTCTGGAGAACCTTTTAATGAACAGAAATAGTTTTATATTTTATTATTAATTATTATAATTGTTTATCTTAACCAACACTTTTATATTCATTGATTGAATTCTAAGTGAGACATAATGATTTTCCTCAGTCAAATAATAGCAATAAAAATCTACCTATGTTATTTTATTTTATTTGGTATGTATTAAATATCCTGATAGGTATTTTTGATTTTAGCCAAGAATGGTGCAACGTAATAATGAACGAAATGTATTAGATGCAACTGGGTGTTTGTCTCGACAGGTATAACCTTGTAACGGTTTTAACATGTAAATTAGTATTAGTTGGTCATATATTTATATTATGGCGACTAAAATAGTAACGATAATTGTAAAGTACATATTAGTATATTTTTAGGAATATCAAAGAAATAAATTCAACCAACCGTCACATACATAGTCTGACCCCACATTAAGATCAAAATGTTTTCATCCATCCATCTCAGCCACAGGAAGTCCACTGCTGAACATAGGCCTCCCCCAAGGATCTCCACAATGACCTGTTGGAAGCGGCCTGCATCCAGCGACTTCCTGCAACCTTAGCCAGATCGTCCGTTGACCTTGTAGTCGGGCGTCCGACATTTCGCTTGCCTGTACGTGGCCTCCACTCAAGAACCTCAAAATGTTTAATACATCACATCACTATTGTTTATGTAGCAGTTGCATTTTTTATTAGTTCTGTTACAAATACATTTATCATATTAATATTTATGCATACATAAACTCACGCCTTTTTCCAAGAAGGGGTAGGCAGAGGTGCAACCAGGACACCCACATTTCGCCTTGTATGTTCCGTCCTACGATGTTGTAGGTGGCGAGCCTATCGCCATATCGGGCACAAATTCCTGACTGTGCTGATAATGAATAGTAAAAGCCGATATCACTTTGCGCGACCCGGGATTCGAACTCAAGACCTCAGCTTTGTAACCGTACCATAGTACAACTACGCCACCGAGGCAGTCAATATTTATACATAAATTAAAATCTATAGTACACATTATTCACCGCTTATATGTTTATGTATGTATGTACCTTATGTATTTTTTGTTTGATTGATTGATTTGAAAAATATTTTTTTTTCTAGTGCTGATTTCCTTCCTTCGTTCGAGATCTCCGCTACAATTACTTTATTCAAAATCAAAATTAAAATATTCTTTATTCAAATAGTCTTTCAAAAGATCTATTGGATTGTTCATTTCTGCTACCACCGCTTCGGAACGTGTTGTAGCTGTGAAGAAGAAACGGCGTAAGAAACTTCGTCAGCAACACGAACTGTCTTTTATCTTCTTTTATATCGCCATTTAAAATTACAATGGTTCATATCACAGAACACAATAATATCAGTTTATTTAGTTAATTGTTTAAGTTCTATTTTTACATTTTAATTGTTAGTTTTATGTAGATATTTCTATTTATATATTTAAGTTGTTAATTTAGTGTTCATATTTTCATTGTTGCTAAATGTCTGTTTTTTTTTAGATTTTAGTTATATTTTGGCAAAAAAATATTGATATGGTGAAAATTGGTGCTTAAGGAGAAAAGTGTGGCAATACTACTCGAAGTCGCAAGCAAATTCTAGATATTAATAAAGTTGTATTTTATCTTACGTGTGTATTATTTGAAAAATCCAATCCAATCATCAGGTAAAACTTACCAATGAAATAAATCATAGCATGAAAAAAATATCAAAACCTTGACATTTTTATCGGATTTCATTTTTAATGACTACTGTCAAATCCTAAAATCCCCTGTTTAAACTTAATTGACATATAAAGCGAAAATTAAAAATGTTATATTAATTTTATTCGTATGCCACTGTTGATGATCGATATCGATAGAAAATTGGGTACTAGCGTATCACTATTTTTAGGGGCGGAGCCGCCGCCATTTTAGTTCATCAAAGTGGTACGCGTCACGTGACCTTATGTTTCATCCTCTATAATCTATAATCATTGAGGCAAACACAAGCCGCCATATTCATAAGCAATTTTAAAACCTATTTAGCTGTCGAATTTTTTTTTCCCTATCAAATGACTTCTGAATTCAGTTTGAAGGAAGAAGACATAACATTCTATTACTTATACAGGTTGTAAAATAGTTTATGAATAATGCCAAAATATTCCATATATGCAAATAACCTAACACCGGCATATACATAGCACCTTTTCATAATGATTAAGAAAGAACTCAAAAACGTGTATTGCCAGCTGAATTCTCAATCTAACTTATCTAAGCACGGTTGAATTGCATACCTTCTAAAACATAGTTATTTAATTAGTGAACAAATCCAGCAGATAAATATGTTCTAAGATGTATCAGTGGAAGTATTTCAAAAGATAGGTTAGTATACAGCACTCTACATTGTTTTAAAAAAATGAACGCTATGAACCTGTCTATAAAATTTATTACCCTTTCGTTTCAACTCGACTATAATATAAAAATACATGGATGCAGACACAAACCTCTCGCCGCCAGAGCCTTTTATATATTTTATATTCATATTTTCGCATACATAAAATAATTGCAGCGTCCGCATGGCTTGTCAAACCCGCCTTTCTTCTCCTCGGCCGTAAAAAAACACATAAAACAGTTTAATGACGTAAGATGTTCCCCAGATCGGAATGGATGTTAAAGAAGTGCCACATCTGTTCCATTTGCTAAACTAACCTTTAACGTGACAGAGTGACGTCAATACGCTGCGTTGCAATTTAAACTGTATTAGGATTGAAATAAAGTTGTTATTAATATAGGAGCCGAGCTCGCGTGTTACCATACCGTGAATAAATAATAACGCAAGCCAGCAATTTAAGGATGGCCGGTAATTCAATATTTTAACATAATTTGAAAATGTCTTACGTTTAGAATGTCGAGCAATTTGTGTGAAAGCGTTGTTTCGACGTACATCGACGGTAAATTAGTACTGCGCTGGTAAGGGAAGCTTTATGGGCATGCAATCGTGCTGGTGAATAAATTAATCACGATTTGCCGATGGGGAATCTTTATAGAGGATGTTTGATTTCCGCCACACCCCGCGGACACGAACGGCTAATGAGAGTCGTTGGATGGATTGCATTGACTTGCTTACACTTACTTTTATCTGAAGACTAAATGGTCTATGTATTGTAACATTTGAATGTGGAATTATAAATGAGATAATTACATAATTGTAGCAAGGAATTTTATAGATCTTCGTTTTCAAGCTGTGAAGAGGAAAAATGTTTTTTACAAATAATATTATGCACATCTGTAGTTCGGCTTTTATTCTCGGGAAAAAGTATTGATAACATAAAATATGAGGAGGGGTGATACACCACAATTCTGTAGAGTATGGCAATAATCTCAGTCGGATATAACTCCATTTATAGCATCTACAAGAAAGCATCTTCTATTGCTTGCTTATCCCTAGCTTCTCCGGCTGTAAAATTCTTTTTGCGAGGTTATTTATCTGTTTTATTCATTGTTCTGTCAACTGCTTTGTCACGGAGGGGAGTGGACAATAATTTATTTCCAACTCCTACTAATTTAACTTTCTGGTTGACTCCATTGCGGGTTAAAGACAAGTTAAACATTCCCGGAGACTAGCTGAGCTTCAATACTTTGTGTCATTACACTACGTGCCACTGTTGATCCTGGCTCACACGAGTTACAGTGGTAGGTGGGAGGGCGGGATAGTCTCCCTGCTTTCTTATCAATTTCAATCGGCTGAAGCTGATTCAGGCAACTGACTTTCCATGCAAACAGCTGACAATAAAAAGTCGCACTTTGGACATACTCAGTGTTAAAACTCAATTAAAAAGATGTATCTATATTCTATAAGATTACATAAAGCAATTAATCACAAGATGATGAAATAGTGATACAATTCGAGTGGTGTGTATGTGGAACAATGTCGGCTGAGTGGTGCTAAATCAGAGTGTTGAGAGCGCGCCAACTGTCGCCAGGAAGCGAGCGGCGTGCCACCGCACCGACTGCTCACTGACACATCTTGATGACGACAGGGATTAGTGGAACTGCTGCTACATCACTTGTAGCTAAAGAAACATGGCAGGCGGTGCCAATGAGGCTTGGCTTCTTAATAAGATTTCTCCGTATTTTTTTGTGTGTAAAAATACATTACTGGTTGGCTGTTAGACATTTCTGTGTAGCGATAAGACAGCATTTTGTATTAAAAAACGTCCAATCAATTTTATGATTTGAAATAATCTTCTAATGATTCGGATGTAATTCGCTTTTGGTTAAATTTTAGTTATTATAAATTCCCGACTTTTCGGTGTCTTTACAACTTTCGTGTTTGACCGACTCATTTAAGATTTTTCGTTTTTTTTAAACAGTCATGACATGTGACTCAACCACCAATTAATGATAAACTGTGCATGCAATCTAATACTATTTTTACCCGTGAAACATTGTTACGATCTGCATTGTTACGCTGTTGTTCATAAAAGTAATTGTAATCAAATATATACTACTAAATCCAATAACAAATTGTTAATATATTCAGGTCCGATTTACCTGTTCTAATTGAAATGCCTATAGCACTAAGACAAATGAGTCGTTGCAATAAACATTTCACGTCGGCTGATGGCCTCGTCGCGTGTGGATGCAGTATGGCTAACTGCTAAATTACACGGGTAGGTTTCCTACTAGCGAGTACCACGCTTAATATGCATATAATCGCCTTGTTAACTCAAAATCACGAGATTACGAGATTATTCATTTTTATATAGACATTATAGAACTGTAATGCAGTCCAGATACCCAATAATGCAGTCCACTGGTCTCTCATACGTGAGAGGCAACCTGGGTACCTACCCAAGGACCGAAAAAGACATTGCGGTGGTACCTATCACCGCAATGTCTTTTTCTTCCACCAAACAGCAGTTTAAATGCACTGTTGTGCTTCGGTTAAAAGGAGATTGTAACCAGAATAATTACTGGACATATTGAGACTTCACATTTTATGTCTCAGAATGGCGAGCGCAGTGGAATGCTAAGCATTGATTTGTGATTCTTAGATATCACTTACCATCAGTCGAACGGTATACGCGTCTCTCATTTATTGCAATCAAAAAAGAGATAGAAAAATCTCCGGAGAAAAATTATGCCAGCCCTGGACCGATATACATTTACAAGGGTAACTAATACAATGACGAATTTTCCATCATAGTGTGCAGAGGTCACGATACGTGCAGATTCTGCGTTACACCAAACACAGATTATTCCCGAGTAAGCCCCGGCCGCTTCAGAAGGCTCAATATTAAATAACTGCAGAAATATTTACTGCCGATCAATACGAGTGGATGGCGGTACGATAGGGCTGTCCGGGCTACCCCACCGACTAATCTAGGATTAGCCCTCGATCACCGTAATCCCGGTTATATTGCCGGGGCCGCCGGCTTACCGCTTCACCCGACATTTTTCTTTCAGTTGTTGTTTTTTTGATAAATGGTCCGAAACTCGATTGTCATGGCGGGATATTGATGCGGTGTTTCGGAGAGCCCGGGATTACAGGTAAGTCTGTAATTAAGGGTTACGAGGCAATTTAATGGCCGGTAATCCTGGGAAAATTTACCTGCTGGAAAATAATTATTTGATCCTTCGAGCTGTTACAGTCCACCGCCGGCCTTCGTAACCCGAGAGATTATACACGCAGATAGTATAAGCTAGTCGCACATGAATAGTCTCTATGAGGAAATGAATTAATCTGCGGATGTATGTCCACTAGATATCATTGACACGATCTTATATGAGCTGTGACGTAGCCACACCGTGGTCTCGCATAGTAACAAAGTTTTACTCGGTGGTTGTATGCTATAATTCCGATATTTACATGGTATAATCTTATGTATTTGGAAATATTATGTCTTTGGTCAAGTGGTAGGGTATATATGCTTTAAAAACATCTGACATCTCATGAACAATTTGCTAATGGAGCATACGTCACTGGGAATGTCTGACTTGCGTTAAAAAATGAATCAAACAGTAACATTATTTGGATAGAAATAAATGTAATAAATTGAAAAGAAAATAATGTGTGCATATTTCAGTGACATGAAGCTGATATACGTTAGGATGTGGGAATGCGTTCAGTGCTGTGATATATGTATATCCGCTGCGATGGCGCCTATTCATCATCATGATAGAGCTAGGAAAAAACTAACACCAGCACACGTCGCTATATCACATCGATTATATCTGTGTGTCGTCAATAGTGTGACGCGAAATAAATTCATATCCCAATTGTGTAATAACTTGCACGTCTAATGAAGTCTACACAAATCTATTACTAATATTTGTAAACTCGTTTAAAATTCCACAGTAAATTAAAGTGCGAGGTGAACAGATACGAACTGCCGAAACGATGGTCGCGCGTTTAAATCCTAGGACACATCTACTTTTTTTATTACTTGAAACCGGAGAACACAGTGCATTTACTCTACTGTATGGCGGGAATAGTAGACATTGCCGGGCTACCTACCCAGGCGGCTACTCACATATGAGGGATCTACCATCATTAAACTTTTCGGAGTCAGATCTGTATTGTTTATTTCAGGGACCGAAACCCATTCGACATTACGGTACCGGTATCGACGAATTTCGTTCGCATGAAACATAAAGGTAACCCTTATTTCGGTTACCGGTATGATACCGGTTAAATTCTAGGAATCCAATAAAATTGGCGGATACCGGTTACCATTAAAAATACCGGTATTATTTTTTTCGGTTGATACCAAAAAATACCGGTATTTTCGATACCGGTTTCGGTCCCTGGTTTATTTATTACCTTGCATTTAAAGATAAAGGAAAGCATCATTAGAAAACCTATATACACTATTATTACCTGACTTTCTTCAAAGCCAATTTAGTCTTAACCTTGAATTTCCAGTGTAGATTAGTTCCAAACTTACTAGAGAGTATATGGGCTGTTACCTCATATTCCTTATTATAATTTTCGGAGCGGTGCACAATGCATACAAGAGCACATTTAAATGATAAATTTCGTAAATAATTTCTAGAACTCATTGTTTATACAAAGAATTCCGTGCTAATGCTCGTCCACGTGTCGGAATGATTCGGACGACGTTCGATATTAATGTAGCTTCCTCGTGGTAACAAAGATTAATGGTGCAGACGGCCAACTCCACTCGTTCCCAGAAACTGAGTCACTGAACATCGCCGGTGCTGTACGGAATCATTTGTTACTCTCTATTGTACCACGTGCTTAGACCATTTGCGTATCTTCATCAAGATTATTTATGGGACTATCTGCCCAATATTTTGTTTTATTTAAGATCAGGCGATACATTTTGTGGTCTCATAAACTAATAAGCTGAACATGCACTGTGTAGTAACACTACATACATTTCAGATGAATATTTATAGGTTAGACCTTATCTTTTACTGTGATTTTAACTATGTAATACTAGTAATACTAAGCAGTTGATTTCTTGACAAACTTATATATTTATTTTTCTTTTATTATTAAAATTTAATTGTACACATAAAAAAAACAGCATACAGACACAAAAAGAATAAATAAAAAGTACAAATGGCCGTCTTATCACTTAAAGCAATGTTTTACAGACAACCATGGGATGAATTTAAAAGCAGGAGAAAGAGAGGGCAGTGTAATAAAATAAAATAAAGAATGTATATTATGTTGCTGATTGTAAATGTTCTTAATATCTAGTATAAATCTACTATAAATCTATCGCCTCTGAATTGTGCTCGCTCGCTCTATGACAACATTTTTCGATTATAAACAAACTTGATTAATAGATTGCATTAGCGTGATGTATGGGGACTTATAAAAATTAGCGCCGGACAACTCCCCTGGCAAATATCACCAAAACTATCTGCTTTAATTCATGGTGATTACTTCAAAACTAAAATAATATAAATTCAAATTCAGATTAGCCATGACATGTGAAGCATGGTGGCAAGGCACATGTCATAACAATTGAAAAATAGATTGTGTTAATTAAATATTATTGACTCGAATTCATGAGCTACAATTTATACGTAGGTATAATTTAAAAGCTATTATTAACTTGATTTTCACATTTGAATCTATAGAAACGTACATGTATATCGTGAAGCCTTTTTGTTGCATCAACTCCACATACCCCAATTTCACTTTAACTCGAAAATCCCACTTAAAATTTTGCATATTTCCGTCACATATGAGTTTAGGCACGGTTGGTGTGTCGGTAAGCAATCTGTAATGTGATGGAAGGGCTCGGGCCCCGGGCATGTATTACCATGCATCGCGGCGCACGCAAATAACATCAACCAATACACGCTCGTCCTGCAAATAAGGGCAATCATTCATAAAGTGGCTTTACTAAAATGTGATGCAAATATAACCATTTTCCTGTCATATTCCATTTTCAATCAAAATTGAATATTAGTCGACTGATTCCCATTTCCTCTCATACAGAGCTATCACTCGAAGCTGGATATAGACGCACAAATGTCAGTCACTTGACAGACTGCCTCGGTGGCGTAGTTGTACTACAGTACGATTATAAAGCTGAGGTCTCAGGTCCGAATCCCGGGTTAGGCAAAGTGATAATGGATTTTCTATTCATCATCAGCCCGGAGTCAGAAATTTGTGCCCGATATGGCGATAAGCTCGCATCCTATCAAATCGTGGGATGGAACATACAAGGCGAAATGTGGTTGTACCTCTGCCTACTCCCTCGGAGAAAAAGGCGTGAGTTTATGTATGTATGTATGTCAGTCACTAGGTTTTTTACCATCTGGTACAACGGCGGTAATTGGCCAGATGTAAGTGTTCTACTAGCCTATAACTTTCCGGCAACCTCACAAACTGAAATCCCATTAAAAACATCCTGTGAAAAAATACCAAGTCTCGCAGCTCAGTTTTTCTATCACAAAAAGTTGTGAGTGAAAGAAAGACAAGAACACTATTAAAACATTGAAACTGTTTTTGAAAATAATTTAAGGCTGCATCCTATTGCATCTTAGTATGTAACTTTGGAGCCTAATAGATAAAATTCATCTTTAAACTATTCTTTGCTCGAAGACGATACGTTTAAACAACTTTCTTACTGTATCTGTATCTGTATCAGCCCATATACGTCCCACTGCAGGGCACGGGCCTACTCTACAATCGAGAATACGATTGAGAGTGGTTAGGCCATATAGTCCACCACGCTGGCCTAGTGCGGGTTGGCGGACTTACATACCATAGGAATTCTTATAAATCGCTATGTTATGCAGGTTTCCTCACGATGTTTTCCTTCACCGTTTTAGTGCGTGGTGATTGATTATCAATACACACATGACTCCGAAAAGTCAGAGGTGTGCCCTGGGATTCGAACCCGCGACCACCGTGAACATATGGGCAGCCGCGTCTAGTCCGTTTTTACCAACAGTTTTAACTTTCTTACTGCTTCCATAAAAAAATAAAATACGAAATTAATTTTTGAACTCTCATTCGCGAGATGCTGACGCAAGATGTAGGGAAATTTCCTTTACAGCTCGCATCAATCTGTCGTCCAAGAGACCGCGTATTGCGTCACACGTCATGTCGTAACATAATGTATTTCAACAATATTAAACATTAAAAAGAAACAATCCATACCAACCTGCATATTCAGTATACAAAATATGTGACATTTGATAAACTTCCAAATTAAACTTTAAAATTATTATACATTGATACATACATACATAAACTGACACTTTTATCCCAGAAGGGGTAGACAGAGGTGCTAGGACACCCCCACGATGTGATAGGTGACGAGCCTATCACCATATCGGGCACAAATTCCTGACTCTGGGCTGATAATGAATAGAGAAATCCAATATCACTTTACCCAACCTGGGATTCGAACCCGAGACCTCAGCTTTGTAACCGTACACTAGTATAATTACGCCACCGAGATAGTCAGTGGCTTAGTTGTAGTTATCGGCAAAAATTTTATAGCTCATAATTAATACTTTATTGTTTATTCATGAAAAGGAGATTCATGTAATGAAAGAATATAAACTAATGGACAAAAACACCATTAAAGATATTGCTTTACAAAACTCGTAATATAACACAAAGGAAGTGATACCAAAGTATTACAAACTGGCAATAATCACCACAACAACGGCTTTGTTTCACTATGTCTCCAAGTCACGCGAGCAATTTGAAGCTAATTCACGCGCTCATAATCCCAACAGCATAATAAACCATAATAGTATTATACCTATAAACTATGCATTATAGCATATTACTGAATAATAGTTATTCCGTATGGGGAAAGAAACCTACCAACGAACTCATATTTTAGTCAATGCATGGTTATGTTAATAAATTTTTATCGCGAGCTCAAAAACAAAACCCCAGTGAAATTGCGGCAGCAGCTTGATGGGCCCATGTATTTGTTGTACTGTTTCTTATTTTGTAAATGTTTATAATAAATTAAAAATAAATAAACTTCAACTGATTAATTTTATTTAAGACCTTGCTGAACTTTCTAGAATAATATAGGGTTATTAATAAAGGCAATATGATGTGTTGAAAATATCCATCGGAGTTGAGCCATGCGGCGCGGTGCCGGCTCGTCTGGCCGGGGTGCGCGAGTGGGTGTACAATGTACACAGGTCGGCCACATTGCTAGCATCGTACCGAACTGTCTAATCATCACATTCTAATTATCATTAAATATAAACTTACGCCATAAAACATGATGGAGTAGGCAGAACTGTCACCCGACTTACTAATTTATTCGCTAAGTTTATTTTTGAAACTAGTGATGGGCTGCGAGCCTATTGCGATACTAAGCGCAATTTCATGGAAAGTTATATGAGATATGTACAATATCCCAAAAATATATTTCTAACCAAAAAAACACACAAAGTCGATTGCCCAGCCTCGAAATGGAATATCAACCTGGAGGTTCACAAATAGAGACCATACATGATGCAACTAGATTCATGGAAGGACTTTTAATAGAATGCTTAAATTTCTAGAACCGACATAGGCAAAGGATAGAGAAAAAATTGCGACCTGAAGAGTGCTCCGCGTCGCGTCGGTAATTGATCAAATGAATGACAACAGCACAGTCAAACCACTGCTTGCTAAGTACTAAGGAACACTCGTATCCATCTTGCTGAAGAACAAATCTACTGGGGAACATAAACAAGAATTAATTCGAAAGTCTCCATGTGCGTGGGAGATCTCTATAACTACTGTACTAGAAAGACATGACTAAAATGCATGCAATTACTGATAAATGTGTAAAAAAGGTATATTTTCTCGCCGGGTCACCTTCACCTGAACAAAGGCGCGTTATCTAACAGTACGTGCACCGCTCCGCGCCAACGCAAATAACTATGAGTTAATTTGAACTAATTACCGCCGGTGAGATGAGACGGATTGACGTCTACACAGAAAAACTCAAAACAGGAGAGCAACTCTACAGCGATACTCTATACGCAGTAACTTACTAATTAAGAGAGACGCTGGCTTTTTAAGAAAAAAATAACATTTCCAGAGACAGGTCTCTCATATGTACCGCATGGGTTGAATAGAATAGAAAAATCTTTATTTGTTCATTAAAGTACACATACACTGATACAAAACTAAAATATTTATTTATATATAATTCTATTACAAATTACAACGGACAAAATGATTAAAAGAAAGATAAAAAAAAGCAACGACAATAAAATACAAGAAAAAAATGTAGCAACATATGTGTTGCAGCAGAACAAAAGGGTTGATGACTCAGCATACTTTCACTCACACCAGCAAACATATTCTGCCATTACCCGGCTGGAGAATAGTGGCGGAGTAATGAATTCATTAGTCTGTGACGCAATTCAATTTAAGGATTCATAAGAATACGTAAATAAGAAGTACACACTACAAAAATGACACCCAAACTACCTATGCACACGTAAACCTGTGCTACCACAATGTCTATTTGTCCCGCTAAACAACAGTATAAACGCACTGTTGTGTCGGTTTAAAGGACATTGTAGCCAGAGTAGCTACAAGACATAAAGATACTTAACTTTTTATGTTTTTTTTTTTTATTACAATGAATGAAGAGACGAGCAAGCCGTTCGCCTGATGGTAAGTATATAGTCGTATTTCTCACCATCATGCATCTATCAATGGCATGCTCGTTTCGCCATTCATGGCAATTAAAAAAAATGCCGAGCTTTAATCACTACTGATCATGATTTGCAGAAGCTGTTATACAATAAGTGAAGACCAAATACTATTTCTACAAATACCAAAAGGTTAGTGATTTTTCACCAACTGCATGCGGGTAGTAAGAATATTAAATAATTACTGTATTTTATTCTTGACAGTATCCATCGTCTTCAGTTAACTAAATCTCATAGAGAAAAAAACTATTTGAAAAAACAAAATATCATATTTTATGTATTGCGGTAGCAATATCATTCGCTCGGCACAAATAGCACACGGCAGTTGCGTTACTGCTTCACCACCGCTGTGGCGTGGTTGGGAATCCCGGCGTGGTGGCGATGTCACCGCCGACAATAGGTGGAGTGGCGCGCTGCCAGCTCCAACAGCCAACCGGGCTCGCCAGCCGCCACCGAGCCAACACCACTCGCAAAAACTACGTGCGTAACACGATGAAAACCCACACTTCTCGGAAGAACAAATTGTAAAAAATGAGGGATTGGAAATTGTAATTCATTGGCAAAATGTTAGCAGTAAGTGATGATAGTTCAGAGTTTTATTTCGTTGGCTGGTATTTGTGGGTTATATCCATAAGTTCATGGCTATTCCCGACATGGTATGCAGAGACAAGATGTACCTACTACACATAGTATGCTACAAAATACAAATTCTATTCGAAGATAATACGATAGCAGAAAACCCTATCAAATTGCCGGGCGCTGATCACAGTCCAAATTAACATAACATTTTTCAAACTGAAAATTCACAAAAAGAAAGACTTTTGAATGGAACCAAAGTACGTACAGTTCTAAGCCCATAAACCATACCAATAGACTGATAAAGCAACCTACATATATCGGATGAAAGGAAACAGTTATTCCTATTCCACCAATACTATTTCCAAGGTTGTCACTTTGATGTAGAGTTGTGATCAGCTATCCTCCCGGCAGAGGCGGCGAACTTGGCAGCCCTACGAGCCGCAGGTAATTAGCGCACGCGATTATTTATTGCACTTCAAACATTTTGACGGCTTTAGACTAATGACAAATAGTATCGGAGCGGCACACGAGCGGGTTGCACACACCCGTGGACTACATGGATATTTTAGTACAAGTAATAATACTCGTCCTAAATAAAGGATTGACGTAATACTATAAATGATAGAATAGTGTGGACTATAAAAGGCAGATTGACGTATTGCATAGTAATATCGACAGTCGATACTACAACTTTATATTTCCGAAGTACGTTTACTTGCCAGAACTGTTCTGGAATCCATCTATTTTGAAATTTGCGGATGTTGTGCTTATTTTCCACCTCGCTAACTTTCTTGGTACATAGAATCTTTTGAGGGAAGAACAAGGCTCTACCAATAAATAAATGTCGATGCCACAGGTAATACGTTAAGTTCCAAGTATTATAATCAGTATCTAACAATAAAAGTTTCAGTGTATTCAAGGGATTCGAGGGAAGGTTTACAGTTTTTCCTCTTGACACAAAAAAAAAGTATATTAATTAATACCAATTACCAAGTCACACGATGAAATGGTGCATATCAAAAGCGAATGCTTAAATGTAACACAATTAATCAATGAGCAACAAAACAGGAGACGGTTAAGATAATGGACGTTGCAGCGAGCGGCGAGTGGCGCGAGTTTTTGTTGGTCCTGTCAATACGTCATATCTCCGAACATTAATATCGCAGTTCGCGGAAAACATGAGGAAAACTCTTGCAATATTTGTTTATGATTATGTGGGAAATATTATAGGGCGGTTGGGATACTTTTGGCTGTTGCGAACCTACTAAACATGCTTTAATACCGCAAGATATTTTTCGTGTTTATGGCACCTAAACAATATGGTTTATAGTGGGCTATTAAATTCAACTGTAGAAGCAACGTTGCTCGTCTACTAAATATGTCACTAATATTATAACAAAACCTTACAAAAAATGTGGTATGCTCCAAAGAGCAGATTGAGGTACAGCATGTCAATATAGATTTTTTAAATATTGCAATGATTGGCAAGCCGTGCGCCTGATGGTAAGTGATGCAACCGCTCATAGACAGTAGCAAAACCAAGCGACACCGTGAATAACAAAGCAATGCTTTCTTAGATTTACGCGAATGTTACACATTAAAATGAAGTTCAGTCCGCCCCGTGAGTGACCACGAATGCTGTAAATTAATCGAAACGTCAAATCAGAAATTTGAAAATGTAAAAAAGAAAAATATTACAATACCAATCCACCAATCGTAAATAATAGTTTTATTTCAAAGCAATGCTTGGCATTCCAGTGTGCTCGCCATCCTGAGACATAAGATGTTACGTCTCAGTATATCCAGCAGTTACTTTAATTACAATTCCTTCAAACCGGAACAACAGTGCATTTACACTGCTATTTTTATTTCTATCTTTAAATAAAAAATATATTCTTTGAACATTGTACGATCTGACATAGAAAACTAATTTCAAGTTCCAAGAATTAGCTTATTAAATCTTTGGATGAAACTGCTGAAAGATAAACCACATTAATTTAACAATCAGTCAACCCACCCCACATTCGTCAAACCCAACCAGAGTTACTCCTTCCGAGACACAAAAACAAACACCAACATTTAACAAAGACAATTTAAAAGTATAAAAAGTGTATATCCCCGAACGGAAATTGTTTCTCGTTCCCAAAAATCAGTTAAGGTTTCGGAGTTCGGGACCCTTCCGTCTTCCGCACACTATAAAAACTGGGAAACGACATCTGCATATTTTGCACGCCTCAGTTCCTTCATTAGACGCACAAAATGTCTCCAATGTCGTTTTTATGTGTTTAGGGCGTATTACAATGAGATTGTACCTGACGGGAAAGGTTACCATTTAATTAGTTAAATTTAATTGCCAAGCTCGTATTCTTTTTAAATCCTAGTGAATGCTATAAATAATTTGAGTAAGGACCTACTAATGTATACGATAGTCCATATTTGAGAAGATCCGATTGTACATTTTAAAATCTACCTCGTTTTTACTTTTGTTACAAACAATGGTTTTACTGATATTGTAGGAAACGTCTTAAGAAAACTTTCACTTGATATACGTAAAGTCTACCAGTATTGGCAAGAAGAACAAAACCTTTTGACATGATACATATCACGTGATTTCAAAAGGCCATTAAATTGTAACACAAGACTATCTATACATAAACTATGCAGTCATCAGAGCCGCTAAAACTTCGCTTTTGTAACATCCGAATTAATTACTAAATCAATTGGAAACGTAAATGTAATTCTATGAGCGGCCCGCGCACGGCAGGCGACAATCCCCCCCCCCCCCTTATTCCCCTCCCCTTCTCCCCTCTACACGACAATGGGACCAAATTAAACGTTCGCTAAGTCGGTGCTGGGCGTCGGCGCTGTGAACTCTCGTTTATTGGCAATATATCACGTCTGGTCGGCGATAATTCAATTTACTGCCGAAACGTACTGATTAAGTCGAGATAAAGAGACGCTTTACCGGTTAACGTAGTCGCGACACACGGTTTAAATAAAACCTTTCCTATATGGGAGGATTAGGACTTCACTGAGGTATTGGAGTAATGGAATTTCAATTCAAAGAGGAATGAGATAATTAAGGAAATGTTGTTGCTGATTTAAAAAGGATGTTGGTATATTTAAATAAATATATGTTTATAGTTCATTAGAACATTTGGACATACCAAAAATATGAGTAGTTTTATACGTAAACAATAGCTCATTGTCAGGAATCACTGCATGCATGTAAGAAAATCAGTGTGTCTCGATTTAAAGAACATTTGTAGCCAGAGTAACTACTGGACTGCCTCGGTGGCGTAGTTGTACTCCGGTACGGTTACAAAGCTGAGGTCTCGGGTTCGAATCCCGGGTTGGGCAAAGTGATATTGGATTTTTCTATTCATTATCAGCCCAGAGTCAGGAATTTGTGCCCGATATGGCGATAGGCTCGCCACCTATCACATCATGGGACGGAACATACAAGGCGAAATGTGGGTGCCCTGGCACCTCTGCCTACCCCATCTGGGAAAAAGGCGTGAGTTTATGTATGTATGTATGTATGTAACTACTGGACATAGACTTGACATCTTGTTGTATCAGGATGGCCACCGAAATAGAATGTCAATCAATGATTTGTAATTCAAGGTGTTGATTGATTTTACTACTGTTCATGAGTGATCGTATCACTTACCATCAGGCGAAAGGTATGCTTGCCATTCATTGCAATAAAACAAGTAGTTTGTAATTCTTGTTCTTGTATAAATTATTCCCTCCTTGGTGCCGTGAGCGTGATTTTAGCGTCCCCCTGCTTGTAATCTTGTAAGAGACGCGTGTTAATCTGTTGATGAGACGTTACGGCTGTCGGCTGGTGTAATTTGTTTAGTGTGTAGTGTGTACAGCACCCTCTTGCGGCAACCCCTGTCCCCTCGTGTCCGGTGAATACGGCGACAACAGAGCAAACAATCACATTAGGATGGCTACCAATATTTGTAATGGATTTCTTTACAAGTTATAGAAGTTTGTTGTCAATTTTCAATTGAATGGCTCTGCCGGGACGGAACCACTGATTTATGTTTATCAACAACTTCTGAAATCTAAAATGAAGATTTATCTAAATCCTAAATCAAATTGTCATACTGTTCAGATACCCTAGTCTTTACACTGAACAATTGGTTTAGAATCCAAAACGTCAGCAACGCCAAAGTCCTTTACGTCATTCGAACAGTTTGTCACGATAAGGTAATGCATCTTGCATTACTACTACGCTATTTTAGTTGGTCGAGGTGATTTTTACGGAACTAGATTAAACCAATTGTCAAGAGCAGCCTAATAGGTGCCTTAAAACTACTGGCACCAGAATATTATTTATTCTTATCATCATAAATACTATTACATAATGACAAAGACACAGCGTCTGTGGCGGCTGTTAGATTAGTGAGTCCCCGGCGACCACAGTCGCCACGCCCCGGGCTCGCTCGGAAGCTATAAGCTATCCCAACTAGTTCTACCCCTCCAGAGATTACTTCTCTGAACATACCGCTGAGCTAGATTAATGAACACTACGGCTAAGAGTCTACCGAATTTTCTAATATTCTAAGCTATGCAGCCTATTCTATTCTCTTTCTTCGGTATTATTGATCGAAGTAGTTGTTTTATAATCACTAAATAGTATAAAACAAAGTCGCTTTCTCTGTCCCTATGTCCCTATGTCCCTTTGTATGCTTAAATCTTTAAAACTACGCAACGGACTTTGATGCAGTTTTTTTTAATAGATACAGTAATTCAAGAGGAAGGTTTATATGTATAATACGTACATATTATTGTACAGAAATCTATTTGTACCTGGGCGAATCTTGGACGGGCCGCTAGTTAAATTAATAAGAGCCACGGTTTGGCTCCTCACAGAACTTAATTTAAGTAGAAGGATCGCAACTCTAAAATCTGAAACGAAGTTCGAATTATATAGCTTATTCGAGCGTTCGATGTCCGAAGTTTCCCACTTCTAAAATTCAATCATCATTATCATTCAGACAAATATAATTCTAACCGAACTAAGTCTATGGTTACGACGTACCGTAGAAGATTCGAACACTTTGTGGAATGCCTGGGCACATTGGTACAGTTTTACGTACGACGATAGAAAATTCGAACTTAGTTTCGGGTCCTACAGTAACCCCGATCATAATATAGAGCATAAAACTTGTTATTATGAAGCACGCAAGCGTGCATGACATTTCTATATGAGGCATAATTGTGTCGACATACAAGAGAATTTGTCCATTACTTGTCACTGAATACTTTATTTGTATTACACTGCAATTGTAACTTCATTCCATTGAGGTCTCTTTGGAGATCAGTATTAATAAAATTACAACCATTTTTAGGTACCGATATTGTATTGAAACTCTTATCATCATCGGTGGAATCCCACAGCGATTTAGAAACGGATTGCGTAATCTTTCTTCAGCAAAAACACAGAATGATTTACCGGCAATGCTCACATATTACATGAATAATATGATATCGTACAAAAACCAATGGAGGCCACGTGTGAGGGACAAGGCTCGGAAACGGACGTGAGGGCCGATCGCTATCATAACTCAGCGGCACAATCTGCAACTAATACATTTTTATGTGAGGATGTGGACACCGGGGGAGAGAAGGGGAAGGGGGAGGATGCGGTATCAATCTCCGCTTATGAGCGATCGCCGGCGGCGGGACGGTAATGGCGATTATATCTTGCGTTCGCCCCGTGCGTACAGTCCATTGGCGGACACGATTTACATTGTAATGTGATCGCTGAGGATATAATCATGAATATTTATTGAATATCATTTGATAAATATGTCAAGGTTTATGCCTCGTGTAAAAAACATTATTCATTATTTAGGATATTCAAATATTTATGCTGGTAAGAATAAAAATTACTACTTACACACATAATCTCCTTTTTCCTAAAAGGGACAGGCAGATGTGCTACCAGAACATCGCATTTCGTCTTGTATGTTTCATCACACGATGTGATAGGGACTGTCGCCATATCGGTCGCAACTTTCTTACTCCGGGCCGATAAATATGATTAACATCTAATATCACTTTGCCCGACCCGGTATTCGAACCAGATCATCTTCGTAGTCATACCAAAATACAACTGCACCAACGAGGCGGTAAAAATGACTACATTTCATTACAATGTTTCTTAATGTGCTAAAAACTACCCGCTACAGCGGAAAACTCATTTCCTATTACACGCCTCTTAACCCTAAAATAACTGCAATGAATCATGAAAAAATGTACACAACCACTGGCAATTAGCTCTCTCGTAATGCAAGCGCATGGTGACAACCATACAGATAAATACCATATCAATACACAACACACCAATCATCATACAGCTGTGCGATCACACGAGTAATGTAACTCCTGTGTCGATACTCGAGTAGCGTACTGTGTGTTACGAGTGTCTGAGAGTGGTTCCGACACTCACGTAGTGTCGGGACACCCCAACACTCGAATCCGCGATGAGCAAGGACGTTTTAATGAAAAGCATTAATAAAAACGCTGTCGACATTATTTTCCCATTTTGCCGTGTATTTAAACGTTTAATAACCCTTAACCACCCTCCGCCCGCGCTCGCCCCCCGCCCCGCACCAACCAAGGGGATTTTTTTCGCGAGTAATGTTACGTACATATTTCGGAGTAGGGATGAGCGATGGCTCTCCGGATTTGTGTCGGTTCAATTATATCAGGATAATCCATTATTTAGGCTCCATTTATCCGTTATAGAAATAGAATTTAGTATAACGAAAATTACATAGATTGGGTATAACATGAAATCGAATAGAAGATGCTTTATATAATGCCATTAACAAATAATAATTTTTTATTACCACTGCGCCTTTGTTTTTGCTTTGTGAATGTATTGGCAACGTGTATGGACTGTGATGCTCGAGTTCCGGAGTTCGAATCTCAAGCAGAACACTTCACTTAGTTTATCTTTCACTTAGTAAAAACTCATATGACACTGACCCAATACTGGAATTGAAGCCTGGCTTGAATACAAGCTCGCTACATATAACCAGACTTGGGAAGAAAATATTTTTTAGTAGCTCTAACGTCACTTAATACCTATCCCTTCGATGATATACGAGACATATACATAAATATAATAAAAATAGAAGTACATGGTGGTCTCTTGATAACGGACTAAACGCGACAACCAACATGATCATGGTGGTCGCGGGTTCAAATCCAAAGGCATATTTCATACTACTTTTCGGAGTCATTTGCGTATTAAGTCAATCGCCATGTACAAAAACGGTGAAAGAAAACATCTTAAGCAAACCATACCATAGTGGTTTGTATGAATTTCTATTGTATGATGGACTAAGTTGACTTACCACTCTCAATCGCATTGCCGGTTGTAGAGTAGGCCCGTGCCCTGCAGTGCGACTTATATGGGCTCTTACAATAGAATAAAATACATAAATATGTAGGACAACGCACCAAACGTGACTTCATTCAGCTAGCATAGGGCGTGACAACAACACACTTACATTGAGATAATCCCTACATTTATAAGATTACCATGAGGTTGCTACATCGCGCACCGTGAGAAACACACGTGACATCTGATTCACGTATTACGTGTTGTAGCAGCGAGCACCGCCGCGGGACTATAGCAGTCCACATTTAGATGCAAGATACAAGGCATACAAAACGTCACGTCTTGACACGAACGCTGATCATTTACTATAAGGACTGTAGTAGATCTTGTTACATATGCCCATAAGTAATCTACCTAGCCTACCCTGCAACAGCCTTTGAATATTGAATTACTTTAGATCTTCAATTCATGATAATAGTATAACAGGTATCAGGTGAATTAGGCAGTTACCAACAGCAGCATCAACGATTGGATTCTTCTCTGTCGTTCCTACAATGTTCTCAAAAACCAGCTCTACAATTTCCAACAAGTTGTAAGTGTTCCTAAGCAGCTGTAGATACATACTAGCCACCAATAGTAACAATTATTCCCGTACTTACTTTTTAAGACAAGTGTATGCATCCTATGAGTTCCTTCTATCTCGATCCGATAGTTGAGTGGTTTCGATATCACCCCGTCACTAGTAAAGTAATTCAAATGAAGCCGCGGTACGGAGCCGCCCGCGAGCGCGCCGCCAATGGAAAAAGCGAAAAAAGCGTAGTGACGTAATGGCGCGCGAGCATTAAGCGTAATTGTTTTGTAAATGTGCGCGACTCTGAGCCGAGCGACCGAGCGGGGAGAAGCAACCATTACTGTCGCGCCATTTAATACCAACTCCAGCGAGATGCCCGGCCGGAACCACTCGCTGCCTCCTCCGAATTCGAAGAGAATTTCAAACAACGCTACTTCCTGTAAACATTATAATAAACAACACTGTCCACGATTCAAGATAAAACGGCGGTTTAGAATAGGCGAAGTTTCAGGATAAAGATCTGGCTGGTTACAAGGAATAGAATGAAATAGGAAAACTAGTTTCATAGTATGTTTTACGACACTCTTTCAAGAACTTTTATAAGCAACGGAAACGTAGACCAGACCAGTCAAATAGCTTCACCCGTAAAGGACTTTTAAGTTGCCAAGCTATGCGTATCAAAAGGAAAAACTACAACATTTCAACTTTTCCTTGAAATATAAAAATATAGAACGCTCAATACCGCCTTACCCGTCGTAGCGGCCGTCTTGCGTGTATGAGAAATGATGTGGTGTGTGGCGGGCATCGGAGTGTACTGAGTCGCGGCGCGGTCCAATTTGCAAGTGTATTGGAGCGCAGGAATTTCTATTGGATCTAAGGAGACTTTCCGTACCTTTCAACTAAATTTTAACAGTAAATTCCAAAATTGGGAACATTACTTTGACTACTGTTCTTTCATGTAAATGATTCATATCTTTATGCGGGTAGTCTTTCAAAAAGGTATTCGTACTACTACCTAGAAATATGTTACAAATGGGAACAAACAGAGCAACAACCTCCCTAACTCTAGCCTATATATTCTCGTTATTTTGACATCAACTCATGTAACATTGAGATATGTAACGCGATGTGCAGCGAGTCGAAGTGAGTCGGCGTGTAATGCATGCTGACACTCCAATGAGCCGTGAGAGCGCGCTCGCTGCTCGCTGGAACCACTCTCGAGTCGACTGGCTGTTGCCGCCGACCGTGTCTACAAATGTATTATGCGTTACTTTATTTGATATTGTTTTGCGCACAAGAATTATGCAGTTAAAAGAAAATGTATCTGCACAGGTTGAACATTATTCAAATACGGAATTTCACTATATTTTCATATAACGCATTGTAATGGCAGAAGCATAGTGTGACGTCGCGACACTTGTATTCTTATTATACACTAGCTGTGCCCGCGACTTCGTCCGCGTGGAGTTTAACAAAAAAGTTAGTTAGTTTTTTTAAGTTATTTTTTTTATATAAATGAAATTTTCTAAAACAAAGGTAGCCTAAGTTACTCCTTATTATATCAGCTTAGCAGGCCGGCATAATTGTTTCCATTGGCATGGGACTGCCGTCCGATGCCAATGGATACTCTGCCTGGGCGGCATTTGCGCTTACCATCAGGTGTAATGCCGCCACTATGCCGGGCCAGAGAATAAAAAAAAACGCTATCTGACAAAAAAAACCGTCAACATCGCTCCAACCATTTCAGAGATTAGCCGGAACAAACAGACAGACAAAAAAAGGTCATTTTCGTTATAGGTATCGTGTATGTAACGATATGTGCTTGGTCATTTTTATTTATTTTCACTTTACAAACAGACACTTCAATTTTATTTATAGGTATGTATAGATGATTTGAATGATGCCTGTATAATTATGAATATAATAAATAAATATTTTGTATAACATAAAAAATAATATCCTAGAAATTCTCGCTCCCTTCAACATTCTGAAAGCGTGTAATGTAAAGATTACGCAGTGTCGCAATATCATCTTGTTCGAGCTTACGTCTTTAATTTAAATATTTAATCATTACCTTCCATAATAACAAACTTGTAATAGAATACTTTGCTTGAATAAACGTTACAAATACTTCACAACACAATAAATTCACACATGTATGAATGAAATAAATTTTAAAAGATTTATGTATTAAACAATATGTGACTATACGCAATCAGTATGAATAGGCTCACAAAATTATTTTATTATAACAATAAACGTTTATCTTCGTCCACAAACACCTCGTAATGAGTGGTACAATTGATCATATTGTATCAACATATCTATGATTTACAATGCAACATTGGGGGTTATAAATTAGCGAGGCGCGCGAATGTCACGCTCTCCGCGAGACTCGAGGAAGCACCATTAGCTCTCGCTTCAGGGGGATTACTCTATGCTCCGACACAACGAATGTTCGAATATCTTACGTTAAACTGTACGAATATGCCTAAATACTTAGCACATAACTTCACGCACGCCGGGGTCACCAATTTTCTAGTAGTTTGGCCACGATTGAAAATGGAAACAAAAGATGTAGTGAGTCTCACTGTTACTCTGTATGAGAATATTTATTTGACCGGATAAATTACACTTATATATTAAGGTATCGTACATCGTAACCATAGACTAAGTTCGTAGAAAATGTAAATAATGTAATAAAATATACAGGGTATATCAAGACTGCTACCGAAAACGAAGCCGGTAGATGGTAGTTTAAGCGACTTTAGACACAATGCAACAGAAAAAGTTGCAGAATAAAGCGTAATTTTTTTCCTATGGCTATATTTGGGTGGTAAATACATTTTTTTCCTAAAATAATAGTGTATACCATTTTATTTATAAATACTCTAAGGTATAAAAGAGTTTAAATTATTATTTTAGCAAAAACTATGGATTTACCACTCATATATGACGATATGTAAAAAATCGTAACAAAAATTTTTGTCGCGTTTCTTTGCGAAAGTTTTAGTTGCATTGTGTTTGTAGTCACTAAAACTACCACTCGGCTTCGTTTTCGGTAGCAGTCTTGAGATACCCAGTATACTTATATCTATGTCGTACACCGAATATTCGAACTTAGTGTCGGATCATAGAGTATCCCCACAGCATGCACGCGCTAGTGAGAGTGCGTGAAGTGTGGACGATGCGTGAGTTATTGCCATTGTTCACCTCGATATGGGTGCTATTGCGAGTGACCCCGCGACCTCTCCTCGTACATAATGCTAACGAAGTATTATATATTTTTGTTCTACGTGTTTGATCGTACGGTACGCGGCTTGGAGAAAGCATGCACTAAAGATGCAGTAGAATATAGGACCATCACCATTTGAATGATAAAGATAGAACGTTATATTTTTTCCATGTTGGTCGTTTAAGAACAGCTCATATAGCCGACTTTACGCCTTAAAATACGGCATAGTATAAAAGATAATTTAATTTTTAAGTTCAACAAGGAGACATCTGCGTGCTCCAATATACTGTGAAATGTCATACTGTCTTACGGTGTCAATTGCCTTACAATGTAGGGAGCACTCCAGTTATTGTCCAGTAATGTGGGCAGGTGCGGAAGATTCCTCATTCCTCACTAGTTACTGGAAAGGCCACCGTTTTCTCCACATTCGTTCGCAAAAACACTCAATTATCGTACAATTTGGGCGAGATTTCCGCCCGGTTCCAGTTCATTGGCTTCATCCACCACATGTCACTCTGTTCTCTTCAATGATTAACTACTGTATCAACGCACTCGACAAGTATTTTACTTAGACTCTATAACAAGGTCATAGAGTTGATAATGCAAAAGCAATTTCTACTTTAGACAGCAAAAACGAATTGTACGCGCATTTTCATTCTGTGCGATTTGCTCGAATCATTTTTGTTTAAAATTAAATTCTATCGTTCTATAAATACAGTTGAAACTCACAGTGTTCTGTTCTCAAAAGCTAACATAAAAATTGTAAAATCCCCCGCGATTGTGGACCTTAAAGCTGTAGTAATAAAATCGTCATTAAGTTGAGAAAAATCGGTCCGCGCTTAAAGCTCGATCCTTCCGTTAGGGTTCAACAATTTTATGGCGAATTTATACCCTCTGAAGTTTTCCGTTTATGTCAGAGTAATTCGGTTAGAGCCAAGATTATTATTGTAAAATAAAGCATTTCGCTTCTCGAAGCAGTTTCTCCGCCCCTTATATTGCAAAGTGAGAAATTGATTGAGTAATTTGCCTTTGAAATATGGGCTGTACGCCAGCGTTGAGTTTAATGTATTAAAAACGAGCTGACATGCTTTCTACTTAGAAATTCGTTTGAACATTACACTTCATTCTATGCTTTGTTTTTGAAGTCCATAACCTACTTTGACCTACGTAAAATGCCAGTAACTCTAATTATCGTAGAACGCGCTACTAAGTATAAACATCGATAAACACTAGGCAATAAAACTACAAAGTATCGCTATGGCCGCGACCTACACCAACACGGCGTTTATAACCCTAGTCATGTGTTCCACTCGAGGCGGAACTAATCATTACGCATGTCAATTGCCAATACATTATACAATAACAGAATTTTCCATATTATACTCTAAAATAACCTAGTAGCGAGTATAATTTTCAGAGTATAATTCATTTAAGCTCTATTTGCGTGTGGCGGACTTTGGAACTACAATTAAAATTTAAAATCATTTTGTTGAACGCATTGTTTGAGTTTTAAGATAGGTCATATTACAAGCAAAAATCATTTATAACCGTATCTAATGGTAGTATCGTGTCTAATATAATAAAATATGAAGAGAAAAAACCTGTTCATAATATTTTGATAGCGTGACAACGCATTCGGACGCCAAAAGATCGAAGTCAATCTATAAGGTGTAATGT
The DNA here is from genome assembly GCA_023078785.2 of Hyles euphorbiae. Taxonomy (NCBI): domain Eukaryota; kingdom Metazoa; phylum Arthropoda; class Insecta; order Lepidoptera; family Sphingidae; genus Hyles; species Hyles euphorbiae. The sequence goes on along the minus strand of CM041031.1, from coordinate 164,852 downwards.
TATGAGAGATATTCCCGCCCTCACACCCATCACTGCAACTCCTGTCAGCCAGGATCAACTACTGTTGATCACAATACATATAGACAGCACATATAGAATTGACACCGAGCTCCGGAGCTCGGCAAGTCTCTCAGGGACACTAGCTTGTCTTTAACCCGCAACCAAATTAATTAGAAAGAAAAACAAATAGGAGGGGTTGGAAACAAATAATTTTCCACTTGCCCCCGCAACAAAGCGGGTGTCAAAATATTGAGTTGAGAGAGCCAAAGAAGCAACGTGTTGTGTTAGTAATAACAGCGAAGATCATCGTGACGAAACAGTTAAACCTGACAGTTCTCAACTTCAATTCTAAAGGTCAATATGAGCTAGTCACAAAGGTAATGGTTAGAATAAACTCTATTCATCTGTTTATGAAAATAGCTTCAATGATTACTTGCATATAAAACTATTGATCAAATTGTGAAGACTGACATAATAAGGCAGCTTTTATTCTTCTATATTGATATTGATCTACAAATGAACGTCGCAATAGTCATACCTCGACGAAGATTAATGTCTCTAAATCCATACGGAACCACAAATCTGACGGCGTTTCACGTTTGTCTTGTGGCTTAGCTGTTGCTATGCCTGTATCGCGCATGTATTCTACCGGGTCAGTAGATAAGTTACAAGTATGACAACATGCTCGTATATACCTACAGGCAAGTGACGTAATATCTAGAGTACTAAGGTTAAGAAGAGCACGCGATAACTTAGGCCGATCGCCAGGTCAGCTGTCCCGCACCTTTACACTCTCACTGTCCATTAAGAATCGAAGCTGCGGCCTCATAAACAACTACGCCACGGTAGGTCAAATCTAATCAAGTTTTGAGGAAATCAAAAAAGTCATATTCTTTATAGCAGCGACATCTATCTAAAACTCTTGAACTACTTTTAGTTGCAAATCTCGGTCAACGCGCGCTCATCTTGGTAATGAGCGTGGATGAAATGTCAACCAACAGTGAACAGGGCAATGCCCTTCTTTGATTGCTATTCCTAGATGTTCTACAATATTTTGTTCACTGGGTTTCACCAAATGCCAACTGCTTGAAATGAATATGTTCAAGGATCCATCGTTGTGTATGAATATAATAATTTCATTTCAACTGTAATAATTTTCGTTTATATTATTACTTCCATTTCACTCCTATTATCCATGCAATATTCCCGCATATATGTATTACGTACGTAGCCTCAGATAGTAAACCAAGCAAGCTTGAAACAAAAACTGACGGTACTCCATTACCCAAATAAATGGGAAAACATATTGTTTGTCAAAAAAATAATGAGCGTGCCTAGTGAAGTAAAAACAGGGCGTATGTGAGAGTGGGCGGGGGGGTAGTGTGGAATGGTGGGAGGAGGGTGGGGGAGATGTTTCCATCAAATTAACGAACAAATCATCTTTCACCGAATGAAAGAGGAACCGAAACTGGCGCGCTGTCGGAGCGAGATAGTTGCGAACATATTAGCTTTGTTCATGTCGATGAAGTCGATATTTCAAATGTAAGTAAATGAGAAGATACTTTATCTTGCTGTTCAACACAATCATGTAACCCTGCTCACATCAGAATGGATGGAACCCGGGGCCCTACTATATTCATCGAACGAACGAACGAACGAACGAAGGACCCTACTATATTCAACGAAACGAAGTTCGCAACTTCGGACAAACGAAGTTTTTTATACGATACGAATGTATATATATAACGTACACCGTAACTATAAGTCTATGGTTACGACCATAAATCAATAACGACCATAAGTTTTATGTAGGTACATTCGTATCGTATATAAACTTTGATCATCCGAAGTTTCGAACTTCGTTTCGTTGAATATAGTAGGGTCCTTCGTTCGTTCGTTCGTTCGTTCGATGAATATAGTAGGGCCCCCGAATCGAAACCCACTTGCTTGTGTCACTACGTAACATGGCCTTTCTGACATCATTTGCGGTGGTCGCTACCCAGGTGAAAACGAATATGGTAAAATACCCTTTAAATGGTGGTAGTCTTTTTATAGCAGAGGACTTTCTGAGGATAAAAATGATAAAAACGTCTATACCTTCTGTAAAATATTTACCAACCTAAGTATGGTATCGACAGTGTTCCCGCTCGAAGCACGTACTATATCAAACTGGATATGATTCCGCCGGACGTAACTCACACGACAAGTCAATGTGCCGCGACCAGCGCCCGCCAACAGCGACATCTGCCCACGCGTGAGCTTCTGCTCTCTACTCACCAGACTCATTAACATAATGGATAGGTACTGTAGCCTATAAGGTATAGTTACACGTTTATTTGCCCAAATACATTTGCGCTTGTCTACGCATGTTGAGGTATTTAAAATATTACAACATACTAGAGTCGATAATCTTCGACAATTTTAAATGCCGTTCGATTGATACTAGATATATTTCCAAAATTCCAAGAGCTCATTCTTATTAATTCCTCTTTTTACTCTCTTTTAAAGTGTTTCTGAACCACATATAGTTGTACTTTAGTCAGTTAATATGTCTTTTTTAATGTGGTTTTTATCACCACTATCCAAGCAAACTCGAAGTGTCAAGTAACAGTAAACTGCCCACAATCTTGCTGTCCCTAACCACCGATGGATATTAACCGCTAATAAACCTAAATTGATCATGGTGAGCAATCTGGCGGCGTGTAGTGAGCATACAGCGCGCTGTACTCGACACCGCGCTAGAAAGCGAGCGCGGCGTGGTGACTGCTGCGACCACAACGCGAGAAAGCGCCTTTGTTGCACCGAACCCGTGACCCCGCGACCCCGACCCCGCCGCCCGCGCGCCCAAATATCGAGAAAGCGCATTACCGCGGCACAAGATCGATGAGATCTGATACTCTGATACTGACTCGTATAAGAATACGGATTTTACACATTTTATCTGACTGTGAAACAATAAAGGGAAGGGTAATAATTTGAGCTGTCTCCGTATGTACATCTGGGTATTTACATCTTAAATTATGTGTTCGTGTACAGTTGTGTGGCATGTCGATTCGAACGCGTGCTTAACTGCTAACAAAAACTATCAATAATAATTATATTTTATATCGCACAACTTTTTATGTATGACGTCACGCGATACGGCTCTTAACTACTGAAGTTACTCTACCATACAATTAACTCTGAAAGCTAAATAATACCTTGGCGATGGGCACCCATCCCTCGCGCCACTAAAGCACGCCCCACAGATTGGCCGCCATCGCCGCCATCGCCGCTCACATTAGCTAAAATTGTTATTACAAGCAATTCATCCAATACATTCCATTTCCGGGAAGATCCGCTTACCCCTCCCCTCGCCTCACTTCCCTTCACAAAAACACCATAAAGTATTCGATGGCAACAGAACGGTGCGGCAATCCGCCGGCGCACGGCAATTTGTATAATGTCTCCATTTCCCTTAAACCCCGGCATTATGGTCATTAAATTGTGTAAATATGGCTGCCTAAAATTATTCCTGAGCTGATGTGGTGCCATCCGCATGCTGTTTGTTTTAACTGGCTCTAAACACAGGGATTGAAAAGACTGCCACATTGGTGTTATGTTCAGGTAAACACGAGTTTTTTATAGAGTGGTAATTGTTCAGGCGACTTCTAAGGACGTCTATAAAATGCGGGTTTTGGGGCTACACTTGCACAAATCTACGCTCCATAAACTCTGCTCATTTCACAGACAATAGGGTGGGAACATTCCTTGACCATTTCGTAGATTATAGGAACACTGTAATGTTTATCATTAGTTATAGATCCATATTCTAGAACTTTCTCATATTATCTTTTCCACAACATACTACGAGTTTTATACTATACTTCATATGCAACGCTATCATAGTTACAATGAAATAATTTCCAACAATTTTCTTTTGTGATTTGTAGAAAACGGAATCTTAAGTAGATCTTACCGCATGATGCAATTTGTTAGGATACTCGATAGTTATCGAAGTAATCTGTTCTCCTTAAATTGTCGAAGGAGTGTATTCCCGATTGGCACAGTATTAGTGTGTTTGTGTAATCCCGAGGGCGTTGCGATGTGATTGTGTTCCGGTTGTCACATCACTCCCAGTAAAGTAGAGTGTGGCGACAGGGCACGCGCGACACGCCCGAGTGAAACCAATTCATACATTATGTTCTATTGCAAATTCTACTTTTCTACTATAGCTTATGGTCCTAAATGTTTATCAAAAAAGGAATAAAATAAGAATATTGAAGGGTTAATAAAGTCAAGACACAATAAAGGCAAAATATTGATGAAATACACATGAGTATAGTATCGGAATTTCTCCTCTTTTCATAACTTCTTAAAAACTCTGTAATGCCTAAGTAACAAAGTATTTTTTGTTTCCCAAAATTCAAAAATTATTTTGCGAACGTAAAAATACTAAGAAGTGCTACATAACCGCAGTGGAAACCTCGCGCGAGGCTTCACCGCAACCGATTCCAAGAAAATTAATTGCAAAGGATCGGCAAGATTCGGTCGAAACCCGACGCCAGCTGCTTGCCAAATGGAGGCTGTGGTCAGTCGGGAGCAGTGGGATGCGGTCACTCGCCGGCCTTGATACATCGGGATACTACAGTCAAAAACATTATTAGGTACACGATACGAATAATTCATTAATTAGCCCGTCATATGGGAACCCAGTGAGATTCTTTGCCATTTCTTTTTACCGCTGTCGTAAGCAAACAGACTTGCATTACACCCGATCGTAAGCTTAGACCGATTACCAACGCTGCTCAAGTACTCTCGCAATTCCAAGGGTAAGGCTGATGGCACAGCCAAGCCAATGGCTACCCTGTGTAGAACTGTTTTATGTCTCGATTAAAGGATATTCAGTATCAGACAGGGTAAAAACTCGAAAAACACCAAAGCAGAACGCGAGCAGTTTAGTTTGAGGTAACGCCAAGATGTTACACGCACGCCTTATTTTTTATACAGTTTTAAGATAAAATGAAATGATTTAATCAAAGTAAATGACAAAGTGTTGTTTAGAGAGTTCCGCGAGTGACTCGCACATGCGGGGAGGCGCGGGGGCGGAGGAATATAGGATGTTGACGATATGGCAGCTTTCTCGCACGCGATCAGAAATCTTATACCGCGCACACACTGGAGCCACGCCACGCAACGTGACGCACGCTCATCTTATCCTAAACTATGTCGAAGCCCAATTGGAATTGGTGTATTTCCGGACTTTAGAAATGAGGGGGAATAAATGGCCATAAAAATAAAGTAATCATTGTTGAGACAACAAGCAAACCGAATGAGGAAACTCGAAACTCATAAACCTAATGACCATTTAAGTAACACAGTAAGACAAATTAAAAAACAATGCCTATAAACGAGCATCAGCATGATTCCGCCACTGGCAATAATAATAACAGTCAATTGGAATAATTCTACGGTACAATGTCAAATTCATTATCTGAAAAAAGAAGGAATGCTAACTACCAACCTTGTGCAAAAGAGAGCAATTTAAATGATGAAAACAAATAAATGACTTGTAGAAATGTAACGCAATTAACATTAAAATCGAGGTTGGAGAGAATAACAGTCCCGAACCGTTTTCACTCGTTTAAAGCAGTTTATTAAAGCTAAGGAGCGGTGCGGGCCCAGCCAGTCACCATGACTCGCCCCGACTGTGTTTCAGCTTTACTGCTCGAGTTAATGGTACGATAAAATCTTTCAGCTATTATTGCAAATTTAGTAGCCTACATGTAATTTGAATGTTAATCGAATCAAATGGAATTTCTCCTTTTTTTTTGCAAAAATGTATGATCTCTCTTATGTAATTAAATTAAGAAAAGTCAAATGCTAAAGAAAATTTATTTATATATATTTTATAGTCACATTTTTTGTACTGAGTTGATTGGATATGGGTTAGAAACCTAATATTTTATGGTTGATTCTTTTAAACATATTACTTACTTTTTATAAAAAATATATAAATACAAATAAAAATTACAAATGAATGTAAAAATATGAATTGGAAATGCATAATAATACACTATAATATACACTTCTCATATTACGTCTGTAATTAACGTACAATTCGGTATTCGTATCAAGTTTGATAACTTTTCGATAAAAGTTTCCAGCACTATGAATACACAAGGAGTGCGGTGGCGTGTGCAAAGTGTGCTCAAACACTGTCCTATCGTTGTAGCTAATGGTTTTCGGAGCTAATCGTATGGCATGAGAATACTAATCTGTTGGAAAGCACGCGCCCCGCGGCGACCGAGCGTCTGCGACGACACTACACAACACAACAAAAACGACACAACACAACAAAAACGACACACGACATAATCACACGCGTAATTCGAACCGCATAGTAAAATACCAAGTAATAAATACCAAATTTTGCATCTTGAGTATCAAAAACACGAATAATATTTTGCTCGTATATCCAAAACATCTTGAACATATATTTGTGTCTCGATCTTGGGGTCCCAAACATTTGTCTCATCACGGGAGTCGAACCCGCAGCCTCTCGTTTCCAAACTAGTGTGTATCTTTAAATGCGCCGCGGAAGCTGTGCAACGTAACACTCTGATTAGCCATTCTCTGGTGATTCGCCGCGATGTTTATGGGTATCATCTCGCGCATATTGTATTGTGGAAAGTGAAACGCGGAGGCGAGTGCCAAACTCATAACTTAAGATGATCCCCTCCGAGGACCTCCGGATACTCTCACTGCTGGAGGTGTATTCCTTCTTATCATGCATGCAATGTATGCACATTTTGTTTATTATGGACAAACTCTATCGGTGGGATAGTTGTACTATGGTACGGTTAAAAATCTAGGGTCTTGGATTGGATTCCCGGGTCGGGCAAAGTGACATCGGATTTTGCTATGCATTATAATCAGCCCGGGGTCAGGAATTTGCCGAAATGGCGATAGGCTAGTTCCCTATTGCATCGTGGGTGGGAACATACAAGGCGAAATGTAATCCTGGTTGCACTTCTGCCTACTCCTATTGGGAAACGGCGTAAGATTATGTCTGTTAGCTCGTTTTCCATCTCTATGTTATGTGATGAGCAGCTCGCGGATCTCCTGATGGTCGGTGATCATTGCGACTCATAGTCTACCGTAACCAACTACCACAAGTAAATCACTGCTTATAATCTGGTCATACTTCCATTTCTGTAATTTGTATCTGCATCAGCCCATATTCCCCATAGACCCACTAAAGGGCATGGGCCTCCTCTACAATAGAGAGTACGACTGAAATGAAATTAAATGAAAATAATTTATTGAATCCATTAAAATGTTCAATATTTTTTATCTACCACCCGGGATTGCCCGATCACCCGATGGAAAGGGGTTAGGCCGTTTAGTCCACTGCACTGGCTTAGAGTGCGTGCGGACTTTTACGTATCATACAAATTCCTTCCCCGCTACAATATGTAATGGCGTAAATCCGACAAACACTTCGTAAGGAACGAATAATAAATGTTAGTAACACAAGAGTTTCGAAAACTCGCACCCTCTCCTCAACGTGATCCCCGGTACCTGTTTAGCAGAACACAAAGCGTGTTTTGTCCCCATAAAATAACTTCAAAAAGCGGATTATGAGCTGAAATCCTGTCCGCGTGGAGCTCGGGCCCCGCCCACGGCTCTTAATACCTCCTCGGAGTGGCACACAATGAATGCTCTCGTTCCGCGGCCGACGATTATAAAACAACAAGACACGCATCCAGACACGCTGCGGGGAACTTAATCATAATCGATTTAAATGTTATGTCCATTGAAGAGATTTATTTAACGCATTGTTTCCATACCATTGTTGTATAATATAATAAACACATCTATTTCGAATACAGGAAATTTTATTTTAGTATAATAGGAATCAATTATCTTTATCAAACCTATGGTAAATGGCAAATTGCCGCGCATTACAAAAGTGTTTTTTTTTAATTATTGCAATGTATGGCAAGACGAGCATGCTATTCGCCTTAAGGTAAGCGACACGATCGCTCATGGATAATAGTATAACCAAACAACACCATGAGTTACAAAGCAATGCTTGGCACTCCACTGTGTTCGCCATCCTGAGACAAAAGATATTAAGTCTCAATATGTCCAGCAGTTAATGTGACTACAATATATAATGAGACATATCATAAAGATACTTATAAGTACTAAAATTAATAATAGCGTTAAGAAAGTAAAAATACATCCGTCATTTCTCAATCATTTTGCATACTACAACGTGTTAGAAATTGGGTTCCACGCCCAACAAAGCCACACTGGCTACGCGCCCTCCATCCTATTATGTAAGGGTTAAATCTTATTCTTAACCCTTGAAAGATTTGGATGAAATGAGAACAATTGTTAATTTGTAGGCGGACTGAGTCTCGCGAGTTAATCATTAATGTGATGTACTGACTACAGAGAACTTTACACCAGAGCGAATGGTTCATCTTGCCACCATCGCGTCGTTGTGATCAATTAGCAAGTCATTAGAGTGTGCCACAGGAATATCACTCAACGGCGCTTAATCTGATTGCCGATGATGTTGGATAGACTTTACATCCCCAGATATACTCGTAGTTCAGGTTTGGATTATTTATTAATTTATCTGCAAGTTGTATGTTAGCACAAAACAAACATAATGAAATGAGATATCATAATTAGTTAAATGATAGGAAAAATAGTCAAAGACAAGTCTAAATAACATTAAGACACTCGATATGTGTAAGTAAATAGCAAAATAAATACCAAAACACATGCAATTTGTAAATTTGCTGAAAGCGTCTCTTCGCCTGCGGTTTCAGCCTGCAGACATCGCGTTTGTTTCAACACTGCCTCCTTAATTATAACAGTAATGTATTTACAGCTCCAATTATAACTTCACTTCTCTGCCTAAAATACAACGGTAGATCTAAAAAAAATGTGTTGCCAATCTCAAGCATAGCATAAAACGAAATTCAGCATATTATTCGCAAATAAAACTCCAAATTCCAAAACGACAGCCATAAAACGATTAAAAAAATCTTGACTATTTGAACAAAGAATATTTTGAAATAATACGAAGTGACAAGCTGAACGGGAGGCGCTTCATCCATAATGGCATTGTGGAGTAATTAGAGTGTCGCCGTAAGCCCCGGCCGATCGAGAGCTCTTGGAACAAACGCAGGCGTAATGTGCCGCGGAAGGCGTCGTGAATAATTCACCCGCGTTTAATGCTTAATGCTTAATGTGCACTTCATCTAATGCGAAAACAAACTGAGTGCCGTGCGCCGTGCGGTCGGGACACCGCGGCAATGTGCTTCATCTTAGGTACTCTAACTTAATGTACCTAGCCTGTACATTAGAATGGTGTCTCTTGTCATACTTACTAAAATGTATTGTGACTATAGTACAAAGCAAAATTGTCATTCGATGAAGTCGTTCGGTTTTGCTACTTTGTTTAATGGTGGTATCGCATCAGGCAAATGGCGAAAAGGTCTAGGCATACATAACAAAAAAAAATGGAATGGTTGTTTCATCTAATAAGAGATTACCATCTTTCTCCAATCGATCAAGACTAGATTTGCAATAAGTGTAGTCACTTTCATCGTTTGTTCGTTCTTCCCAAAGTATTCCGGTAGCGACAATACCAACTTGTCCAACCAATCTTCGTCATTTCCCTTTCATGTGTTTCTTAACGACATAAGACATCTACGAAGACGGTACGAATTTCCATTTTGCATCTCACGTTACAACAATGGTTTTCGATAAATCCTCCAAATAATTTCCTAATTTTAATTTATAAGGTATTATTAAAATGTGTAAGAATTAATTATTTACTACCTCGATAGTCGATGGAGTAGTTATAGTAAGTATGGTAGAATTGCAACGCTGAGGTCTCGGGTTCAAATCCGAGGTCGGGCAAAGTTTTATTGGATTTTTTTATTTATTATCAGCCCGGATTCTGGAATTTATGCGATATGACGGTAGGCTCGACCCCTATCACATTGTGGGACGTAACACACGAGATGTAATGTGGTTGTCCTTGTAGCAACTCTGCCTTGCCTCGTAAAACAACAGCGTGAGGTTATGTATGAAAAAAAATATAAAATAATTTAAATAATAAGTAATAATAATAATAATATTGAGTGCATCGCACCGCGGTGTTATTATCGTACATGATGTACACTCGTTCGCTCCTGTTTGTTTGCGCTGCGGATTTATGCGCACAATATTTACAAGCACGCGCAAATATTGACGGCAGCCGGTCTGACACTACCCAGCGCACAGCTCGCTGAATCACTCATTGTTGTGGGATTACAGTGTGTGCTACTGTCGCCTCCACAACTTATCTCAACAAACCTCAAATATTGTGTCACCTAATACTTATATGATCGCCTACTTGCTTGGTACCAGAATGACAACATACCATAACTAATTATAGGAATTTCTATGGCATGTAAAGTCCGCCAACCCGCATTAGACCAGCGTGGTGGGCTATATGACCTCATCACTCTCAATCGTATTGTAGATTGTAGAAAATCCCGTAACATGCAATGAGTCGTATTTAGGATATATACTGACTTATAAATCTTTATGGCATTTAAACATACGCTAGGCTTTTAAAATTAAAATAACTATTTCTGGGGACTTCAATTGCGCTCTCAATCCTGCTTACTTCTCAGGAATTTCATTTAATTTTAATTAATTTCACCCATTAATATATTGCTACGTAGGCAGAAGTTAACCTCACCCACGCACGAAGCAAACAATTCTACAAACACGCCTGACGCCAATATTTGTACAAACACGAACACTTACGCACAATTTCACTTTACAACCATTAACGCCCACTCACCGTTGCTACTGGACTACTAACAAACACTCATATTTAATGTCAAAACTTTGAAACTTGGATGTAAGGACCTGAAAAAACTACTACCCAAAGATATATGCTCAAACCGTGGTACTCTACTACGTCGTACTCTCGATTATAGGGGAGGCCCATGTCTAGCAGTGGGACGTACATTTGTTTATGGGCTCATGCAGATGTTATCGGATAAGCTTAAATCCATAACTTGGGTGAAGTATTTATCGATCTATTCTTAAATATAAGTTTTACTCGCCTGACAAAGTGACAATGAAGTTCCTAAGTACGTACAGGCCGAATAGAGTATACAGCTACATTGGATAGTAACCTATAGCTACATGATACAACTATACCGGTCCCCGGAATCGGGTCTGATTGTATTCCCCATACAAGGGTTCGACTACCTACGCCTCTTTAGATGTGAAGCTGAGGCTGTTTAATTCCATACACCGATACAATTTAATTAAAAATTAAATATTAAAAATATGTTGAATCAATTATTGAGGATGCGGCACCATTTCTATCCCTCAGCCACTTGTCCTCGCCTTTTACCGCACCCCTCCGCCGTGACAGGCGTCTAATAGTCGTCAAAAAAAATGTGGCTCTCTAATTAGTAATTACTTAGAAATATTGCAAATTGTAATTGTTGGCTCTTCCGACTCAAAAGGTTGCCGACCCCTGCTCCATACGAATATATGAATTGGGTAACAACTAACAAGACCTCTAATACCATAAAGATAAACGCACTACACCGTGGTTCTTAACATTTATAGGAATACTAGGGGAATCGTCTTACGGCGTTAAGACAGCTGTACATTTGTAATGATGATTGACACACACTCTCCCGGTGCGAATAACTAAGTAGTGTTAGACAAGGCTTTGTCCCATGCTGCGGTCACTACGCCTACCTTCCTTACAATTTGCCTCTCTTCAAATATTCATGTACGTATACTAGTTTTACCGTAAGAGAGAATCACATCCAACGTGTGAAATAAGTACCTTCCTGTTACCTGTAGGTACATTTCTGCCGCTTTGTTTTGTGTATGAACATGGTGTATTTTCTAATGCCTGTCCTTATTTCAATCAGCAACATGATCCACATTTTAAGTTTCCCCTTGAGTTAGACGGGGAAAATCGTAGGAATAACTATTGCAAAGCTGAAGTCTCGGGTTCGAATTTCGGGTCGGCCAAAATTATATTGGATCATTCTATTTATTTATCAGCCTGGAGTCAGAAATTTGTGTACAATTATTATAACGATAGGTTTGCTTATCACGTCGTGGGGCGGAACATTAAAAGGCGAAACTTACACCTGGTTATACCTCTGCCTACCTCTACTGCGAAAATGACGTGAGTTTGTGTATGAAAAACGCCATTAATTTCGAGCAGGTGTTGCCCAAAATTCAGTCTCCTAATGACTGCTAGTTACGTGTTATTGTTCTGTATCACAGTGTGTAACGCTCGCCACACGCGCCGCGGCATGTAATCTGCACATTAACGTGAATTACAGGCGTGGTGGGGGGTGAGGCAGAAGGAAAGTGGGGGGAGGGGGGAGCAACACCAAATGTGTCCAACTTTATCCACAGTTTTGTGGTACTTAGTCATCTCGGTGTTATGTACGGCGCTGTTTGAAACATTATGTTGTTGAGACTCCTAGATATTAATTATGATACATACTTACTGAGAAGTTTTACCATCAATCAATCAATAGTGGTAGGTCTCTCATATGTGAGACGCCTCCTGGGTGAATAACACCGCAATGTCTATTTTTCCCACCAAACAATTGTGTAAACGCACTATTGAGTTCCGGTTTGAAGGACATTGTAGACAGAGCAACTACTGGACATATAAAGACTTAACATCTTATGTCGTTGAAGGAAAAAATCGTGAGGAAACCTGCATAACATAACAATGATTAAGAATTTCTATGGTATGTAAAGTCCGCCAACCCAGTAGCTGTAGGCCAGCGTTGTAGACTATACGGCATAACTACTCTCAATCGTAGTCTCGATTGTAGAAGATGCCCTGCAGTGGGACATTTACGGGCTGATTCAGATGTAAATTACCTGTCTTGCAGTCACAGGGTCCCGCATAAGTAAATAATCGCGGACGTGTAGGCAGAGCGTTACTTACTACTCGGTACAATGTGTGCGTAACATTGCACCTAGAGACTGTCCCGCCCTCACACCTCACACAGGATCAACAGTGGCAAGCATTATAATGACACCGAGCATTGAAGCTCGGCGAGTCTCCGGGAATGTGTAACTTGCATTAACCCGCAATGGAATAAATCATACATACATACACATACATAAACTCACGCCTTGTTCCCAGAAGGGGTAGGCAGAGGTGCCAGGGCACCCACATTTCGCCTTGCATGTTCCGTCCCACAATGTGATAGGTGGCGAGCCTATCGCCATATCATGGAATAAATCATGAAGTAAATAATAGAAGGAGTTGGAAATATTCTTGTCCACTTCCCTCCATAGCTACATTGCACTCACTGGTAATGAGCTGTCTCGCGACCCTCGCTACTGCGTCAGTTTATCTCGCCATTATGACAACGCACGACTCGATGTTCCGCACACACTCCACTGTCGCTAAACACTCGGAAGGTGCAACCTCTTCAACATTATAATATACTATGAGTTTCTTGTTACTAAAGAGTAGTGAACTGTGGACATTTTACAACATAATGGATGTGAGAGTGTAGAGCGCCGTTTTAAATATCTCTCCTTTTTGATACCTTTTTTATAACTCCGGCAAACAAGCTAAGAGGTCACCTGATGGCCGTCCATGACCATACCAAAGGCTTGGATCATAGATATGTTGCCGGCCCATGAAATAAGGAGGGGAGCGGGAAGGAAAAACGATGGAAACAAGAAACGGGTAACAAGCGTCCGGCAATCTCACTCATCGAAGAAAACGCGAGTGAAACTGTCGCTTCACGTCGACTTTCTGTGACAGTCCTCCTCCTAAAGGCAAAACCGGATCTAACGGTCAACGTATACATATATTGAAATACGGAAGAACTCGAGACTACACAACCATACATTTGTTTTCCACCCCGGATTACATACTTTGTACGCAACCCCAGCGAACTGGGACAACTAGTATGCATACACCGAGTAAAACAAAAATTGAGCTTGAATTACAAGCCAAAATGTGCAAAAACGGTTAAAATAAAAATTCTTTTCACGCGTGTGCACTCCGCCGTGAACATTTCCTGAATTCTTGCACAAAAGGCTTTAAAAACGTTTTAAAAGCCGATTGGAGAGGTGTCAGGGCGCACAATAGCGGCGGCGCGCGGGGTGGGGCGAGAGGGCGGAACGGGTTATTACCTAAATACGTTGCAAGTAGGCACCACCTACACATAATATTTGTATGTAGATGCACTAAGAAATATCAATCGAATAAGGCAAAACGTCTAAACGTCAAAGGTAAAAATATACATAAAGTCACGCCTTTTTCCCAGAACGGGTAGGCAGGTATCGCCAAGTGTGTTCTGTCCCATGATGTGATAACGGGAGAGCCTATCGCCATGAAATAGAAAATGAATATTTTTTGAAGCTCATTAATACACAAACAATCACTTTTCACATAAAAGCTGTCAAGCTGACAAAGTACATAAGAGGACTGCCTGTTCGTGATCCTTTTTAAGGTATTAATAACAAAAATCTAGAACCACGAACCTGGATTCCATACCAATTTGCATAAGGTTAAGTACGTATAGTCGCCATGTTACAGCTACGTAAAACTAAATTATTACAAGTAAACTCTTTCCTCCGCTTAAACTTACCAGTTATTTTAAGCGAGGAATCGTACAGATTGCAGATAAATAACATGTAACAACATAAGTTAAAAGCTCGTCAGCGAACGCAAGCCGTATAGCCATCCTCCACAATCCCTCACGAGTGTACATGAGTGTCAACGATCCTCGCGAGTCTCCGCGAGTCTCGGGGATCCTCGGCGAGACTCCACCGCACGTACCGCCTAATCACACACTATACTGCTCGTGTACACACTCTGACATCAACATATTCTTCATATCACTAAAGTTTGTGTCCCTTATACCTACGTGGTCATACGATATTTCAGACGTAAACATTATAACTTAAAAGTCACTAAACAAATATTACGTTACACCAGAATTTTACCTCCAGGATCTCCTAATTTAGTGCCAATACGTTTTATATTCTGGTAAGTTATTGCACTAAATAAGATAAGTACAATGCAATCCAAAAAAACATCGCCTGTTAATGTTACAAATAATAAAACATTTTATAACAGAACACTAGTTCTATTTATACATACAACAGCCAACTAATTAAAACCACATGCAATATTTGTAGCAACAATGATCTGTAACCCTTCAACCCTTTCTAAATTAGAATAAGATAATTAAAACTGAAGTGACGTGTGATGATTTACGCTCGCGACGTGGCGCCGGGTGCTCGGTGAGTGTGGAGCCGGGCCGCTGTGTAGAGGAAGGGGTGCGTGTGCCCCGCTGATAACCACCATCTTCCCGAGGGACCTCTACGGGCGACGGAGGGGGTGCGGCAACAAGGGGCGGGAGTAAACGGCACCCTGCCACTAACATTATATTTTATCACAAATCACATCAGCACCGCGGCAACAATATGTGGGAAAAATCTTGAGCGAACTGCACGAATGAAATAAAAGAGCTGTGTAAAATAAACCTTAGCCATTGCACTAAATGAAAGGTCAGCAATCGAATAATACTGGTAAATTGGGTATTGGTTTTTATATTTCTTAGGTAGTTCAATATTTTCGCCGTGCGGTGTGCGACCAGTTACTATATTTCGATGCCCGGGCCGGTCCATTCAATTTGTATGACTATGTGGTATGTATATTATATCTATTTGTTCGAAAAAAATATAAACGGATTAATTTTGAAGAAGCCCTCACAAGGGTTAAATTCTAGTACCTGAGCCAATCATGATTTTACCATAAATCATTCTGTAACGTAACTAATGTAGATTTAGGTTAATATATGTATGTTTTAATCAGTTTTATAGTTTTTACTTTTGTTTTTATATCATAAATTGTAATGCTGTATACACCTATAAAAAATAAAATAGTTTGTGGTGTTTATAAAAATAATTCAAATAATTGCAAATAAAATATTTCGGCCCCTACCGCCTATGTAACCTGACAGACGCAAAACACAATCTCATAAATATTAACTCACGATAGATCTAAAACGAGGACAGAACATAATACATTATAAAACAGATATTCTTTTAATCACACTTGACGGGTTCTCTGTCCCAAACTAGCTAATAACCAGATCAACGGGTACACAAGCAGCGGGGATAGCGCAGAAAGGGACGGCAGAGAGGGTAGCAGTAGGGTGGGTAATCAAATCAAGTCAAATAGTGTTTTTTATGATCTTTGAATTGTTAAGAAAAGCATACGTTGCATAGATGTAATACTGATATAGACACTTGTCTAGAGATAGAGTTTTTTTAAGACATAGCGCAGTCTGAAGTCAGCAGTTGATTTCAACTGTTGCAGGCAGAAGAAGAAATCCCGGGTGTACTGACCAATTGCAATAGATAACTTGAAAACGACTTTAAAATAAAGCCAGCAGTTCTGGAGAAATTCGCGAACAGAAGTACACACATACAGATTATTTTTCAAGGACATAAACAGTAAGTTAGCCAGCCATGCTGTGAGTGTTGCAGCACGACTCACAGAAGAAAAACAAATACGCTGAAAATGAAAATGAAACGTCATAAATATCAGCCCAGCCTCCTCCCCGCCGGCCCCGCCCCCTCCCCCTCCCCCCGCGTCCTGCGACGTCGTTCATCAGCGGCGGCCGGCGAGGAGTTGGTACATGGCGGGGGCAAGCAAGTTAGAGACGCATCTCACTTCCCGCCGCCGCGCCTTCGCAACTACGGCGGCCAACCCTTCATAGTTCATAATAACTGTTTATAGCAGAACTTAGTAGATATTACTAAGTTGTTCATTTGCTGATCAATGAAGTTAATTTAAAATTAATTGCAGCGGGTCTAGGTTTAAGAATAGTTATTTGTTAGTATTCATTTCAGCATCTAATTGGTGATTTATTTTAACAAAATGAGAGTATGTTTGGAAGTAGGAATTGGGTACTTTCTAGTTTCTTATAAGAATTAAAGTACCAAATTAATTTAAACAATCTTCAAATCATGAGTATTAACGGGCTCCAATATTTTAGATAAAAAACATTTTATTCAACCAAATACCAGTAAACATATATTTTTAATACAAGGCACATTAGCAGGTAATCAAAAATAATAGTTGTGCATCGGTTTTTGTTAAATTGTATAGTCGGTAGCAGTTTGTGTATTTTTTTCAACTGACGATGCTACCTTTATACATATCCTTGAAATATTTTCATAGCGCTTGTTAAACTTTCGTGTCGAAAACAAATAAATAATAATCAGCATGCACTCCGCGTCAAATCAATCGATGATCATCAAATCAAATGTGCATAGAGCCTCGAGGGACACTAGGAACTCAAATACACGTTTATCCAGCCGAAGAATAAGATATGCCAAGTCTACTTACCTGAGTCTCGTTTACGTCGAGCGTCTACGAAGCTGGAAGTTCAATGGCGACGCCCGTACTGTTATGGACGCATAAAATTCTACTTTGCACCAGATGTCCACAATCACTTCAAAATGCAATGCCCTCGTCCCTGTCACCACCACCCATCTACGACACCACGAGACCAAACATGGACACATTTCCACACTCCTAACAATTAACTCAGAACCACGAAACACCACTTTGCACTGGATAGTCCACGACCGCATAAATACCGAAATCCACACCCCGATGAACATCTAACAACGAAACCATAACACCAAACATACACTCATTCCTACACATCTAAAGTGTAGAAGCACACGGAAAACAGATAATCGACAGTAAACCATGGAATTGGTCGAAATTCCAGCACAACACGCACCATACGATGCGAACTACACGCGACACTGCAATATGACAACGATGATAAACTACCCTCCACTCAATTATAAACTAAATTATTTTTAATCTATAGCCGTGCAAATCAAATATTAATATGATTCTAAATTTAAATATGCCACCGCTACACTGATTTAAATTCGCTACCATTGTTTTTTAAATCTTGGAAGTAAACGTCAAGAATTCATATTTCCAGGGTCCTCGGTGAAACTAGGCTAACTCGCTGTGCATTATACAGGGTATATAAAGACTGCTACCGAAAACGAAGCTGGGTGGTAGTTTTAGTCACTTCAGACACAATGCAACTAAATTTTGTGCAAAAAATAGCGATGATTTATTTTGTTATTTTATTTCTATCATCGTATTAGGGTGGTAAAAATCTAATATTTTCTTAAATAATAGTGTACACCCTTTTATTTTTAAACACACTATGGTACACAAGGCTTTGAATTATTATTTTAGCAAAAACTATGGATTTACCACCCAAACACGACGATCGCCTTTCTTTGCGAAATTTTTAGTTACATTATCTTCGCTTAGTTTTCGTTTTGTAGCTTAGCGTTTGTAGCTTAGCGTTTGTAGCTTCGTTTTCGTTAGCAGTCTTAATACACTCGGTATGATTTAGAAAGAACAATATCTCGTATATGGCAAAATAGTATAACCTGATGTATGCAGAAAATGCCGAAACTTCAAGCTTTCATTAAACTCAAAAGAAAACATACTGCAGTTACAGAAACAAAAACCGCCAATAACTTGGACTCGTATACTAGTACGTGCTGCAGTTACAACTTCACGGCTGTAGGTGTTGAGTGTTTGAGAAGAGCAACTGGCTCCAGCTACTGTCTCAGCGGCGCTGCTTCACGCTCGACGCCGCGTATTCGCTACACTTAATTAAAACTCGCGGCCGAGCCATATTACTCATAAATCGCGCGATAACATCTTATCGTCCTCTCGGCGCAGGCAGGTACTCGCACCACGCCGAGGGGAGGTTTTTATAGCCCCGACATGGCACTGATAAGCTGCCGACGGAAGCCGAATCGATCCACGCTGTATTGGTGACTTGCGAAATATCAAAACAATTCTTATGGGCTTAATGGTAGGTATCACATCAATAGTGACTGTTCACTGTGATTAATAGCCAATAAAATAATTTTAATCAACTTCGAATAATGAGATTGTAAAATAAGGTCAACGACAACTCAGCAACTGTGAATTAAGACTAAATACGTGAAATGTTGAATTTTCGGAGTCATGTGTGTATTGATAGTCAATCACCACGCACTAAAACGGTAAAGGAAAACATCGTGAGGAAACCTGCATACCATAGCGATTTATAAAAAATCTATGGTGTGAAGTCCGCCAACCCGTATTAGGCCAGTGCAGCGTGGTAGACTATATGGCCTAACCACTCTCAATCATACTGTCGATTGTAGAGGAGGCCCGTCCCCTGCATTGGGACCTATATGGGCTGATACAGACATGAAATTTAAAAGTCATCCATGAAATATGGATAGGTAATGGTGCGTGAGGTCTAGGATGCGCTCACCAAAGTAATTTAATTTGGTATTGTAAGCTATTGGAACCCTAAAGCGTTATACACCTAGATTTAGCGGCTATTGATATATGGAGTTCGATCCAAGATTAAAACCAACTATCAATGGAGTGTCGAAGATTTGTCTTCACGTATCCTATCGACTTATGCGTATTATTCCCAAGACAAAAGTCGTTAAATAGCTCATTCGGATGTGAAGCGTCTCCGACAGTCTCCAGTACGTCCCTGTCGGGAACACAGCAAAGAGGAGGCCGTTAAGAGCGGTTCTAAATATTCATAAGTGAGTAGAAAACTTGGATCCCCATCGCGCTCGATTGAAACTTTGCCCTTATCTTTTTCGCAGGGGATAAAAAGTACTTAGCGCCGCCAACTTGGACGATTTATTGATAAAATTAATAAATAGCTTTTGTGTTGTTTAAACAAGCGGCCCAGATAGCCGGCAGCTGTCGCGCCACGCCCGTGCCCTGTACACACCTCTATTGCCGATGTAACGCTTACTTTCATATTTGTTGCAAAACTATTTTAGATATAATACAGGAATGTGTGTTTTACGTTGCCGACTCTAGAAATTAGTACACGATAATATAATATCTGAAATATCTTCAATGAAATCCCTGACGAGTTAAAGATATACAAACTAACTTTTGGATATGAATAATAGGATTTAAAACACGTCGATGCGCAAGCTTACAATGCTAAAGGACTCGTTATTTGGATGCCTATAACGCAACTATTTATGGGTTCCAGGAATCTCAGTATTCAACAGATTTTTGGTAACTTTCACTACCGCGCATCTACATTGACGTTCTTTTGGTAAACGGACCAGATGCGGCTACCAACATGTTCATGATGGTCGCGAGTTCAAATCCCAAGGCACACCTCTGACTTTTCGGACTGAAGTGTGTTGATATCTATAACCACGTACTTTAACTGTGAAGGAAAACATTGTGAGGAAACCTGCATACCATAAGGATTTGTAAGAATTTCTATGGTATGTAAAGTCCGCCAATCTGCTCCAGGCTAGCATGGTGAATCCAGGCCATATAGTCATAATATGGCCTAACCACTCTCAATCGTACTCTTGATTGTAGACTCGTACCCTGCAGTGGCACGTATAGGGGCTGATACAGTACAGTACAGAGTCAGAGTAATTATACTCGTATTATAATCATGATAATCATTTGCAGCGACAGAAAGAAGCAGCCAGCGTCGAGCGTATCTGCAATATTGACTAGAGTCATCCATCCTTACGAGTGAACTTCCGACGCTGCGCCTACCAGAACATTCCTTCCGTCCAAGAACATTGAAACTGAAATGCGTAAATATAAGTGTATTATAAACGGAAGAATTAAAGTAGTAAGAATATAAAAGGGTGTGCGTGGTTGGACGAGCCCTGGGGGACGTGCTCGCTGTACACTGGTGGTAGGTCTCTCATATGTGAGAGACAGCCTGGGAAGGTACTACTGCAATGTTTATTTCTCCCGCCAAACAACAGTGTAAATGCACTGTTGTGTTTCGGTTTGAAAGATATTGTACCTACAATGGGTACCTACCCAGAGTAGCTACTGGACATATTGAGACTTGACATCTCAATGTAGTAATGTAGTGGCGATTAGCAGGGGAAGTTATATAACTAATACTTACGTTTAATTTTGCCTTGAGTGGCAAAATTGACATAATTACATTACCTATGATTGAGACGTGAATGACTCATGTAAGTGATGTAGTTCTCACAGTGCAATATTAGCGAGGCGCAGAACAATCAAGCAATAACAGCCAATTGAGAATTGAGTGAAGGGCTGACGGAGTAGGTGTGTGTAGTGTGGTCTCGGCGGACGGAAGCGGCGCCGACCCGCG
The DNA here is from genome assembly GCA_023078785.2 of Hyles euphorbiae. Lineage (NCBI taxonomy): Eukaryota > Metazoa > Arthropoda > Insecta > Lepidoptera > Sphingidae > Hyles > Hyles euphorbiae. The sequence continues at coordinate 143,577 of CM041031.1, read as the reverse complement.
GACCCCGTCAACAAAGTACTCTGGACCCCGTGTGAACGACGCACCCACCGCCCAGACCACACGCCGCGCACACTCAACGCCTCATGTCATCTTCTACCTAAATACTGTACAATAACTTACATGCCTTTAACACAAATAGGCAGAAATTCCGCTGCCACGAATATCATCTCTTCTTCTCTAAAAAACCGAGAGTTCAATTAATGCGTTGCGACTTGCGCCCATTGTACGCTATAGTGTTTAAGTTATCCTGGCATATGAATGATCGAGAAATCTATTCTATAAAAAACACAAATCTCAGTCATCTCCTGATTTCAGTTCCATGAAATAAAGCTTTTATTCGTCTTATCTCTAATAGAATAGTTACATTCGGTCCTATCGGCTAATTTGTTTCACAGTTGAGGAGATTGATGCTTTGTATTGCGTATCACTATCCCTACTCATAGTCGTCTTGTGTCCTGCAATATCTAAACTGATTGGCTGTTGTTACTTGTTCACGGATAGTATCGGCGGCAGACAGACGTGTGACCTATCTCGATGGCAGCTCGCAGGTGGAGGAGCAGTGCATGCACTATCTGCTAATCTGCTCGCGTGTGTGTGTGTGTGTGTGTGTGTGTGTGTGTGTGTGCGAGACAGGACCCCCGCCGTGATCGCGACACACACGCACACTGTCGCCTTAAACATAATCATAACGTAATAATAGCTATATTGTAATACGATTTATGACTCTATGTGTTGTGATGTGATGGATTATGATGTACATTCAGAGGCAAGTATGTAGAAAGATGATTTCTATATTCGTAAATTTTGATGACTTATGAAGGTAATCGGTACAGGAGCTAATTAGTTGGCGCTGCAATTTGTGCTTGTAAAGCGCGTGAAGGAAGATATGTGACTTAATTTATAGACTTTCCTAAAGACGCTGAAGATTGGACAAATTCGAAAGACTATATCGAGAGGCAAATTATATCATATTCTACTGGTTGAGATAAATACACAAAAAAACAACAAGAAAGAATCTAGAGCAATATAAATAAGTAAGACAAAGAACAACTATTCCGAAGTACCTAAGTTGTAAGTATTCAAATTCTATTACTTCTCAGCTGAGTGTCTACTGTCATTAAATATATATATGTCTTGAAATATACTAGACACCAGCGGACAGGACACATTTGTTTGTGTTATGTTCCATGGATAAGTAATGGTATGTAGGTGTACAACAGTGTAGGTACTTTAGTAGTGCTCGTGTAGTGTGTAGTGTTCCTGTGAGGGTAATTGGCGAGCACCCTCTGGCGCGCGGTGCGGAGGGCGCGGCGCACATGTGTCGCCGCCAGCACTCGGTATCGAGGGCCGCCTGGAGGGTGCTCCACTGCCTGCTGCCTCACTGTCGCGTGACGTCACCGCACCTGCCTACACATACACAATCTGTGCACTCTACTCAACAACACAATACCACCTCTGATGACTACATTAGTACCTAAGCCTCCGTTTGCATGGTTCGCAATTCGCAATAATTTTACCCTCGGTAATACAAATACGCCAAATTGTAGAATCTCGTTCTTAGGGGAGGTATTTTAAGATGCCATTTGATTTTATGCTATGTTAAAGAATAAACGAATACACCCAACGGTCACATACATAGTCCTGACCCCACATTAAGATCGAGTCGTGTGGTGTGGATATCAGGAATACAAGACTTTTCGGTCTCACAAACACCCAGACCCGATACAAATACATATAGTTCACACAAATATTTGTTAAAATGCGGGGATCGTAGCCGCGACCGCTCGTTTCACAACCGGCGTCTAACAAATTGCACCACGGAGACGCAAAAGCCAAGGATACAACAGACGTGAGATATTTCACAAAGGTTTGCCATCTTACCAACGCGTTATTTGTACAATTGGTAAAGCATTATTACGCATTGCAATAAGGCTGCAATGAGAGGCGGTGGGTCGGTGAGTGAGGCTCCTTTAATAGCCGTGACGCGGTGCAGCGGTGACATCAAGAGATCACAACGCACGCGGCGGCGAGCGACGGCCACTGGTCACTGCACCACTTGTGCACCACGTGAGCACATTAGCATCGCTATCAGCGCACCGCCCGCGCCGCTCACCGCTGATGTCACCACCTATACGCTGCGAGATCAATACACTTACATAAATACACCCAACATATACTTACCACAATAGTGAAATACCAGTGTTACAGTATTATTTTGCGAGAAACTTTCATATCACATTCAGACTTGAAACAAACACGCGGGTATCGCAGCAAAGGCCTCACACTTGACCACCGTTGTAATACCCAACTACGCCTCGAGATACATAAAAACAAAACTCAGCAGGTAGAACCCCAACAACTAATAAAAGGGCAGTTGTGTTTCCGGTTATTATGGACCTTCTGTCTACGGACGCATATTGCAAGCTACCCATTGCAATTATGTAGTGTCTACATTGTTATTTTAATACTTTCAATACAAAGTGAACACAACGCACATAAATACAAACGTGAGTGTAATGGTAGTATGACAATAGACTAGCGAAAGATCTGATGAGTTCGCACTTTAGGCAAGGGTTTCAATTAAGAATGACCGCGCTATCTTCTTATGTTCAAACTTTCTACATATAATTTGAACACCAAAATTCCAAAATAGTTCGTGACATCCCTTCGAAGGGTAATACAGCGCTCCACGGCCCCTCGAAACCGATAGTTCGCTCAAAACTATGTAAATTAAGGTCTCACAGATTCAGAACGGGTGGGACATGAATAGGCGCCGCACATACAAGTATTTTCATTACGTGTGCCCGGAGCCCCGGACCCGCTGGTGTCCGCACCGACGCTCCATGTGCGATGTTCACACACGAACTATACCCCGCTCCACTTACAAGCTCCGTAACAGACATAGTTGTAAGCAGTTAGTACCGCAGCAAACACAATAATCGAAGTCAATGTTTCCGCCATGCTTTGGGAACAGACTTCTTATGAATGTCAACACTTCCATTAGGTTAGCGGCTGATCCGCGCAATTGCTATAAAATCTAGTTGTTACAAATGAATCTAATTGTGAGTTAAAATAATTATATTTATTATTTATCGTTTTATTTATTATGAACTATAGACCACGCTCACATGGCGGGCGCAAAATGTTTTTGATATCTACGTATTGCTTATAAGCCGACAATACACTTGGCTAGCGTTATGTGTTTCAGATTTACAAACTGGAATAGAAACATCACCGCAATCACTCTTTAGTCACAGTAGACTTCACAAGACGCCACGGCACAAAGCCAGAGGCATCGACGAAAGTAACGAGAAAAGTAAGCAACTCGCTAACGTGGTTGTAAGCGGTGCGCAATTTCCGGCGGAAGCAGCACGCGCCGCGCGGGTGTAATGCAATAACACGAAGAGTCACAACTCACACTCACAACACTGCATCACCTACCTACTATACCGAGCTTATTCAATCATACAAGCAGAGATCATAGTAAGTAGTCACGCCGCGTTGTTCATGACAGGACTTCATTATAATCATATACTTCGTACAGCAAGTAGAACACATTAAAAGTAGATTATCAGTCGTTAATTGTATAATGGCGAAATGGCGCAATTTGGTGGAGGCCTATGTCCAGCAGTTGACAACAGTACATGCTGATAATGATGAAGATGATGATGATGAATTATAAAATATTATAGGTACTGGTGGTACTCTCATATGTGAGAGACCGCCCGGCTAACTACCGCCGCAGTGTCTATTTCTCCCACCAAACAGCAGTGTACATGAATTGTTGTATTCTGATTTAAACGATATTGTAGCCAGACTAACTACTGGACATATTGAGACTTAATATATACGCCTCAAGATATAGAGCGCACTGGAATGCCAAGCATTGCTTTGTAATTCAAGGTATGGTTTGGTTTGGCTACTGTTCATGAGCGGTCGTATCGCTTACCATCAGGCATACGGCATGTAAGTCTCGCCATTCATAGAAATAAAATAAAACTAAATGATTATTTTATGTACTCTTAACATGATGTAAGTAATTTTCGTTTAAGTACTTAGTTGATTGAGAGGTTTTTTATGAATAAGGAGGTTGATGTAATGAATCCGAAAGTCAGCGGCTGTGATAACGCGGCGGGCGCTGTGTAGCCGAGTGACGTCACGCCGTGGAGCAGCTCTACAATACACTTTATATTCACAGCGCCTCCCGAGATTGCAAACAAACCATTAGGAATCGCAGTTCGGCGGCAGGTTGGCTCAGCGACGAAACTCTTAGTGCTTACAAATGAGCCGCGCTACCGCACTTACCACTCATTAAAATTAGCCTTTTGCTAGAACAAAAGTAGGTATAACTGAATCTAAACATGTTTCCATAGGTATTCAAAGAATCAATAGACTGCTACAAAATATTAAAATTCTTTTAAGTCCTGCACGATTACGTACTTAGCCCTATCTTATTTTTTAGGACTGTATAACGAAATAGAAATACAATGAAACAACAAGTAAAAATAAATAAATCATTTAATTTGTACTCGTACCAGTTATAACATTTTACACAACTATCACAAGGAAATGAGCGACGAGCGCTCGCTGGCACGTGCAGCGCCGCGCGGGACGACTCACTGCCACCTGACCAAGCCCTACCGCCTCACATAACATCATAATATATATCTCGCGGGGACTTCAATACTGTGAGTCCACGGGCCGCGGACCCAGACACATCGTACAAACTGCCCACAGGAACATTACTTGCGAATTGAAATTACTCTCTCCCAAAGAATAGTTCTGAGATTGGAGATCACTCATCATCATTTACACCACAGGTGTTCATTCCGGCGACACTCGCGAGTCCGACGCAGCTCAGACCATCACTCTGCAGTCTGCTGCATACCTTCTACAAGCTCGTTATTATTATTACAAGTTATTAAAAGTTCACGATTTGGCCTACCTCCAGTACGTCAAAAACACTGTGTTTTTATGAATAAGTCAATTAACTCCGACCATCCTGTTCCTTCGATATGTAACCACGTAGCGGCGAAAAATACCTCGCCAACCAATTGTCTTATTGCAACATAAATCTCTCAAATGTTATCTACAAGTTACAGTTTACACTTTAGTTAGCGCCGCTGTCGATTGATATACCTCCGGGCTCCGTTTGGCGACGCCGGGCGACGCGGGCACATCACAGTGGTGGCGGCCCAGGTCGCCGGCCTCACTGCGGCAGGCCAGTGTTTAAGGAGTTGACTGCGGCGATGACACACACCTTGTTGTCGTGGTCGTCTGCGGCGGGAGAGGCGGGCGCGGGGCTGGTGAGGTTCATGGCGTCGCTCTGCGCGTCGTCCTCGTCCAGCAGCGCGTGCAGCAGGAGCAGGCACTGGCGCCGGAACAGCCGCTGCTTCTTGGCCGGCAGCTCCTGGTAGTCGTTGTGTATGCCCCTGAAGAACTGGAAGTAGGCGGAGTTCTCGTCGGGATCGAAGGTGTGCGAGCTGCTGCTGTCGTCGTTGTGCGAGTCGGGCTCGGTCTTGGTGCGCGTCGACGCCAGTTCGAACCACGGGTTGGGCTTGTAGGGCTTCACGTCGACGCGCTCGCTCGCCGCCGCCGAGTCCGACAGCTCCGTCCACGTGGAGTAGGGCGAGGGCCTCCTGCGAACCGACACGGCGCCTCGTCACTGACGCGATGCTTGGTGTGTGGTATGCGATGTGAGAGTGGGAGGAGGGGCGGTACTCACATGTCGGTGGCCATGTGGTCTTTGAGGAAGTGCAGCTCGTCGGCGAGGTACCAGCGCGACACCATGCGGCCCTTGCCGGTGCGCGCGCCGTAGATCTCGTTGCGCAGGTGTCGCGAGTACGAGTTGCGGATGTGAGACCACTTGCGCCGCACGTCCACCACTGCGCACGACATGTACACGCTACATACTCGTACTACATAACTACATCGCATTTATTCATAACTATTCTTGATTTTATACCTATTTTTTGACAACCTTTATAACGTTAGATCTAGTTTTATACTTTAGGGGCCGTTCAAGTATTACGTAAGCACCATAGGGGGGGCGGGGGGTCTTTGCTTTGCTTATTTTGGATGACATGGGGGGTAGGGGGGTCTAGATGATGATTACGTCATCAAAACAATCTTTAAACAGGAAGATTCAAAACGCAGTTGCCCAGAACAAACACAGGGATGTTATGAAAAGAAAGTTAGAAGATATAAGATATAGGTTATATACAGGTATATCAAAACTGCTACCGAAAATGAAGCCGGGTGGTTGTTTTGGTGACTACAGACACAATGCAACTAAAATTTTTGCAAAGAAATGAGAAAATTGTTTTTTGTGATTTTTTAAATACATATGTTTTAATTTGGGTGATATTCTGTATCAGCCCATATACGTCCCACTGCAGGGCTCGGGCCTACTCTACAATCGAGAATACGATTGAGAGTGGTTAGGCCATATAGTCCACCACGCTGGCCTAGAGCAATTTGGGTGATGTTTCCATAGTTTATACTAAAATAATAATTAAATTAAATTAATAATAATTAAATAAATAAATAAAATCCTTGCATACATAGCTTGTTTAAAAATAAAATGGTTACACTATTTTTTTGAAAAAAAAAATGTATTTACCACCCAAATACGACTATAGAAAAAAATTACCAAAAACATTTTTTTCTTGTATTGTGTCTGTAGTCACTAAAACTACCACTCGGCTTCGTTTTCCGAAGCAGTCTTGATATACCCTGTATTTGCCTAAAGGGGTTGAAATAAGGGTTAAACTGGAAATGGAAAATAATAACTATTGAAGATATTTTTTTTGAAAATTTATCTTTTACCTCCTTATTACAAAGTAAAAACTAAAAATAATGGCGTCCAAAAATTTTGGATAACGGCTAATGGGGGTAAAATAAGGTATGAAATATTGTATGGAAAATCAAAACTGCTGAAGCTATAAATGTAAAAAAATCATAATTCGGTTAAATGCCACTAACGAGAAATAATGTCATGCATAGTTTTCTTTATTGGCTCTGAAGGAGCGAAAAGGGGTTGATTATTTTTAAGGAAATTTCTTAATGCCTTTTGGGGAATTTACTCATTGATAGAAATCATTAGGATAGGAAAAAACTTTTTAGGTTTGTATTGATTGTATAAATTCGAAATTTACATGAAGTTTAAAATTTGTTATACTTTTCTATACCTACTTCAAAAATGCAAGTTCATATTCAGAACTGGAAATGTTGGTCGCCATTTTGAACTTTTTAGTTATTGAACAATTTGGTCTCAAAATCGATACCTGAGGGACCCTTTTAATAATCTAAATTCATAATCAGAATATTGGCCGCCATTTTGAACTTTTTAGTTATTGATCCGATTGGTCCCGAAATCGATAACTGAGGCACACTTTGTTCGAATAACCTGAATTCATAGTAGAAATTGAATGGATACTTGACGGCCATCTTGTTTTTTTTTTTCATATTATTTGAACTAAACCGCAATGATTTGTTTGTGTATTATTTGCAAAATAAGTATAAAAAAACTATTTGACGCGAAGTTAATCGAAAAAAAAACTGCTTTATTTTATACATAATGCAGGCATTGTTAATATAAACGAACATTCAAATAACTATTCGTATTTCACCTTTTGTAAACGCATTATAAGCATATTTCGACATTTTGGTAGTAGATATAATCCAATGTGTATGTTGCCCTTACATATTTTGGTTTTAATGAATGTCATCGGGGTAGTAACAGTTTCATAATATCTCCGTAGCAAAATAATGATTTTAATCTGGATAGATGGGATGGAATAGAATATAAGGTGGACAAATTGGGACAGAAGAACTATGTAATATTATAGCACGGGATGGGATACGCAGTATAGAGGCGCGCAGTCAAATTGAGTTTAATTAAAACATCGTCGGGAATCCATATCTGTACCCGGGCGAAGTCGGGCCGGGCTGCTAATATTATAATATTTTTGTAACTTACTCTACTCGTATGTTGAATACCGTGTCAGCAAAATCTTATCTCTATCCTAAATCTATTTTCTTATTTTTAGAATTATAACTTCTGCTCATGAATCATTAAAAATTAAAAATATATTGATTCAAAAATGTTTACGTAAGCATGGGGGGAGGGGGTAAGAGCTTTGCTTACTTTTGCTGACAAGGGGGGTGGGGGGGTATATAATTATAAGAAATCTGCTTACGTAATACTTGAATGACCCCTTATCGGGGATTCTGTGAATTATTCGTAAGACGTAAGTTGCACAAGTTTTATCGTATCATAAATCCTTTTAATTGCCACTTAAACAAATATTTAGCAAAATTAATATAAATAATGTTCCGATGAAATAGATTGGATAAAAATAAAATATATATACACATACACGGGAAAAAACATGATTTATTAAACTAACAATTTACAATTGCCAGTATAAGAATCTAACCTTGTACTACGATTTATAATTCAAATTAGTTTTCACTAAACCGATGAGGCTGCTTAATATTAGTTGCTATATGGAGGGCGATTCAAAAACAACACTTAGGCTCAGTTGCACCAAGTAACTTTGCCAATACCTTTGCCTATGAAAATGTCATCGCCATACATTTGAGATGTATTTGACCTTGCGAATGTATGGAATTGACAGTTTCAAGGGTAAAGGTATAGGCAAAGTTAGTTTGTGCAATTGAGCCTTAGAGCGTCACAACAAAAGGGTGACAACTGCCAAGCCGGGGAAGTCGTCATGTGACAGACCCCAAACGTGAACATGACTAACATTAACGACTATAATTAAAATAATATTAGTTTATATACTAACGTATATGCCCAAAATAAATAATAAATATTATGGAGTCCAACATTGGCAGAGCCTTTAAGCATTAAAGAGGACTCATCCGAAGACTGCCACGGTCTTTATCGCACATTTCATATGGTATCAGAAATTTGATCAACTCGAACATTAGCGTATACTTATCAAAGTGTACTCAGAAATTATATAGATGTCTATTTGTAAGAAAAACTGGTGTAGAGAATAATTTCACAAAATACTAAATCATCTTTTCGACAGCCTCCGTGGGGCAGTTGGTTAGAGGCCGCCTGTGAAACGAGTGGCCCCGGGTTCGATCCCCGCACCGAGAGAAATGTTTGTGCGGCTCACAAATATTTATTTCGCGTCTGGGTGTTTGTGAGGCCGAAAAGTTTCTCGTAGTTCCTGATACCCACGACACAAGACTCGATCTTAGTGTTGGTTCAGGACTATGTATGTGGCTGATGGGTGTTATTTATTTATTTATTTATCTTTTTATTCTACAGCACTAAGAGACCGCAAACCGTATTTGATATTAATATCAACATTATTCTTCAAAGCTTTCTTGACAAAAAAAAACAACAGACCGAGTATCAAAGTTATTCTGTAATTATCAATGTAGATAACCCTTTCTCAAAGGGAAAACAGAAGCCATATAGATCAACTTCGTCATTACTCTGTCTACCTGTGATGATTATTTTTCCTCGGGTAGGTAATAAGCATTGCAAATAATTGCTAAACAGTCTGTTGCGCAGTAATTTGTCAGTGAATAAATCGAACATTTACTTAAGATGTAAAGTTTGTTAATCACAATAATTAAAAAGGGTGTTACCGAATTTCCGGTTTACTTCGAACGTTAAATTTATATAGAAGCAAGGTCTCATGGCGTATGTAAAGGAAAATATCAGTAATATCCAATAACAACAACGTAGTTTAATAATGACTGTTTTTATTGCCTCTACAAACTTATATTTGCAGTTGGATATAATAGCATTAAATCAATACACACAACAGCCACACGCATAGTCCTGACCAAAGGTCCTGACCTTTAAATTCATTTAATAATTGCTCATGTTCATTTTAGTTCATGAAAATTATTGCCGCACCTCACGATTGCCCTTATCAGAGGCACTAGCTAGTGGGGGGATGGATTAATAGGAGCCATAAAATATTAAAAATGATAATAAAATTCCTCATTTTTAAGTTAATTTTTGGTTAATAACACACATATGGACATATTTTTTTTTGCTGAAGTCAATTTTATTATTATTATAAATATTAATAACTTCACTCTTATGCTGTGTATGTTTGGTATCAGAAAGTACCAAATAATTTTCAGTCTCACACAACCACATTTGAAATAAATACTAGAGAAGCACACTAACGCCCGAATACTGGAACGTCATTCAAATAAGTTGCTCTTAACAGCGCACGGCCTACTTAGCCAGTACATTTAAGCGGGATTAACGTAGTTAAGCGCAACTTATATTTAAGTTGCGTTTCAGTATTCGGGCGTCTCACTAAGTCGGTCGGTAAGGACCGAACCCGCGTCCTTTCGTTTGAGTTTTGACAACCGACGTCTGATGAAAAGGCAGGGAAACTATCAGATTCATCGCAAATTTATTTAATTAATTTCTCGAAAACTATGTATTTCCTTTGAATAGGAGTGACAACGTTGTAATCAGGAACTCAATCCCTATCACCTGTGATCACTTTTAGCCCTCAAATCGTGCTACCCTGAACTAAAGTCCGTCCCAGAATAGCTTCGGGCGCAAACGCTTATACAGGGCAGGTACAAGTTGCATTATTGTTACATTGCATGGGTGAAGCTTGCATTGATATTTACAATACATTTGATTTATCAACGGAAGAGCAAAATAATTACAATAAAGTAATAGCATGTTTCGACGAGTATTTTAAGCCGAGTGACAATGAAAGCATTAACACACATATATTTTTTAAAAGAGATCAATACCCAGAAGAACCCATAGATAAATATGTAACAGAATTAAGGAAATTAAGCTCAGGTTGTAACTTTGGCGAATTAAAAGATAGGATGATAAAGGACAGAATTGTAGCAGGAGTATATGAAAGCAGATTAAAGGAAAGATTGTTAAGGGAGCAAAATTTAACTTTACAAAAAGGTATAGGAATATGTAAAGCTGCAGAAATAGCCAAAGAACAATTGAAACAAATAGAAAATAAACCAGAAATACAAACAATACAGTACAGAAAAAAAGGAGAAAATAGATATGAAAAGAGTTCTAACAGTTCCATGCCTACGAAAAAAGGAAATTTGAAACCGGCATATAAAAGGAATAACTTTACAAGTCAAGGATTTAAGAAAGTAGCGTGTACAAGATGTGGATACAATCACAAGCCTCGGAATTGTCCAGCTTATGGCAAGAAATGCTTGAAATGTGGAAAACCAGGACATTTTGCTATCAGGTGTGGCAAGAGAACACTAATAAAGGCAGTCAGGGAACAAGAAGAAGGAGACAGTGGCGAGGAGAAAAAAGAACATTCAATAAATATGGGCAGCATAAAGGTGAATAAAATAATGAAGAGAGAAGATGGTTGGTATGAATCTGTTAAATTTAAAGATTGTAGTGATAAAATAATTCAACTTAAACTAGATAGCGGTGCAGACTGTAATGTAATGTCATTAAAATGTTGTAAAGAAATATTTGCTCGATACGGAGTCCCAAAAATTGTTTATTCAGATTCTGGAACCCAATTTAGTGGATTTGAGTTTAAAAACTTTAGTTCAGAATGGTGTTTCATACATAAAATAATAAGTCCTAAACACCATCAAGGAAATGGTTTAGCAGAGAGACATATTCAAACAGTAAAGAGAATGTTAAAAAAATTAATTGATGAAAATAAAGATATTTATAAAGGTTTACTAACTTATAGAAATACACCAGTTTCAGATACAGGCAAAACACCAGCTGAGTTATTGTTTAACAGGAAAATAAGAAATATGATGCTTGATATATCTAGATTTAGAAAAGATAGGAATTATAAACAAGAATTGTATAATAACCAAAAAAGACAGGAGAAATATTTTAATAAAAAACTAGACACCTATATTAAATAAAGACAGAGTAGTAAAAATAAAAGAAGATGATAGCTCAGGTCCTCATAAAAGTGGAATAGTTGAAGGATATGGTCCGGGGCCAAGATCCTATTATGTAAAGACAGAAGGAGGAGTAATAGTAAGAAATAGAAAAAGTTTAATTCCAAATGGAAAATCTGTAACAAATAGATCAGATATACTGGGTATATCAAGACTGCTACCGAAAACGAAGCCGGGTGGTAGTTTTAGTGAGTACAAACACAATGCAACTGAAATTTTCGCAAAAAAACGCGACCGTTTTTTTTTATGATTTTTTAAATATCGTAATTTTTGGGTGGTAAATCCATAGTTTTTGCTAAAATAATAATTTAAACTCTTTTATATCTTAGAGTCCTTATAAATAAAAGGATATACACTATTATTTTAGGAAAAAATGAATTTACCATCCAAATACGACCATAGGAAAAAAATAACAAAAAAAAATCGTCGCTTTTTTTTCAACATTTTCTGTTGCAATCTGTCTGAAGTCACTAAAACTACCACCCGGCTTCGTTTTCGGTAGCAGTCTTGAGATACTCTGTAGATATTGAGGATAATTTAAATTTAGAAAGTTGTAATGAAAACAGTGAGAATGTAAGAACTGAAACTAGAAATTGTAGGCCAAAAAGAACTATTAGAAACCCAGCATATTTGTCAAATTATATTACGAATTAAAATTAGTCACTTAAGTATGTATAGGAATTAAAAAAATAATAAATAAATAACTAGGTTGTAATTTTATTTTTAAAAGAAGGGAGATGTTGCATATTGGGACATCCCTATTAGATTTAGATTAAAAGTATTGTACATGGACATCACTAGTGTGTTAAGTAAGATGGCTGATTAATAAAACCTACTAAATGGAAGACTCCTGTGTTTGATATAAACCCAGCCTTGCCCAAGCCCGAACACCAAAATATAAAGATATAACATTCAGGGAGCAATATGACGGTCTGCTACTTGTAGCTACAAACTTTATGGTGATTCCAATCTTCATAAATACACAAACGAAATGTAATAAGCAGACGAAGCAACAATCGCCAACGCACAGTGAACAATCCGTTATCAATGTCGTAAGATAAGATTAGTAAACAAGCGGTACCGCTCCATCCCATTTCGTCGGCGACCTCCTTCCACAACAACTTGACCTTCGTGTAGTAGCTGGCGACGGGCATATTGTTGCGCGCGTACAGCAGAGGCCGCTTGCGCACCAACCGGATCATCTTGCGGTCGTCGGCCTGGTTCGAGTCCACCAGCCGCCCCACCGCCGCGTGAGCCAGCTCCAGGGGGTCGTCGTGTTCTAGCATTTCACGTTTCACTGACATAACTACTCAAAAATCACTAAATTATCGCGACATTTGCGCAAAAAAATACACGTCACTCCGCGGCGAGGACGCGGGGCAAACACCGAACACGTCGACGCGCACAACGACAGACACACACGCGCACCACGAAGCAAGCGCGCAAACACGGACATCTCGCTCTAGCACGGCGCGGCTCGCCACGCGTGACTGTGACGCACATAGAAACACGTGAAAAAGCAAGAGCGCAGACGCTCTCGTTGGCCGGCTAGTTTTTTAAATTGCCGGTTATCGATTCAGTCGAGGCCGGCGTTCGTAGCCGAGTTATATTTTTCTATTGAGTTTTATTTTCGGCCATCTCAACGCGAGTCGTGAGTTGCCGGCTACATTACCTACTTATCATATAATTGATGCCTAGTTACCTTTGTTACAACTGTTACATTATCAAAATTATGTAGTAACTTATCAACTTTCCCGAATTTGCTGTAGGTGGAACTATTTTAGTAAATAACAACTTAATATGTATTTACTTACAATATTTCATCAATTAGGTACTTATCCATTATTATAGATAGGCACCTACTCCAAGTTGTCCATACAGACTCATATTTTTATAACGATTTCATTAATCATGATGGTGCTATTTGCGATTGCATGAATCAAATAATAGACCACTAGCACAGAATAGATACTCTATTTGTAACGAATATCGAAATTATTCGATAAACATTCTAGTAAGTACCTGCATACTTACAAAAACAACATTAAAAACTAGTTAAAAACACTGTAGTTTACAGTCTCTGCATACCTTGGCGGACAAGTCATCAAAACGCAATCAATATAGTTTGTTTGATCACTTTTACAATATAACAAGATTCCTTAGAGTATTTATATATAGAGGGAGCGCTGTCATACATTCGCGATTTGAAAAACGTAGATATTTTCTTGTTCGTAATGTTGGTAGCGCACGTATATTAGTAAAAATTGAATTAATTATTTAGCAATAAATTGCTATAAATTCCTTTATATGCCGAAATTATATTTAGTTATTATCCTTTTAAAACGAGTTTGAGTGGAATTAAATATACCTAAACTAATTATTTTTAATTTTTTTTTTCAAATAATTTATGTATGTTGCACAACCTGTTCCAATATTAGCCAATAGGAGGACAGAAAAAGGTGGCCCGGCACCACCATTTTTATCTACGTTTTTGAAGTACCAGCGCTCCCTCTATATATATATACTCTAAGCAAGATTCATTGGGTACAAAGATTTAATTCAATTAAATGGTAGAAAATAAAAGAATTTACTCCTGGCTTAGAACGTAAACATGTTATGCCACTCAGTACATACTTGTACTCACCACTGCATTACACTCACGAAGTTCCAAATATTTCAATCCTAATCGTTGAGCTTTTAGCCCAGAAAACCAAAATTATTATGTAGTGATCCCACTAGAACCGCTATGTATGAGACTGATAAGTTGGTTGATGCAAAAATGGACTATCTTTCCATAGGTAGGTAGGTATATTTTCTGACATTCAATTGATACAAATCAATGAAAGACTAAGACGAATGTTCATAAATAGTCCCCCCTTTCCCACTGGGCAGTCTGTGCATGTGCCTAGGACCCCGGTCCCGATATTTATTACCTAACATCCCCGATATTTTTTACGATGAACGAAAATACAAAATTTGAAAATTTTAATCGGTATTTGGCCCTAATGTCCTACGCTTTCCGAAAGAAAGACAGCAGTGAAATAGTTATTGCTATACATTCTTTATTTTTAGGGTCTGATCAAAAGTTACTGTAGTGACTCGCCTATAGCAATGTATGAGGCGCTATGTTTGAATTAAGCTTATTAAATTTAATTGAGAAAGTAAAGTCTGTAACATCACTAAGTATCATCAGTCATCGATGATTGCCATGTACAAGAAAACACCTTTAAAATAAATGCAGTTTTATTCTGAATGATTGTAGAATTAGGTTTACTTGCAATTATTTTGGAAAACAGTATTATGTGAGTGAAATAGTCATGAAAATCAACACCGCTAGTCTAGGTACTACTGAACCAATTTTGAAAATTCCTTCACTTTTAGGAAGATTTATTACCTCCAAAGGAAACTCTACAATATAGAACAAAAAAATGAACAATATTGTTGGGTTTGCCCCAGCCTGGGACTAACTGCATCCCATGGTTTAACCAGATAGTTAGTTCCACTACAGGCTATAATGTGTGTGTACAAATGTGCATAACATTTTGTTGTGTGTTCTTAAAATATTCACTTCACATAGAATACCAGTGACAAATAAGAGATAATTCAAGCCACCAATTCAAAAATCCAGTTGAAAATGAAACAGTTAACACATCCAAAATCATTATATGAAATAGTCTTTATTTTACAAATAGTTGGCATAGTTTCACTTACACTTACTGACAAAATAAATGCATAGAGAAATATTATTACACAAACATTATAATTAAGTACAACTAAAATCTATATATAGGACAAAAGTAATTCAAAATCAACTCATAGCAAAATTATTACATTGAGGTATATCCACACTGAATTAATGCAAATGACAGTGTTTGAGGGCCTGGCGCTGCCTGCCCTTCCAGCTCTTAATCTAAAAGTAACCCACAACAATAGCAAGGCACAGCGAGGGTCATGCAAGACCACCGCACTGCACACCTGTCACTGCTTCAAGATGTTTCTAATTTCTTCAATAATACTTGTTCAGTAAATTATTACAAATCAAAATCTCATAAAAATATTATTTCATTAAAGTTACTACTACAAGATTATTATCTAAGAGTGTGCGAGATCATTCACTATCACCGAAGTCAGAGTTGTCGTCCATCTCGTTCTCCGACTCCTCTTTCTTTTTCCTGGACTTGGCGGCGGCGGCGGTGGTGGTCTTGGCCTTCTTGCCTCTCTTCTGTGGCTTCTTCTTCTTCTCCTCGGGGGCGGCGCCGTCGCCACCGTTGGCGTTGTACGACTCCAGGTCGGCTGTGTACTGCTCCTTTGCCTTGGCGGCCTTCGCCTCCCATTCAGTCTTGTCGTCCATGCCACGCCAGATTTCGCCCGCCTTTTTAGCGATCTCGGTTACTTTTAAGCCCGGATGGTCAGATTTAATTTTATCCCTGGCACTGTTCAACCATAACAAGTATGCTGACATTGGTCGCTTCGGTTTGTCAGACATGTTGTATCTGAAATAGATAAAACAATATGGTTACTAGTACTCAATACTCACTAGTGTCTTATGTCTAGTAACTCAGACCTCATACCCATTAGGAACAATATTAATCTGGAAACTATGCAGGCAACACAAATAATATCTTAAGGCGCCAAGAGAATGTGCGTGTATAGCCGCGATGCTTAGGCCCTTGTAATGGCAGAAACGGTGACGCGCGGTGACGTTACAATAAAATAAAACTCGTTACAGAATGCTTCTAATCTTAAGGGGCAGATTTTTTCTAAATGTACACTACTAACATTAATAATATCATGCGGACATTATCCGATTACCTCGCAAACAATGGCATTTTCCTAAAATCTATACATAACCTACAAACAAAACTAACGTTTTATATGACACATATTTATTCTTGTACGGCAAACAACAACCAATGATCAAGCATTAGTATTAAAGTATTCAAAATATCTTACCTTATAAAAACAGGCACAATCAAGCAAAGTAAAACAAACTATGAAAATGGCGGGAGGCGACAGCACTAAATGCGTAACGCCAAGCTTTGCGTCGATGTCCGATGAAGCTGCGCGCTACAGACAAACAAACTGCGCGCACTACCACAGATTATAGAAAATAGGCATTGTGTTGCACCCACAGATAAATAAAATATTGTGCGTGTGCTCTGCGTAGTACTACTTGGTCTGTGGCTGTGCGTAACTATACCTATCGAATATCCGTCGTTTCTTACGATGTGTAAATATAAAATCATCATAAATAAATAAATATTAAATCTGTGTCATAGTCCGTGGGTATCAGAAACTACACGAAAGTCGAAACTTTTCGATCGTACAATAACCCAGACCCGAGATAATATTATTATATACACTTGTGAGTTGTGGGTCTCACAGTCATTTATCTCGGTGCGGGAATCGAAGAAAAATACTTTTGGTAAACCATACATACATCATATTATTGTACCCATGCAAGGCGAAATGTGGGTGCCCTGGCACCTCTGCCTACCCCTTCTGGGAACAAGGCGTGAGTTTATGTATGTATGTATTGTACCCATGGGTGTAGCCACGGTGCAGTATGGCAGAAATCCAGAGAGTGAGCCTGGGTAGGGCGAGCGCCCCACCCTGGCTCTGACCTGTAATGTACCTAACCAAACCTAAAACATCAAATTACCTAAGTAAAATAATAGGTATATGTAGATATAAATATCTAAATTGACTGATTAACAAACTAGCATAACAGGGCCGGTTTTAGCAGTACCAGCGCCCTGGGCGAGATTTATACGGCGCCCCCTGGCTCCCATTGAAATGCATCCAAAAAAAAACATAATTTTTAATACTTTTTTTATGTTTAATAGATTGAACAATTTTAATAGATTGTATCATATTGTTTACTAATTTCGGAATTTTATCTTCGGAAAATGTTCAACTTTCATGGTATGGCATTTTTATGCCACGAAAATTACCGCATTCCTGAACATAGCCTTTGCCCTTGTATACGGAAGTTACAGCACTGAACCACCAAGGGTCTGGTTGTTAGTATCCAGGATGAGGTTAAACAGCGCAGTAAAAAGGTCCACACCATTAAGTACCAGCGACTTTCACGCCTTGATGGAGATAAAGCCCTACCTACCACTCTCCAGTTCTTGCGACATAACCCTGATTCGGGGTAATTCTGGACAGGACATTTTCAAATATACGATGCTAAATAAATCGTGGAAGTACGAGCTCCACCATAACCATTCCTTCACTGCGCCAACCTCAAATACCACACAATGCGTCTCGGGAATCCTTGATAGTTGCTACATTTGGTAATATTGAGTGTCACCTTTTCCCAAGAAATAGCGAGCCGATAGATTTAACGATAGACTTCGGTGACTTCCGCGGTCACCAACTTCTCATACAGAGGAATGAGACACTTTTGTCCTCTTCCTGCGATATACATAAGGATGAGATCGCATTTAGTGGTTCAGAGCTTAGACTTCGTAAGGTTGTAGATTGCTGACTGAATCCCACCCCACATTTCCCCACTTCCTTGGTCTCCATACTGTTTTCCAGTAGGGGGACCAAAGTATCGAGGAAACCCCGCCCAGTAGGTCCAAACAACCACCACTTTGTCCTTAGTGCTCGGTGTTCGCCCACTTTGGTTTACGGTGTTACCTTGATGAGATGTTCGGGAATCTTTTGGTAGAACGTATTCACAACAGCCAGATCTGACACGAATCAGGCTCTGAGCATATATCCTCCTATACATTACGAATGCCAAACCTCTAAAGTCCCGGCATCCCTTGCCGAAGCTTGTACGTGGGAGTCGTCCGATCTATGACTTTTTACGGTTTCCCCGTTTGGGCTACCGTTTGGTTTTGTGTTTTCCCTCCTGAGTTCGCCGCAGCGAGCGATAGCGCAGCGAATGATCAGTGTATTGACCGGTTTCCTTCCCTGGGACATTGACGCCGAAGCCCTCTCGCCTCAGCCTAAAACTGGCGAGAGGCGTCACGGTGTGATGACGTTCCGCCTGATGCAGTAACTATCGCGGCATGGTTGTTTCGGCAGATACCTGTGGAGAGTGCCGAAAAGGGAAGAATCCGCTATGTGTTACCATCGGGATAACTGTTTAGAGGACACAGCCCAGCACACTTACTCGGAGTGTCCAGCCTTGGAAGAGGAGTGTGCAGCTCTTCACGCAGCCGCTGGAGTGGACCACTCGCTCTCAGCCGTAATTCCTTCCATGGTCGAGAGGACGAGGTCATGGCAGGCCATGATCGCCGCAGAAGGAGAGCAGGGAGCGGGATCATGAGCGGAACGATCCTGTCTTCTGCCGAAAGCAAAAAAGGACGATTCAAAAGATCTTGTGAAAGACTATTTGAATAGAGAATATTTTGATTTGATTTGATTTGACAACCGAGAAGGAGGCGCCGGGTAAATGACAACGGCTTACTTGGCGTCCCCGCTCAGTGTTTAAGGGATGTCAGCATTCTACCACAATATCCCCTGCTTGTTCTAAGAGGCGACTAATAGGAGTCATCGAAATCACTGGGCACACAAAGAAGTGCGTACGTCCGTGCGCTCATGTTAGGAGCAACTTTGAGATGGGCAGCAGAACGCGTGGTCTCGTATCTGTCGCGGATCACCGACCATGTACGTCTGTAGTAGGGAATGTGGGGACATCTGCGCCCTTCCAAGTTGTGAGGAGCCAATGCGCCGGATGGCACGGCGAATCATCTAGGCGCTACTCGCCCATCCACATAGCCTGCCGTCCGTAATGCGCGTGATGGCTACCGAGAGGATTTTAGGCGGTATTCCGGCAAAAGATCTTTTTAGAACTCGATGGAGATCCAGCCTGGCTGCAACATCCACGTGTGGCTAAAAGGCCGGAGACTCCGACACGCCTGTTCCGATTGTCGCCGGCGGTACCGAAAGAAAGGCTTAAGGAACTATAATCTCGTTAAAAAAAATAGGGCAGATTGCACATAGTGTCATCAACAAGGGTCCAAAAGGCTTCCTCTCCGCTTGCGAGCAACTCACCTGCGGGGCGTAAGCGCTGATCAACTTGGCAACAACCCTCTCAATCATTATTATAACCCGCACAAGCCGGTCGCCCCGTATGTCGACTTAAGAATATTCTCCCGGACGCTAGACGACAACACTACGGCAATCCCGCTCCGGCCAGTAGAAGATCCATTGTAAATTAGCTTGTAGCCCTGCCTGATATCCCGAGACTTGCCACTATTCCAGCGCGATTCATGGAGAAACGCGACATGCAAATGTTCTGACGTAAGAGGTGCGGACGGCGCTGCAGTGTATAGTGGAGCGTTACTGAAATTAGTAGTCGCTCACAACGGATTTGAAAATGGTTGATTGTAGTATGACAAAAAAATTACTTAAATCAAAATTTTTAATTCTGACCATCGTTACGAAAAAAATCTATAATATTAATTTCAGCATTTTTATTTTGAAGTGGTTCTTACAGTATTTAATAGATGGCTCGATTTTCACGGCCATCTTATTGATACTCAAAAATATGTAACTTGATTTGTAGTATATGTTATTATTTAGGATTCCTGGTGAAATTAACAGCAGTGCTCCAACCGAAAAGTGGATTTCATTCTGACAGATTGTGTATCTAGATTTAGGGATTTCAAATAAGTGAGACTTGCCCAACAAACAAGCTAATATAAGGGGCGCCTGCGGCGCCCCTCTTGGTCTGGCGCCCCTGGGCGGTCGCCCGTGCCCGCCCTACCCTAACGCCGGCCCTGAGCATACAACCAGAGCCCAAACGGGTGTAGATTAACATTTTTTAATTAATGATTTCGAGATGTAGGTAGGTGAGCAATAAAAAAGTGTTTTGGATAATTCGAATTATAAATATAGGCCCAGTGTGCTATAGGGTGTAAATTTTGTTTGAAAACATTAAGCGGGGTAAGACCGCGATTATACACGGGCTAGTTGCATATTATTATTTTAGACTGCTGCCCCACCCTGGGGCCCTACTATATAAATCCGAAACGAAGCTGGAAACTTCGTGACGTTTTTTCGTTTCGAAACCTACTCTGTAACATGAAGTTCGAATCTTCGGATCGAAGAATGAATTATTCCAATATATATCGACAATACGAATATTTACAGAGTAGGTACATACGTATCGTCACAAACTTCGTTCGTCCGAAGTTTCGAACTTCGTTTCGGATGAATATAGTAAATAAAAATGTAAATCTTCGGATTGCCGATACATATATTCGAATCATGCATTCTTCGATCCGAAGTTTCGAATTTCGTGTTACAGAGTAGGTTTCGAAACGAAAAACGTCACGCAGATTCGAACTTCGGATTTATATAGTAGGGCCCCATGGCTGGCTACGGTCATGCTGGTACCTAATTGATTTTAGCTCCCTAATATAATCATATCACCCAGGATATTAATGTAGGTACTTACTATTGCATGATTTGAGTACATTCATGACAGCTTCCGTGGCGCCTCGGTTAGAGGATTACTCCTTAGTCTGTGGTTAGAAGCCGCCTGTGAAACGAGTGACCGCGTATTAGATCCCGGCATCGAGAGAAATTTTTGTGCGGCCCACAAATATGTATTTCTTTCGGGTCTGGGTGTTTGTGAGACCAAAAAGTCTCTCGTAGTTCCTGATACCCACGACACAAGACTCGATCTTAATGTGGGGTCAGGACTATGTATTTGACTGTTGGGTGTTATTTATTTTTTATTATTCTTGTTAGTATCTGATGTACGGTAACACAACGGCAGCTACTACAAAACCTATTATATATTTGCAGCGTACACAAACCAACGTACAACATACCAACGTACAACATTTTTATATATATGAATAGAATAATCGTTAAAATATTAAAATTAGTAATCCATCACTCATCTGTGAAGTAAAACGCCTATTAAAAATAACTTAGCAATCTGAAATGCTAACTGATAGGTGCACATTGATTTAAAAACTAAGAATAAGCTTTTCAGTACGTATGGAGTTCGAATATTATCCGTCGGGGCGATTTTATGTAAAGTCAAAATGTTAAACAAAAAGATTATTAAAACAATGGTAAACAAGCTTAACTATTAACTTAGTGAGTTCTTTCCATATTGGTTTGATTTTGTTTTACTATATTTTCTTGCTAATTCCGTAAAGTAATGTAACAAACTACAATATGTGTTACTTTTGGTTACGTGTTCTGGTACCCTACGACAAAAATGTACCACAGAGTACGCTACAACAATGTCCCACAAAATATAAACCACTAGACTAAGGTACACAGATGCCTATCTCAATAGAACTTTCGGTTGTTACAGACAATTCTTCGAGAATCTACGAGAACCTTCATGAGTCTATGAGAATTTACGAGATTCTATGAGAATCTTACCTCACATAGCAGAAATGTTGATGTGGCTGAAGAAACAAAGCCAAATCAACAGCAGTCCGCGAGAGTTAACGAGCTACCAAGGCTGGTGCAGAGCGCGCACCGCCTATCAGACGATCTATTTATTTAAAACGTAAATAATTTTTGATATTGATATTATAATAACTTACGTAATAACTTTATACAGAAGGTCCCTTAAGCAAGGACTAAATAAATTAATCAACTTGGTATTACATATATAGGTCTCACAACTTTTTGCGGTAAAAAAAACTGAGCTGCGAGACTTCGAATTTTTTTACAGGATGTTTTTGATGGAATTTAATTTACACGACTATCGCTTGATCCCACCTAACGCAAAGTCCGGGATTGTACCGTTCTTTGGAGTTTTATAGCACCTCCGGACCGTATGCAAGGCATTCAACATCCAGCAGTCGGCAGTGAAGCATTGACAAACGCGAGTTTACTATATACTTTTATAGTAAACTCGCGTTTGACAAGTTGTCGCAGATATTCTGATAAATCGTTAATCCGTTAATTATCACGTGTCGTGATAACAATAATTAATTAATAAACAAATATAGACCGGTGACGTTATCACCGGTCTGGGGCCCTACTATATTAATCCGAAACGAAGTTCGAGACTTCATGACGCTTTTCGTTTCGAAACCTACTCTGTAACACGAAATTCGAATCTTCGGATCGAAGAATGAATGATTCCAATATATCGGCAATACGAACATTTACAGAGTAGGTACATTCGTATTGTCACAAACTTCGTTTGTCCGAAGTTTCGAAATTCGTTTCGGATGAATATAGTAAATTTTCTTATTGGTCTGTGTAGTAAATAAAAATGTAAATGTTCGGATATATTCGAATCATTCATTCTTCGATCCGAAGATTCGAATTTCGTGTTACAGTGTAGGTTTCGAAACGAAAAACGTCACTAAGATTCGAATTTCGGATTTATATAGTAGGGTCCCAGTACCTTTTAATGTCAGATTTTTATGCAAATCTTTGGGTAAATCCTCTCAGCAACATTCTATGTTATCGTGCGACATTCTATATTACGTCGTTACTCGACACTAAGATATAATTCTTGTGGCGTAGAAATGAGAAACGACGAGAGACTCTTGTTTTTCACAACATGATATGCTGCTTTGTGGGCTGTAAAAATATATTATCATTGACTTATTTGATATTGATGTGTAATAATAACTTTGATCAAATTAATAAATTGTAAGTAGGATATCACTTTTCAGACGAATTCCTGCGATGTCAAAATCGCTGTTACGGTTGCACTTCGGGGACAGCTGAGGCGTTGTTGTTATTTTACCCTCAATGTCAAGCGGGAATATTGTTACTGCGTAGAAAAATAAGGGTGTCAGTACGCTGTAGTGTCGGCTGAGGGAGGTGTAGCTTACAATCGGCACATCTGCTTAGCAACAGTGAAAAAACATCAGGAACTCAGTACGCGCTACACTACACTATGCACCGTGCACAATGTCATAATATTATTATGTACGGCTCCCCTTGATTACCTGGTCCGCGCCGCGTCGTGTCACAGTGGGCTGTGCTGTGGCTTTAGTAATGTACTCTGTGGCTGTGGCAATGTGTGATAATGTCAGCGCTATTGCAATCCTTGGAGCGTGGCATTTTTTTAAAGACATGGTTAAAAAATATATTGAAATAAACAGAAGTTAATCATGTTCGCTAATAAGTGTGCAAATTGTAATAATTGATTTAGTATTACAGCCCCATTAACCAACCCTAAAGAAAAGTACCAAGTAGGCTAGTCATCATACACGTAACATAACGTGTCAGTTTCTCGAGTCATGACGCTCAAATAACACCTCTAAGAGTAACGCCAATCTTATGATTACACTAATCAGTACGTTGCTGGCCGCATCGATTGCCAAATATTAGAGTATTTACTTAATGATTAAAACAAGGTTAAAATCTCAACACCTATTCTAATTTAAAAATAAAATCTGGCACTTCAGGACTCAGGGAGAGGCGGAGCGGGGGAATCAATGGGGTATTTGACTCCAATTTTTTTTTAATTGTATTTATCAAAACGTATCCGTAGCTATGAACTAACAAACAAAGAAATTCATAAATCCATCCAGAATGAAACAAGTTAGGAACGTTTTAAATCTTGTAGTGGGAGTAACAGAAAATAAATGCAAAATAAAGGTAGTGACGTCACTAGGGTTATTACCCCCACTACACCCCTACTCTTTAATTTTAAATATCCTATTTGCCGTATGTTATAAGCTATTTTAATACATTTTTGACAGAAACGCTTTATTTTTAAAGTATTTGTGTTTGTAAGTAAATAATACCAAAAATCGATATTAGTCAAATTACCCTATTGATACTCAGAACTGCTTTAGTTATTGTTCTGAACTCAGAACAATGCATACAAATTCTTTGAGGTCGGTGCCAGCTAGACGACTTTAAGCTACATACGAACTATGCGGGTAGTAACAGCACGCCTAGGTGGTGCCAAACAATAAGTCTGGTGGTACCAATCTCTAAAATATGTTTGCACATTTGGCTATTTTAGATTTATAAACTATTAGTTTTATTTCTCTCTTTTTTACCTACAATTTTGAAGTCGATTTTGTTTTATATTGTTCTTTAATTTATTAATTTTAAAATTTTTGTTGTTCCTAGTAATTAAAACTAACTACTACCATTTTTTTTGTGAAGCCTACCAAGTACACGTTTTCCTAGTGAATGTTACACACCTGTCTCAGCCACACAATACTAAATATGTATCTGTGTCTCAGGGGAGCGTAGACAAGGCGCTGAGCATGCACCGTCGAAAGTGTAGGAAAGCGCTACGAAATAATTATCAGAATGTTAACTTTGGTGCCTTTCTGCCTACCCAACTACTATCCTTAGAGTATTCTACTATCAATATACTTCTCTATTACAATCAACTAGATAAGCAAGGACGCTGAGACAAAATATTCACACTCTAGGTGGTTAGAAAAATGTGTACCTAGTTGGCTTAACACAAAAACGGATAGTAATTAATTTTAAAGGTGTGCTCTGGTATTCGAACTCGCGATCATAGCCACTGCAGCTGTCCGTCACCAACAGGACACCACAGTCCACACGCGCCGGTATAGGTTACAGGTTTGAATAATTAATGAGAGAGCGCGTGTGACAGCAGGCGGCTGTCGCAGGGTACGGACGCTCGGCCTCGCCGCCCCGCCCCGCCCGCGCTCGCGCCACTGTGCCAGTGCGGCAGCGGCGGCTGGCGCTCCGGGGCAAGGGAGCCACGCCGCAGCCTACTCTTACAATGTTCACACTATTCTAATTAGGTAGGTATATCATAATAACGACTATTTGTGGATACTCATGTTTGCTTTATCGTTGCTCCCTATAAATATGCGAAATTCGTGAAAAATATTTATAAAATTAATTTTATGGTTGGTTGATTTAAACCACCCCTTTATAAGTGAATACTATGCTTCTGGAGCTCTACCGGAAGTTTCAGCATAGTATTTCGCCTCACTTAGAGAGATTTTGGCAAGTACTAGAAATGAATGAAAGACCAAGAATCATTAGATGGGTGAACGCCTAGCCGTGTTCGTTTTCATGCCGGTGGCAGGCTCGGCTGCGGCGCGAGGCTCGGTGCGGCCAGACAGCACAATACACCGGCGAATCATTTACTTTTGTTGCATAAATAGTAAAGTGTAGACAGCCACGCGGCCGTGTGCGGTGGATGTTTCTATTGTGCAAATAGAAAGCGCGGCGGGCGCGTCGGTATCGAGCTATAAAAAAATTTTAGAAGCGCAGAGCGTACTACTCTGCGTACTGTGTGGTACAGGGTACGGTGTACTGTGTACTTGTGTAGTGTGTAGGTATAGGTGCGGGCGGTGTGCGGCCGGCGGCTGGCGGCGGGCGCGGGCTCGCAGCCGGCGGCGCCTGCCCCCCGCGGCGGCGGTGCGCGCGCCCGGCCAGGCCGCCGCCGCTCAGTGTGCCGCGCGAGCCCGCCGCCGCCGCGCACCGCCCGCGCCGAGCCCGCCGCGCGCCGCGAACCGCACGCCGCTATGGAACATTTCATAGAGACCGTACGCAAGTACCCGTGCTTGTGGAACACCACCGCCATCGAGTACCGCGACCAGGAGCTCAAGGACGCCGCTTGGGCCGAGGTTATGAAGGAGACCGATCTCTCGTCTGGTAAGCGGGCGCTTGCTACGTACGCATGAACGTGTGGAGCGCACGGCGCACTCGCTCACCGCGCCATCGCTGGCGGCCGGCGCGCCCGGCCCGCGTCCCGCCCCGCGCGCCCCGCACCCCGCGCCCCGGCCGGCTGCACACTGCACGCACACATACACGCCCGCTACATTACAATACACACCCTGCGGATACATGTGCGCCGCGCCGGCCGCCACCGAGGGTGGCGCCGACGTAGCTCGTGCGCGTTCACACTACACTCGCTACTCAGGATTCGCATGCAATATTATTTACCCCTTTTTTACGCTGTCAATTTTTACGCAATTTTAAAAGTGCGTGGTGGCCTGTTGGTAAACGGACGGACGCGGCTGCCCACATTTTCAGGGTGGTCGCGGGTTCGAATCCCAGGATACACCTCTGACTTTTCGGAGTCATGTGTGTATTGATAATCAATCACCACGCACTAAAACGGTGAAGGAAAACTGCGTGTGGAAACCTGCATACCATAGCGATTCATAAGAATTTCTATGGTATGTAAGTCCGCCAACCCGCACTAGGCCAGCGTGGTGGACTATATGGCCCAACCACTCTCAATCGTATTCTCGATTGTAGAGTAGGCCCGTGCCCTGCAGTGGGACGTATATGGGCTGATACAGAATTTTTACGCAGTCATTTTTTATGCGAATGCCAATCAATACGAGTGACCCAATAAATAAGTATCAAGTACCTACTGAAAGTTGAGTAGTCAAAGAAACATCTTTAGACGTCGACAACGGCTGTAAACTTGTTTAATAGCGGTCCGGTCGGGCCCGGGTGTAGATAATTTTGTGTCTAGTGCACTTTAGAAACGCTGGAACCATTTCGCGTGGCAAATGTTTAAAATATTAATTCAACTCAAAAATGCTGATGTACTTAAAATTTACCAGCCCATTTCTTTGAGTTTAAAAGAGTATCAAATATATTCTGCTCCCTGCACATCCCACGGGATCACTACATTTTGATGTGATAAAAAGTATCAGCAATCTTCCGAATTTCGTTAAAATTAGTCAAGTGGTTTGAGCGTGAGGAGGTAACAAACCAACAAACAAAGGACAAGGTATTGTCTGTTATAAGTCAGTATTAAGAACCTACACAGATAGCATAAGAGGAAAAATGTTGTAAGGAATGACAATAAACTAACGAGGAAACATGTTGTTCACAGTTAAGGAGGTGAAACTAAAATGGAAGAAGCTACGTGACAGCTATCGGGACGCCCTGAAGAGACAGACAGAAATGCTGGCCAAGGACCCGAGCAACACCACAAAAAAGAACTATCCGTGGAAGTACATGGGGCTGATGCAGTTCCTGCAGCCCTACATGAGCAACAGGAAGAAGCAAGCGGAGTCGTGCTACACGGGCGGCGGCGCGCACGAGCCCGCCGACGCGCACGACGCGCACGACACGCGCGACACGCACGACCATGACAACGGACACGCGCACACACTCGCGCACGCGCATGCGCCCAACGGCGACGCGCACTCCTCCGACGACTCCGACTCAGAGGCCGAGTCTTCACCCAAGCGCAAGAGCTGCGAGCGCCTCACCGTCATCGACCGGAAGCTCGACTATCTGTGCAAGGCGCAGAACAAGCGCCAGTTCACCGAGGCGCACTACCTGGAGCGCAAGCGGGACTCGCCGCCGCCGCTCCCCGACCCGCTCGACATCTTCTTCAACAGCATGTGTCAGTCCACCAAGCGCTTCCCCTTCCCCTCGCAGATCAAGATCAAGAAGACGCTGTTCAACGCGGTCATCGAGGCGGAGGAGGCGCTCGTGGCCGAGCAGCAGAACTACGCGAGCCTGTGGGCGCAAGAGGCGGGCAGCTCCTCCAGCAGCGACGCGCCCGACCCGCCCGACGACGATGAGCGCAAGCCCTCCTGAGCCCGCCGCGCGGCCCGCCTCTACCCCTGGCTGTACCACCTGTATGCAGACTACGCACACTACGCCGCCGCCACGGCCGCCGCCTCTGCCGCCGCCAGCGCGCGCTGACACCGCGACGCACACTCTGCAGTGTACACTGGGACACTGGGTGGCGCTGTGTCATGTGTGTGGCGGGTGGGTGAGGGTCACAGCCTGCACCGTGTGCACTGTACTATGTGTGTTGTGTAATGTGTAGTGTGTAGTGTGTAGTGAGGACTGCGCAGTGTGGACTGTGGCAGGCGTGCAGCGCGCTACACTCATGGACAAGTTATTTAGCGGGTAACAATGATCGATATTTAAATTCCACAATGCGTGACTGACAATTATTAGTGTATTAAAGTTTTATAACAGTATAAAATCAATCCATTTAATTTCATATTACAGCATACTACCTACTGTGAAATTATGAAGAGACCGACGTCATTTATTAATCGAAACAAAATAAAAAAAACAGTCAAAAAAATAAATAAACCGGCTTCATTACATAACATAAAATACCTAAATATAGCAAAATGTTGTTGAGGTCGATGCCAGCTATACGGCTCTAATAAGCTATACACATATACATAATTATGTATGTATGATAACATCACGGTACGATGCATGCGGGTATAGCAGCGGGGCAAACCTGGTCCCAAAACGGCAAAAAGAAAGGCGGGTACCGGCTTCAAACAATTGTTGGAATATGTAGGTATTATAGAGTAATTAAAAAAATCGTTTTATTAATCTCTTTTTATAACAATGTTGAAGTCGGTTTATGTTTTAAATTAGCTTTAATTTCTCAATTTTTTAAATTTATTTTGTAGTAATTAAGTTGTGCGCTCACTTTTCGCTAAAGGAAAAAACCGTATAGAAACCAGCGTACGACGAACTCTTACAGCCGCTGACAATAAACTGCAATAAACAATCCCAATCCAAAATTTGGCGTTTTAGATTGACAGCTCAATCGTTTTTCTGATACTATATTGCCAGTAATCAATCTCAGTAGTGAAAAAACTATGGCAACATGGTAAATGACAAATCGAAAAGTAGAAAACAATCCAGATTGACTTCAATCTAATTTTTTCGATTGATTATTGGCATATCGGCCGATAGAGGGATCGCTGGTACTTCAAAAACTTAGATAAAAATGGTGGTGCCGGGGCCACAGTTTTCTTCCCCACATCCAGTATGAATTGTCACAGCTTTGAATACGCATGAATTACATGAAAAAGAAAAATCAAAAAATTTAGTTTAGCGCTATCCTTAGAGTATTTATATACCGGGTATCTCAAGACTGCTACCGAAAACGAAGCCGGGTGTTAGTTTTAGTAACTACAAACACAATGCAACTAAAAATTTCGCAAAGAAACGCGACAATGATTTTTTAAATATCGTCATTTTTGGGTGGTAAATCCATAGTTTTTGCTAAAATAATAATTTAAATACTTTTATATCGTACATTATTTATAAATAAAAGGATATACACTGTTATTTTAGGACAAAATGTATTTACCACCCAAATATGGTCATAGGAAAAAATAACAAAAAAAAAATTCGCTTTTTTTTTTGCAACTTTTTCTGTTGCATTGTGTCTGAAGTCGCTTAAACTACCACCCGGCTTCGTTTTCGGTAGCAGTCTTCATATTAGATATGGGTCGTTCGCGATTGAACGGGTCAAATAAACCATCTCGCAAGAACCACGCGATCGATTCGATCTTTATGTACAATAAAACTCGTTCATTCGATCGATCGCGATAGGAGAATCGCGTCGGTTCAAACGAACCGAGAACCGAAAACCGAGAGCCGAGAGCCGAGAGCCGAGAACCAAAACCCGTGAACAACGGTTCGCGAGCCGTTAACGTCCTGTGAAGTGCGACCCGACCCGAGTCGAGCCGAATCAAGCCAAACAAACGTTCGGATATCATCGGTTTTAGAGACGAATACAGACACTAAATCGTTAGAATGTAAATGACAACTTTGAGTGGTAGGCTTTAAAGTTTATTTTGCGTTACAATTTTATAGTTTTGTCGTTTTGAGTGAGTTGAAGTTAGTTACGTCTTGATTTATGATTACTTGCGAATTGCGTTTGAAAATATTGTCATCAAGTAATAACTCCTTTTTGTTCGTTTTTCGTAATTAGTATCCCATTGTCCTAATATTTTGCCTATTACGTTTGTTGTAAAATTGTTTCTCACGTGTTTCAGTTGTAAAAGTGATATTTTTGTGTAAAATAATAGGTAATATGAACTTTAAAACGTGTTTACCTACCTATACTTCTACTAAGGGCCTATTCATTTATATCAATGACTTAAACGGAACCAATCGTTCGATTGATCGAGTCATTTGAACCGGTTCATTTCATAGTTGGATCAGTATTGATCCGGGTCTTAAAAATTGAACGAATTGCACATTGCTACTTGATATACCCTGTATAGAGGGAGCGCTGTCATACATTTGCGACTTCAAAAACGTAGATATTTTCTTGTTCGTAATGTTGGTAGCACTGCTATATTAATGTTACCAATAAATGACTTTTCCACGAAAAATATATAAATAAATGGAAATTAACGTATTCACGTTACATTGTTTTAAGCTATCATAATTCAAAATATTAATAATAAATGAAAAATAAAACTCACCCTTGGCTCATTATAATTTATTTCGCTCCAAATTCAAATATTTTATATTTTCTAACCTAACCTAACCTAAAATTATTCCGGAACATTTTCGGAATTTCAACAATTCAATTACTTGCAACATTGAAAAAAAAAGGCGTTCGAAAATTCAAAAATATGAATGTTTTCTGTAAAATAATTTTAATTATTTCTTGTTAATTAATAAGAGATTGGATTTATTGTCGATGCTAAACGAATGCACAGTTAATAATTAACCCCTAAAACAAATTTGGATGGTATTCGATAGCGCTAAACTATATTTTTTGATTTTTCTTTTTCATGTAAGTCATGCGTATTCCAAGCTGTTACAAATCACACTGGATGTGGGGACGAAAAATTTGGCTCCGGCACCACCATTTTAATCTACGTTTTTGAAGTACCAGCGCTCCCTTTATATATATATATATATATATATAATATACTCTGAGAACGATATAATACATTCGCATCTTGAAAAACTCAATATTTTCTTGTTTGTAATGTCGGTAGCGCTCATATATTAGTGAAAATAAAATAAATTATTTAACAATAAATTACTACAAATTCCTTTGATAACGAAAATTATATTTAGCTTTTTTTTTATTGCCTTGAATGGCGAGACGTGCATACCAGTCGCCTGATGGTAAGCGATTCGATCACACATGAACAGTAGCAAAACCAAATAACACCTTGAAGTACAAAGCAATGCTTGGCATTCTACTGCGCTCGCCATCCTGATTCCTGAGACATATAGTAAGATGTTAAGTCTCAATATTATGTCCAGTAGTTACTCTGGCTACAGTTTCTCAACCCGAAACACAACAGTGCATTTAAACTAATGTTTGACGGAAGAAATTGACATTGCGATGGTACCCACCCAGATGGACTCTCACATATGAGAGACCTACCACCGGTGCTATTATCCTTTCAAAACGAGTTTGAGGGGAATTATATAACCCTTAACTATTTATTATAACTTGTGTTTTCCAAGTAATTCATTTATGTTGGACAACCTGTCAAATATCAGTCAATAGGAGGACTGAAAACGGTGGCCAGGCACATAGACGTAGCTGTATAAGTCGATCTAAACGAAAATATGAAAATATATCTGTCCCTTACGGTGGAACTCGAATGTCGAGTCCATTTAATGCAACGTCCATGGCCAGGCACCACCA
Source organism: Hyles euphorbiae (assembly GCA_023078785.2). NCBI lineage: Eukaryota > Metazoa > Arthropoda > Insecta > Lepidoptera > Sphingidae > Hyles > Hyles euphorbiae. The sequence continues at coordinate 111,314 of CM041031.1, read as the reverse complement.
TTTAGATCTATATATTTAAAAAAAAAATTGTTGCTTTGAATAGCGAGACGACCAAGCCGTTCGCCTGATGGTAAACAATACGACCGCTCATAAACAGTAGCAAAATTCTACTGCACTCGCCATCCTGAGACATACAATGTTAAGTCTCAATATGTCCAGTAGTTACTCTGGCTACAATGTCCTTCAATCTGAAACACAACAGTGTATTTACATTGCTGTTTGACGGGAGAAATAAATATTGCGGTGGTACCTACCCAGGTGGCCTCTCACATAATATGTGAGACTTTCCACCAGTAAAGTTTTTGAAGTACCAACGCTCCCTCTATATTATAAACACTCTAAGGGGAAATCGAAACCCCTGCAGCTATTTCTATGAGACTTTTTTACAAATAAAAAATAATGGCGTGACCGCAAGCATACAACAGAAAAAGTTTAAGGACAAGCAAATGAATGAATTTTAAGCAGTATCGTTATCGGCTTCAACGAAGTTTTTAACGCTGCCATGAATGGGAATTCTCCTTTTTGGTCACCATTTCGAACTATTTTGCTATTGATCCGATTGGTTTGCTTACTTACATGGACTGGAATTAAAATTATGTGTACCCGGGCGAAACCTGGCCAGGCTGCTAGCTAAAGAATAAAACAACAGAAATTGACATTCGGATGTGCATTCGGATAAAAGCCCAAAATACTAAATTCATCTCTATTTATAAAGTTGGAGATTTTTAGAGACACAACTAAAAGATGGCGCTAGTTCTGAATCGTAGTAAGTCTACTATGAATTCATTAAACAAGGTTTGTTTTTGTATTTTTGACATTTCCACATTTGTTGTTGCTGGACGGTGTGCTGGACGGGCGTTTGGAACATATCAATAAACTCGTGATTACATGTTTCACTGCATATAATCAACTTTAAATGTAAGAGATATTATGATGGTTTTGTGTGAATACAGTGATCGGAAAACATATTGAGAACGAGGGATAAGGAGAGGTTTGGGCGCGGCATCGGTGAACTGAGCATTGAGTACAGCTGCGCCCTGACTGGCGACTGCTGAGATGGAGGGTCACGGCGACGGCGAGCGGGAACGCGCACTGTGAGTGAGCCTTGTGACGTTTAGCACATACCGCAATTAAACATCTGTAGATCGTCTCCACTCTCTACTAAGCTCTTGATCGCAAGAGCAAAATTAATGTTGACAGTTAAACAAATCACTTTCTTTTCCAATCTCCGCTTTCAATATAGTAAACACATAAACCAAAATAGTACACATTCCAGTTTACATAATATTCCAATATTTTTAGGGATTGTAACTACACTTAAACAGCCTATACCCTAGTGAAATTACTAATAAACCTCCTGGGTATACTACTTACAATAATGTTAAGTTTATCCCACAAGGACCCTGTATATTCTGACAAACAACAAAGTGTGGTTCTTCAGCTTGTAATTTAACTGCTTGGAAAATGTCATATAAATCCAGTTTTATATGCAGTAGAATTGAAATCATCCAGATCAATTGTAATCAGAAGCACTTCATCAATATGAATGATAACATATTACTATGTAGAAAATACATTAGGATTCATAATATAGTTTTTTTTTATGATGTATAAACATGTAAAAAGAAATACCTATGAAATAAACATATATAATTATTAATTTTCCTAATTAATAAATGGAAAAGAAGCAAGATAAGTGCTGAAAGTAATGACTATCATAAGACAGAATGATTTGACCCATGTATTCAAATGAGATGCTTGATGCAACCACTCATTTATGTGCCAGAAGCTCATTGTGATCCAGAGTCAAAATAAGTCAATCTAAGCAAGCAATAAATTTTGCTTATTTTCATAACTTATTTGATATTTCAATACTCTTATATACTCGTCAAAATAAAATTAATTTTGCTGCCATTACCCGTTGTTTGAATTTATACTAGAGTTGTTCAATTTGATTCAGGTCAGGTCTGTTTGCTGGCTTCGCTAGAATGTGAATATTAGCTTCGTCTAGGACCGCCAAAGTTGCTTACGTTGTGTGCGGTCGACCATTGTCCTACATCATAATGAAACCTTCAGAGGCTGATTGTGTAAAATGGAATGATATGATATTTGACTACTCGATCCATGTAACTTTGTGCTGTACCCATGTTCAGAAAAACAAGGTCGGTTTTACTTTGTAAGCTAATACCGGCCCAGAAAATAACAATGGGTCCACCAAATCTATCACATTCATGAATACAAACATTACGAAAACATTCTCCACTTCTTCTCCATTATCATCCACGTCTATCATCATTAAAAAACTTTACTTTTCACTCATCTGTGAAGAGCACATTACGCCATTGGTTTATACCCAATTTCAAATGTTGACGTGCAAATCTTAAAAGGCTTGCAAATAAATTGAGTATTTACATACAGTGTGAGATTTTTAAGTGGGCGTGAATGGCCAAATCCGAAACTATGAGGAATAGCGAAAAATGCTCAAAGGACTTATGAGCCCGATTTTGAGGAAAGGAAATTCTGGGAAATAATGATATGCGTCTGGTACAGGTACCGGTTTAGTATTTTTTATTGATCAGTGATAAATGCCGTATTGTGATCGATGCAGGTTGGGAGTGGACAACAGCGCCGCGGAGGGCGACGGCGATGGTGAAGGCGACCGCGGCCGGTACAGGTGAGTGGCGTCGCGGGGCGGGTGCGTGGCGGGTGCGTGGCGGGGCCGGCGCGCGCGCGGCGAGTAGTGACGCGGCGCGTGTGTTGCAGCGTGCTGGTGCGCTGCGCGTCGCAGTCGTCGCTGGACGAGTCGTCGCAGCGGCCGGGCGGGCTGGAGGGCGCGCCGCCCGCCGCGCACCACGCCGGCAAGCTGCTGGACGCGCTGGCGCGGCTGCGCGGCGACGCCACGCTGTGCGACGTGCGCCTGCAGGGGCAGCTGGGCGCCGAGCCCCCCGCCCCCGCCGCCTCCTCCGCCGCGCGCTCCGTGCCCGCGCACCGCGCCGTGCTGGCGGCCGCCTCGCCTTACTTCCACGCGATGTTCACGCAGTTCGACGAGCGCACGCGACCACTCATCGTCATACAGGTGCGCCCCGCTCCAATACACAACATTTTACACTACTGTGGTGTGTACACCTACTCCGTGTACTTCTTATGTTCCTTAGTGTTCCATGTCATATACACAATTATTATATATTATACTAGCGGCCCGGCCCGGCTTCGCCCGGGTACAGATACGATTCCACTCCATATATTATTTAAACTCAACATGACTGCCGTTCTTGATAGTGCTTATCCAATTGCGAGACCAAACGGATCAATAACAAAAAAGTTCAAAATGGCGGCCACCATTTCAATTCTGACTCCGAATTTAGGTTATGCAGAAAGAGGGTGGCTCAGATATCAATTTCGAGAGCAATCCAAATTCTGACTATGAATATGGATTATTTATACAAAGAGTATCTCAGGTATCGATTTTGACACCTATTGTATCAATAACTAAAAAGTTCAATATTTCATCCCTTATTTTACCAAAATGTGTCGTATTTTCAAAATTGTTGCACGTCATTAATTTGCGTTTTTAATAAAGAGCGGAAATATAAATTTTGCTAAATATATGTTGAATAATTTATATTTTCCATTTCCGTTTCAACCCTTATTGCAACCCCTTTAGGCAAATATAATGTCAATGGTGAAATATTTTTTTAAATCACTCCAGTACTTTTTGAATCTATTCATTACAAACAAAGTTTTCCTCTTTATAATATCAGTGTAGATGTAGGCAATTAAAGAGCTCTTATAACAAGTAACTACACATAACACTTGATTAATCTCTATGTAACATAATAACGGCCCGGCTCAGCTTCGCCCGGGTGCATGTAGATTTCTCTACAATTATTACAATGCACGTATTATACACATAAACCTTCCTCTTGAATCATTCATATTTAATATTTATGATATTATCATTAATACTCTTCGCAGCGTTTGCGATGAAAGACATTTTATGGCTAAATTTTTTACACCTTCGGTTGGTTTTAATAGGAATTTCTAAAGATTTATATAGTAATCTAGTACTAAATATAGCCTATGTTACTCAGTGATAATGTAGCTTTCTAATGAAAAAATAATTATTAAAATCGGTCTAGTTGAAGTTCATTTCGCGCTTCGCGTTGCTCATCAGTTTGATTTGCTCTTATATTTCTTTGAATATATATTGTATGTAGAACTTAAAGCTGTAATCCATTGCTTGTAACAATTAAATGTTTTTTTCTTTCAATTGACTAGTCCAGAGCGTATGATGACACTTAAAAGTGAACGCGACTCGTTTATATAAAGATCCAGCGCAAGAGGCGATCGGACGACGACTGCCGCCCGCTGGTGCTCCACGCTAGCAGTGCGCTGTTCCATATAATATGGCGGCGCGCGCGTCAAGGCGCTGCGTAATTTGAAATAACTACTTTCCGAAATGAAAAATATATATAAAAGTCGCATTATAAAAAAAAAAAACAATCAGTGTAATTAAACATTGGATACTCTGCCTGGGCGGCATTGACACTTTCCATCAGGTGCAATGCCGCCACTATGCCAGGCCAGTATAGAAAAAAAAAACATAATATAATTAATATTTATAACTAAATAATGTGCAACAGGTCTCAGTAGAAATCATTGGGGGAGGCCTATGTTCAGCTGTGGACTTCCTTTGGCTGATGGATCGATGAATGGAATGTGCAACGTTAGAATAGACACTACATAATTAACGCGACAAAATATTTTACTACAATTTAAGACAACACTTAATTTAAAAAATACGTAAACAAAAACAAAGTATCGCGGTCTATCTACTTAAACTGAGTTTCTCATGTGCCGCCAGAGAAGTGACGTCAGCGCGCTACAAACGCAGTTTGCAGTCACGTGATAATGGTCATTAATAAAACATTTTAAAATAGATTTTTAATTTATTCCAAAAATATTATATCAGGTTTTGAAATACTCGCTAACATGTGTAAATAATGAATTTACGCGAATTTCTAACATGAGTACATCAATAATGTCAAGAGACTTAGGAATTATATTGGCCACACATGTAATCAGGTGATCTAACAATAATTAGACGAAATTTTAAAGTGTTTCAGTGTGTGATCATTAAAAACAAATATATAAATTATTTTGTTATTGGTGTTTAATGAAGAGAATTGGTTGCTTAACATGAAAGTACTGTGGATACATAAGCATTGAGATTTCGCTTTATTTTTCAGAACGTGGACCCGCAGGCGCTGGAGGCCATCATAGAGTACATCTACACACCGGACTCGCTCGTCATCACCGAGGAGAACGTGCAGGTGCGTGCGTGCGTGTGTGTGTGAGTGTGTGTGTGCGCGTGTGTGTGCGCGTGTGAGTGCGCGCGTGTGTGTGCGCGTGCGTGCGCGGGTGCGGTACAGTGCGGTGTGCGCAGGCGCTGCTGTCGGGCGCGTCGCTGGTGCAGGTGGGCGGCGTGCGCGACGCGTGCTGCGCGTTCCTGGCGCGCGCGCTGTGCGCCGACAACGCGCTCGGCATCCGCGCCTTCGCCGAGCTGCACGCGTGCGCGCACCTGTGCGCCGCCGCCGCGCGCTACATCGACGCGCACTTCCTCGACGTGCTCGACACCGAGGAGTTCCTCGCGCTGGCGCCCGACACGCTGGCGCACCTGCTCGACAGCGATCGCATCACGGTCGGTCCACCTCGCCGAACACCGTTAACTCCTCGCGTTTCGACCTCCCTTCACACGGCGATTCTCTCGCGCAGGTCCCCAACGAGGAGGTGATATTGGATGCGGTGATCCGGTGGATGCGGCACGAGCCCGAGGTGAGCGGCGGCGCGGCGGACGCGGCGGGCGTGCGCGCGCTTCCGCCGGCCGCGGTGACGCAGAGTGTTTGTGCGCAGGCGCGGCAGCAGCACCTGGGCGCGCTGCTGGAGCACGTGCGGCTGCCGCTGCTGGCGCAGGACGCGCTCGTGGCGCGCGCCGCCGCCGAGCCGCTCGCCAGCGCCGGCCTGCGCGTCAAGGTACCGCCGCGCCGCGGGACTGCGGTCTCGGTGGCGCAGTGAGAGTGACGCGGCGCGTGTTGCAGGACCTGGTCATCGAGGCGCTGTCCTTCCACCTGATGCGGCCGGAGCGGCGCGCGGCGGCGGCGGCGTCGTGTCCGCGCGCGCGCCCGCGACACCCGCCCGCCACGCCCAAGGTGACGCCGCACCGCACGAGCCTGCGCTCATTCGAGGGGATTTCTCGCCGTATCGATATGCGTAGAATGGCCTACAGAATTCACCGGTCACGTTAGCGAAATGTGTCACGTCGACTGTCGCAGATGCTGTTGGTGGTCGGGGGCCAGGCGCCGAAGGCGATCCGCGACGTGGAGGCGTACCACATGGAGTGCGGCCGCTGGAGACACTGCGCCGAGCTGCTCACGCGCCGCTGCCGCGCCGGACTCGCCGTCGTGCACGGCAAAGTGTACGCCATCGGCGGATTCAACGGTAACCGCCCCGCCCGCAGTGTCCACCGCCGCTCCCGCAGTGTCCACCGCCGCCCCCCGCACTGAGCGCGTGACCGACTCGCCTCTGTCGACAGGCACGCTGCGCGTCCGCAGCGTCGACGTGTACGACATCGCCACGGACACGTGGGCCACCGGGCCGGCGCTGTGTGCGCGCCGCTCCACGCTCGGCGTGGCCGTCATCGGCAGCGTGGTGTACGCCGTGGGCGGGTGAGTGTGAAGGCGCCGCGCGCGGTCCCTCCGCCGCCGCCCACACTCACCGCGCCGTGTCGCGCAGGTTCGACGGCGCTACCGGGCTCAGCTCCGCGGAGGCGATGGACACGCGCGAGGGCGTGTGGCGTCCCATCGCCGCCATGTCCACGCGCCGCTCCTCCGTCGGCGTGGCCGTGCTCGCCGGCAAGCTGTACGCGGTCGGCGGCTACGACGGCGCCTCGCGACAGTGTCTGCACACCGTCGAGAGGTGAGTGCGACGCCGCCGCCTCCGTCGCGCGCGCGTGCCCCCCGAGTGAACGAACGGCGTGACGCAGGTACGACCCCGCGGCCGACGCTTGGGAGCCGGTGGCGGAGATGTCCGCGCGGCGCTCGGGCTGCGGCGTGGGCGTGGCGGACGGCGCGCTGTACGCGGTGGGCGGGCACGACGGGCCGGCCGTGCGCCGCTCCGTGGAGCGCTACCGGCCCGAGCGCGGCTGGGCGCCCGCGCCGCCCATGCACACGGCGCGACGCAACGCCGCCGTGGCGCACCACGCCGGCAGACTCTACGTGGTCGGCGGGGACGACGGCGCCGCCAACCTCAACACGGTCGAGGTGAGTCGAGCAAGCGGAGCGACGAGCCGTTCCGCGACTCGACACTCACCGAGCCTTCCGTCCGCAGGTGTTTGACCCGGCGACGGACTCGTGGACGATGCTGCCTTCGGCGATGTCCGTGGGTCGTTCGTACGCGGGCGTGGCGGTAGTGGAGTGCGCATGATGGCGCGCCCCGGCGTCGCCCCCGCCGCCGCCCCGCCCGCCCGCCGCCCCCGCGCCGCGCCCCCTGCGCGCGCACCCCGCGCTGCAGCGCCACGTGCGCCTGCACATGCTCGCCGAGCCGGGGTGAGACTCGCTCAGCTCGCGCTCGCGGCGCGGGACTGTCTCTCGTACCTTCGCGTAGTGTTCGCGCGGCCGCGTGGCGCGTTTCATCAGGTCGATGATTTTGTTCAGGTACGCGAACGTGAACGTGTACGCGGGCGTGTCGGGCGCGGCGGGTGCGGGCGGCGGCGGGGGCGGCGCGGGCGCGGCGGGGCGCTGGCGGCCGCTGCTGGTGCGCGGCGCGCTGCGCGTGGAGGAGGCGGCGGTGGGTGTGGGTGGGTGCGGGTGGGGGGCGGGGCGCGGGCGGGTGTGCGGCTACTAACGCGCGTGTGGGTGCGCAGGAGGCCGCGTGCGGGTGCGGCGCGGGATGGCGCTGGGTGGCGTGTCCGCAGTGTCCGCGGCACGCGCGCTCGCAGACGCTCGAGTTCAACGAGCGCGCCGCCAGACTGCCGCGCCTGCCGCACGGTGCACGCACACACGCACACATACACACATACACACGCTATGCATATTTCAAATTTAATATCACCATTGATGTCGCTATAAAGTCTTTACGCTTCAATTATTTTCATTATGACCCGATTTGATGACTTCGAACGGTTCTGGATGGGAACGATTGCCAGTTGAATATTTCAATAATAGTGGTTCGGTTTCTTCAAAACAGACCGTAGGATGCTTTCCTGCAACAAAATAAATTAGTCAGATGTATACATGAGTGACAGAGGTAATGAAAGAGAGATAACGGAAGTGAGTGTGTCGACGTGACGGCGGCGTGTGTGCAGGCACTATGCCGCGCGCCGGCGGCGGCGGCGGGGTGGGCGCGGGTGGCGGGGCGGGCGCGGGCGGCGCGTCGCTGCACGTGCAGGTGCAGGGCGCGCGGCTGTCGTCGTCGTGCGGCGCCATCCACGTGCCGCTGGAGCTGCCGCCCTGCGTACTGCTGCTGCAGCGCTGCGCCGCGCCCTCCGCGCCGCCCGCGCCCCGCGCACGCCCCTCCTGCTCCTACCACCTGCTGCCGGAGAGCCACCGCGGCGCGCCCCTGCACTACCCCCAGGTGACGCCCGCGCCGCCCGCGCCGCCCCCCCCGCGACCCCCGCACCGCACCCGCCTCACGAGCCCCGCGCCCGCTTGCAGGAGGAGCGCGACGCGTGCTGCGAGGAACCCGACACCACGGACGCATTCTCGTCCGGCTCCACCGCGCCCTCCGCCGAGTCCGACACCTCGGCCGACTCCGGCGACGACGACGCCGGCGAGGGCCCCGCGCCCCCCGCGCCCGCCGCACCCCCCGCCGCGCCGCCCGCACCGCCGGCGCCACCCTCTCCCGAGGCCGCGGCTCCGCCCTCGCCCGGACACGACGCCGACGAATGAGCGTCAGTCATGTTTCGTCAAGGCGGTTAAATTATTAAGAAATCCAAATATTTTAATAAACTGTGAATCTCTAAATGAACATACCTAATTAAATCATTCCAAATCTTCTAAAATACATAATAAAAGCGTTTGTGACGAGGTGGCGGCTAGACGGCGAGATGTCGTAGGCTCGTTTCGTTTTGGCGACGTTCCTCGTGCCGCGACGTCGCCACCGGCCAACGTCAGCTGTGCGTGGCCATATTATAGCATATTTTTAATACATTTGTGATGGTAGCGTAGGGTCTCTCCTCATGGATCTAAAATGTTACTATTTTTCTATGTTGAACGTAGCTTGTGATATTTTGTAGCGCGTAATGCGGGCGCGACATCTCGCTTCGCGCCTCGACTTGTAGAATGTATATTGTATACTAGACAAATAAATGTAAGTTATCGAAGACGAGTATTGTTTTATTGAGCCGCTGCCCCGGTTAAATGTTTAAATCGTGAAACAAATTAATTGCAAGAAGAATGAAGACGTTGTGACGAGGAAGTGTTGCGGCCGTGACGTCGCAGCCCGGGAGTCAGCGGCGCGCGGCACGTCCAGGGTACAGTTATCGGCGGCGGCCGGCCACCGCGCCGCTCATTCATTGCGATTTACCGAGCTCAACACTCGCCGCTCACCCGGCGGAGCGCGCGGCGGGCGGGGCGGGGCGCGGGCGCCGCGGGGTCGCGCCTCGCGGGCCGCAGTGCGCGCGCGCTCCTCATGAACGCCGGGTGTGTGTCGCGGCCCGCGCCGAGCATCGCGCCGACCGAGTGCATCGAGCCGCGCGCAGTGTTGCGGAACCCCCAGTGGAGTCTGCCGCCGCACGCTTGTGATTTGATGGTGACCTGCGCCGAGGTTGTCGCGGCTACTGGTTAGCGCTCGCAGTCAGCATATCTAAATAGTCTTCGAAGCCGCGGCGTCGCTTGTGTCGCAACATCATCCCTTCATTATTAATTTTGCAATTTGTGAAGTTTGCATCGCATTCTGTAACAGCCGGCGCGCGGCCGATTGTGTCAGTGGAAACAAAAATAAAATCTGTTCGACACATTAGCGGTACACAATACGAGTATAAGTTTGGTTGGCTGCGAACGTGAAGCCTGCCGGTGGCGACACAAAACACAATGGACACACGTGACGAGTGACGCGTGCCGCATCCAAATCATATCGGCTGCATACGGATGACGGATAGTGACACATTAACACGATTGCCGAGGCTGGGGAGCGCGGCCGTCGCGCCGTGTCGCCGCGCTCACCCCGCACCGTTACTCGAGAGTTGCGAGACGGCGAGCGGCGCGGCGCGGCGGCCCAGCTATGTACACAGGCTTTGTAGATTGGTAATGACTACTGTGTCGTGTGTGGCTCGGTCGCTCACTTGTCGTACCTATAGTAAAAGGATACATACATACATACATACATAAACTCACACCTATATCCCAGAAGGGATAGGCAGAGGTGCAGACACCCACATTTCGCATTGTATGTTCCGTCCCACAATGTGATAAGTGGGGAGCCTATCGCCATATCGGGCACAATTTCCTGACTTTGGGCTGATAACGAATAGAAAAATCCAACATCACTGCCCAATTCGGGATTCGAACCCGAGACCTCAGCTTTGTGACCGTACCTTAGTACAACTACGCCACCGAGGCAGACAATGACGAAAAAGGATAATGGATGTTAATTGACAATCTCACTATTAAATACGACAGCGAACCTGTCGTTTCACATCGATCTCTTGTGAGACAGTTGTACCGCCGCAGACAAGCCTGCCTATTCATGTTCAGTCATGAGACATGACTCATGAGTGACAACAGCGTGTGGCTACTACTTCATGCCTCAGCATGACTGGCCAGGCTCGTCCGGGGCGGTACCACTGTCGCACAGGACATATACGTGAAGCGGCAGCTTCGCTGTCGCGTTTCTTTCGGTGAGTGAGATTTTCGGATACCCAATACCCTATTTCTCCTCCTATTCTTTTTTTTCCTTATAGCTCTCCTCTCAATTTGAGGTGCCAGCAACACATTTATGACCTAGCGTTGCGGATTTTCATGGGCGGTAGTGCCACTTACCTGTTTGGTCCTGTTTGCCGGACCTACGAAATAAAATAGATATGTAAGGTATTTAGTCCTTATCCTAATTAACGTATGTGGGTATGAACAATCGCCACTTGATATTTCGCATTTATAAATTTTAATTTTATGGTACTGAATAAGGTGTTTGCGAATTGCGAAGTGTATTTTTTCCTTAAGTACAATACCTACATTAAGGTATTATATCAATGGTACAATATTAGTTTTTACTATTATGAATTTACTAAGACCACGGATATGAACAGCCGCGCTGTCTTATCTTTCTTTGTATTAAAAAGTTTTCCAATTATCTTTTTTACCTCTGCCTATCTCCCTGGTGTCGCTAGCATACCTGCGCAACTCACAAGTAACCAGACCTCAACTCGGTGTAAAACTGAATTTAAGTATATTCAGAGACAATGTTGTCATTTACTACCACGTAATATGTATGTGAGAATTCACAGGATTAATTGCGTAGGTACGCAAGCCATAATTGTTTGGTTTGGCCTTGTTGGTTTTTTAAGCACAGAATAAAGATGACATTCGATTTATAAAGGGTTAGCAACACTCAAAGATACAACAATTGGGGCTTTCAATTGTGAAAAAGTGCTGTGAATTTATATTATAATGCGATTGTCGAAGGATCAAGTGCACCTACACTTGATCCTTGGCTTATGTGGTAGGATTATGGCAATTGATATCCGCTCATAAATCAACCAGCGCTCGCCATACACGATGCCGGAAAACTACCCGCATACTGCAACAATACCTAATTACAACCCATAGATTTAGTATAAAACATAGATCGGCAATGTGAAAGAGATAGAATAATTTAACTCATATGTTAAAGCGAGATGCATGATGCGACCATTCGTTTACACAGAAGTAGCCAGCAGTGACCCAGAGTCAAAATATGTCAAACTAAGCGAGCAACAAAATTCGCTTATTTTCATAATTTATTTAATTTTACAGTACTTGGTTATATTTATTAAACGTAGATTATTATAGTGCATTGTGTAGTGCCAAGGTGTGGTTCATGCAGGCGTAAAAATCCGAAATAATTACAGTTTTCACAGGTACCGGCCACTTTTGCACAATACTTTTTTGTGACGATATTATAGAATTAAATGGAAATCCGTGTATACATATCGGTAGAAAAGAATATAGTATTTCATTGTATTAATACGCTGAAAGCATCCATTGCGTATAAAAAATAATATCAAATACGTGAATTTACAATAATTTCAACCAAAAGTAGCTAGGGATTGACTGACAGGTTCGATCAATAAAAGGTTGTCGATAAAATAGTCGATGACAACACATGTTTCCCTACATTTTTATGGGGCTATAGTATCAAAATCAAAAAAATCAAAATTTTATATCCGTTATCTCGGCCATATTTCCCCGGCCATTATTATAGTATTCATTCTACAATATTACTTATTACTTTACTTTTTCTCATTTTTTTATATTTGTGGAATATTTATTATAACACTTCATGTGTGTGATTTATGAATTAAGAACCTGTTTCAATCTCTGCCAAGAGTCTGTCAATTTATAATAGTAAAACAAGAACATATTCGATATTATTATAAAATATGCGATACTTCTATGCACAATATCATCATCCAAACCTTGAAGCAACATTATTCATTTATCATAACATTAGGTATAGGTTTAAAATTTATAATTCTCATAGGAAAAACATTAGAGATCGAGAAAACCTATGTCTACCCGAATGTCTACATCAGTTTGTTGTAAGCTGCCTGCATCCAACGACTTCCTACAAGCTCCTCCGTACACCTCCAACGCGGCCTAGCAGGCGTCCAACACTTCCCAATGTGTTACAAGTCAATTAATTGACTTAAATAAGCATATTTTTTTAACTCTAGTATAAAATATATATTACGCGAATTTTACTCATTGAAAAAAACTAATAATCATGGATTTTGTTGCAGACTGAGTCCACCCTATGACTACGAAAGCTGTAAAGTAATCGAAACTTCGCGACGGGAAATTAAAAAAATAAACCGAAAACGCTAAAACTTTGTAAATTATAGTTTTACTTTATAAAAGTGTTTTTTGTTCTCAGTTTAATTAGATTTCTGTACTAAAGACTCATACAAAATATCTCAAACAAAATGTTTTCCAAATAATATGACAATTTATCTTTATTTATTTGTGTGTTTATCAATCTGTATTGAAATAAACACATAAATAAGTTTCTGTTAATATATAATAAAATGTCGCATATATCCATAACATTTTATTTCACAACTACAGGCCGACAGCTATATCGATATCGATATGATACTATCGAAAGTGCATGGTACACCACTATATGTCAAGCACACATGTAAACTTCACGCACACAATCGTAAATCAGTTTTGGTCGCGCTGAAAATGACACATTGCCGATCTATGTTCTATACTACATCTATGTTACAACCTAATAATACATAGAAGGCTAATTTGCGAAAACACGGAATTAATTTTGCGGGCTTCCCACATTTTCTAATATTATCTAATCAAACATGCAAACTTATAGATCGTCTGCAGTCTTTTAGCGTGCTAATACACGGTTGTTTTGCTTTTGTCAAAATATATGACAAATACTGCTTGTTGTTTTTAGTTGTTGTTTATATAAGAAAAAACATATCTCAAACAATATTTTCGTATCGGTCATGGCAGTAGTGGATGTAGGATTAAGGACGCTCTAGGAGAGACTTCTACGGTGCCTATAAATACTCTCCAAATCCAAGCAAAAGGCAGTAAATTATAGATAATTATACAATACTAGCTGTCGGGCCCGGCTTCGCCCGGGTGCAGATAGTTTTTGAGTCCAATCCACATCAAGAACATATTATTTCGCGTGTCTACTAACTATATTTCCCGCGTGCCGTCGACTATATTTCCCGTCCGTATTGAATGCTGTTCAATCCTGTCCTCTCCTATCCCGTGCCAACTATTCGAATTTGAAAGAGTAGAAAATATGTATATTTGGTTTCCTGACTCATCCCACGGGAACACTATATTTTTCGGGATAAAAAGTAGTCTATGTGTTAATCCAGGGTGTCAGCTGTCACTATACCAAATTTCATCAAAATCTGTTGAGCCATTTTTTCATGAAAGAGTAACAAACATCCATACATACAAACTTTCACCTTTATAATATTAGTAAGGATAGTTTACAGTGAATCCCGGCATTTAGCGCCCTGGGGCAGTCGCCCAACGGCTAATACACTAACACCGGCTCTGGGGCACAGGCCTTTTCTATAATCAAGAGTACGATTAAGAGTGGTTAGGCCATATAGTTTTTCTTTAATAATTCATATAAATAATAAATACGTATATAATATATATATACTACGAGTATATGACCAATCAAAATTATATATTATAGCAGTCACCCCATCATAAAAAAGTCGATTGCAGTCATTGATTTAAAAACTAAGGATAGGCCCTTCAGTACGTTGGGTACGTCAAAAAGACGCCTGTGAACATCGCGCCATCTGTTAGATTTTCATGTAACTACGTAGTGTGCTAAAGGATCCGACCGTCGACGTAACTTTGTTACGCGTAGTTATTTAAACGTTAAATTATAAAAAAATGGTTTGATTTCTATGTATATCCATAAATCAGGAAAAATATTTTTTAACATTAAATATGTTGTATATTAGTTATGTAAAATAATATGTGAAATATAGTGTGCAAATTGATAACAGAAAAAACATCATATTAAAGAATTAAAATAAAATGAATAAAAAATAAAAATAAATCTCAGAATTTGTAACGTCTTAGTAGGCCTTTTTATTAAATGGAACACATTTTAATTTGCATTATAGGTAGTTTTAGTAGTATAATTTGCTACGGATTAAAAATATGTAAATCAAGTGGTAAATATGTCAAATAATTACACGGCATCAGTTCTACTATAGCTTAGGTCTACGCATTCCTTAATATGCGCCGCTACAAAGTACAAAGTTATGTCGTGCAGAATACATACGCCGAATGATTTGATGGCGGCCATGAAATTGTTTTTCAATAATGCTAAAATAAATGTTATATTGACTTAAAGTAATATAATTTTTACTTATCGGTGATAAGAAATGTTATCTTTATTTATGTGAATTTTCGATCATGTTTATTGCATCCACGCACGATACAATTGGGCATTTTTACGACGAATTACAGACCGGTGCGCTGTGACGTCACAACCGCTGCACTGGTCTGCAGACCACTTTCGTGACAACACTTTTCTCGCTCTCCGCCCCGTCCATATATTTTACGTCAATGATTGCAGTGCTATTAAAATGCATAGCTTGACATTGTGGAAATCTTTTTATTTTCATAATTGACCTTCATCACACACAATATAAATGTGTGAAGGTATGTTAAGTGGCGTAGATACTGTAATGAGTTACGTATTGCCAGAGGCTGGTAGCGCTTTTCGGCACTAGGCAAAGTAGCAATGATAACTATAACAATAATTCATATAATGCTTGGACGCCTCAAGCGTTCTATGCATTGCCTAGGCATTGTATGCCTGAATTGTACAGATTACCGGTGACCTATACAATCGTTTATAACGCAGCATTTGGAGGTGCGTTCATTTTCGGAGTGCATATCGGCGTTAAGAGACTGCGTGCGCCGTGAGGGAGCGCGCCGCGCCGCGGGCGATGCTGCCGCGCAGCCATGAGGAAGTTCATGAGGACGCGCGGCGCCGCGCCCGCGCCCCCGCCGCCCGCCGCCGACCCCGCCCCCGCCGCACACGCCGCACACCCGCTGCACTCAACACTCAAAACCAACGGGCATGCTAGTGAGTAATGAGCATCGTTCATCTTATGTCTTAATTATTTCAAAAGGAGAATGCATTGTACTATGAATAGTGCATCGGGGCCTACCCAATCCCAGTTTAGTTTAGCCGATTTCTATGCAACATTCTTGGCTTTGGTTATGGAGCGCAAGATGTTATTGGGCACTCTGTCCATGCGTGTTACGCCTAGCATGCTCCGCTCCGTAGCTCTTTGACAAACCCCGAGCCTGGACCTCTGAAGTTCGGTCAAAGACTAGGATTGATGCTCCGTATGTAAGAATTGGTAAGATACAAGTCGACGAGTCTACTTTTAAGAGAAATGGGAAGATTTCCCTTCAGAAATTTCTTCTTCACTTTTTTGCTTATAAGCTTCTTTAATTTTTAATTTAGGGCATAAAGTTACATAAACATATTTGTAGTCAAAACCATTTGCTACAAATTATGTGGTTACAAATTTTTTGTAAGACGCATAGTTTCCGAGTTATCGCGAAAATAGTGTTTTCACCCCTTTTTCCAAGATGGCGGCCGGGGGACAAAGGTGGCGACCCCACAAACTTGAGGTTAAGCTTCTATTGACCCTGCAAACATGTCCCAAAAATAAAATTGCGTCCTCTAAGAAATGCAATATTCGGTCCTTAAATTGTAACATTTCAATGGACTATAATATACCTAATAAATCCGAAATTCGAATATTCGTAACGTTTTTCGTTTCGAAACCTACTCTATAACACGAAATTCGAATCTTCGGACCGAAGAATGAATGATTCGAATATGTCGGCAATCCGAACATTTACAGAGTAGGTACATTCGTATCGGCACAAACTTCATTCGTCCGAAGTTTCGAACTTCGTTTCGGATGAATATAGTAGGGCCCCATGCCACTTGCACACCATGCGGAAGCGTGACGCGGTGAAAGTGTGTGCGACGTGGACACTCGACGCCGTGCTCTGTGCTCTGTGCTGTGCAGTGCATACATGATGCGAAACTGAAAGTCACACGCGGCGCGAGTGGAGACGCTGGCACGCATCTCCCACTCCCTGCTACCCTGACTACCAATAATGAACAATATACTGCATGAGTTTCACATGCTTACAGAATTTAACAATAATTATTGTTAGTTGTAATGGACGGAAAATAGACATAAGTACCTATGCAATCCTTTCTCATAATTTTGTTAGTGATATACTCGTAGGCAGAGCAACTTCTTGTTTGTATATTTTAAGTTCTTTATGTATGATTTGAATGTTTAACCATAGCTGTCGAGAACATATTATGACAC
The DNA here is from genome assembly GCA_023078785.2 of Hyles euphorbiae. Lineage (NCBI taxonomy): Eukaryota > Metazoa > Arthropoda > Insecta > Lepidoptera > Sphingidae > Hyles > Hyles euphorbiae. The sequence goes on along the minus strand of CM041031.1, from coordinate 94,183 downwards.
GCAGTGGCGTAACAATAGGGTGGCATAGTGCGCAAAATGCCACGGGCCCCCGACCTTAGGGGCGCGGCGCGGCTAATTTAGTACCAACAAAATTGATAATCAAAAATTATTTTCTGAATTATTATTAAAGATATCAAGGTTTATTTGTAATACATAAAAATAAAAATGTTTTTTTTTTATTTACACGCATTGAACTCATTGAAATAAAACTATTATGTATAGATAATAGTGCTGATTTGGTTTTAAAAAGAATTATACTTCAATATTAGTTTTTTGAGGGGGCCTCATCACCATTGCTGCGTTTGGGCTCCAGCCACGTAGTGAAGATATTACGACGACTAATTGGTCTCGTTGTGGAATTCTTTTTATGGCCAGCAGGCATACCACAGAGTAAATTGCTATATATGAAAAGGCATACGAGCATACAGCCCATCTTATGGTCAGCGGTCACCGCGGCTCATGCTTCGCAGATCCGATATACCGATTTGAGCTCGGAAATCTTTGTGTGCCACTGTTGATCCTGGCTGACAGGAGTTGCAGTGGCGGGTGTGAGGGCGGGAAAGTCTCTCTACTAGATCCAATATACCGTAAGGAGAGCACTCTCTTAAAGCCTCGCTTAATGGATAGGTTATATACAAAGCTCAGGGAATACCGAAGCAGGGAGTTCATTCCAGAGCTTGCACGTGCGTGGTAGAAAAGAACACTGGAAACGTACTTCCCGGTAACGGATAATTTCCAGGTAGTAAGAATGAACTCTACTGCAGTGACGGGAAGTATGATGGGAGAAAAGTGATAGTGGCATCATTTTCCTCAGAGCACTTTCCGTGGGACAATCGATCGTTTACATTCACATTGATATCGGGATTATCGACATTTCGAAGAGCTCGGCCCTGTAAGGAGTAAAGTGGGTCGAGCTGGTATTTTAGGGCTTCTACCCATAGGTGAGGTGAGGTGATGATCCGATCAAAAGACCCACTTGGGTCTGGCCAAATAACACCTAAACTGCATTTTGCTCAATATTTCGCTTTCAGGAATACACTCGGATGCTTAGAGAGAGAGAGAGTGTCTCCATGACAAAAGGGTTCTTGTTGGTTGTAAACGAGTAAACTTGTGTCTTTGTGGGGTTAAACTGAGCTATGTTCAATCAACCCCAATGGGAGGCGCGCCCCAGAGAGGTCTCGACTTCCGATAAAAGTTGAGACCATCTTTCCTCAACGGATCCCCGATAGAGATTCTGTAGTCCGATGTTACTTGCACTAGATGATGTCGAGATTTTACAGTGAGGTGACCTTATTATTGACATTTTTGTCTTTTGAGACTGCACATCTCTTCTAGATTAGTTCCTGCTAGGGTTGCGCATAAGTCGTCTGCGAACACATATAGTTTGAACAATGTTTTATAACATTACATAAAGTGTTAACGTCCATGAGGTTACACATAGGCCCACAACCAGAGCCCTGTGGCACCCTACAGCTAGCACGATGTGTCGAGTAGGTAATGTCTCGTGCTCCAGGGTGTCGAAAGCCTTTTTAAAGTCAAAGAAAAAGGCTATAACCACATTTTATTGTTTAAGTGTTCATTGATATCATTAGTAAATTTGGCTATTAATGATGTTGTACTTTTCCCGCTTTGAAACCCATAGTGAATTTCAGTTATAACATCGTTCGATCTTTAATAAGTATTAACTTTATTTACAATACATTTTTCTACAATGTTGTCTATACAATTTGTCATTGGCAAATTTATGTCTATCTCCCTTTTTATGTATCGGTCTTACTATGGATTTTTTAAGTTTGTCAGGAAAAAATTGTTTTGAAACACTAAGATTGACTAAATGAGCCATTACTGGGCTAATTTTATTTGCGACTAGTTTTATATCACTCATATGAATTGAATCTACACTTGGCGATTTTCTACTCGACATGTTATCGATGGCGCCAATGAACACTCCTCTAACTTAAAATTTTTAAATTTTCGTTTTTCGTGTAAATTGCTTTATAATTTAGCAATGCATAGTGGAAGGGTTTTCAGATTTGCATAACGCTAACTATAAGTACATATAGTTAGCGTCATGTGAATTTGCGTCTAATTTTCAATTTCATATTCAAAAGATGAGGCAAACTTGTAACATATATCTGTAATATTACTATATTTAGTCATATTCCTCAATATACAGCTATCTAATGACTGTACGTCCCTACTCAACAATTTATTTAATTTATTCCATAGTTTTTTTTATATCTTTTTGACAATCTGCTATACATTGTTTTTCCTGTTCATTTTTACTTTTGTTTATCACTTTATTACATTTGTTGTAGCGGGGTTGAGTATGAACACTTACTCGCGTCGATATTATTTAAAATTGAGTCGATATTATTTAGGGAAATATTTCCGATAGCGCGGCGGCAGGAGCAGTGGCGAGGGCTGTGTGTAAATGTGGCATGACAGTTATGATTATTACGATAGATGGTTGTTTTCGCCCAATGTCTGGCCGTGTAATCGTTTTCGCCCAATGGTCGTCCATGCGATAGATATGGCCAGCCCAGTTCTATTTCAACATGGTAGCTGTTTGTCACACATCGGCGATCATGGTTTTAGAACGCAATGCGTTCGATAAGTGTAATACTGTTTAAAATGACCCGTTCATTACATCTTTCATTGACCAGTAGGTCCTCCAGGCGTTCTCAGTTCGACGTGAAATTTCGATATCTTGTTTTGCCTGAAAGGTCTTCGCTATCTGGCCAAGCTAAAGATACTCAAGGACATATCCAACGCTTACTCCGCCGACTTCTATGCTGAGCTGTGAAACTGCATTAGATTGATAGGGTTCAAATTGGCAACGAGATAATATTAAGTGACGTAAACAATACAATAATGAATAACTTTTGTTGTGTGACGTGTTGACAGACGGAGGAGGAGCGGCGGCCGGAGCTGGCGGGGACGAGCACCTCAACTCGCTCGCTAGGTAACCATGATCATCACTATGAATCAGTTCAACCCAAATCTACGCGTGGTTAGTGTACGAGCAAATCGCACATTTGCAAACTCAGCGCTTACGCCAAAATAAACTCATTTGCAAAAAAAACGGGCACCTAAGCAATGAACCATTTCAAATGTTACTATTGGTTTGTTTGATAATTATAGGTAGTTTTACTTTCACAATTTTGTAAATTAATAATCAAATAATCGTTTTCGTCAGTATTATCATAAAATTTTGATAAAATTTATGGGTTTTAATGCTAAAGTTCACTAGTAGTGTATGCTCGCTAGTAGTGCATATGCTCGTGAAGTAAGAGTTAACAAAGATTTTTGTTTGTCTTTTCTTTAATAAAGTAAAAGCAGATAAATGTTTAGTATCGAGTGTGACCCCCTCTAGCTGAAATCACAGCTTGAATTCGTCTGGGTATGCTAGAAAGAATATCCCGGATACTTGCTTGCGGAATACGTTCCCACTCCGCGGTAATCACATTCTTCGCTCCCTGATGGTCTGCGGAGCCGGTTGTACTGATCTCACGCGTCGTTTCAGAACGTCCCAGACATGCTCCATAGGATTGAGCCTGTTTCTGGAAGAAAACCATGTACGCAACCACGGGATGATCGTTTTCTTGTGAGTCGCGCATTGAGAAATCGCAAGTCTTCGTATGTGGACCTTAAGAACAACCTCGAAGAAGTAAGAAATGTGCATATTAGTCTATGGATGGTCAGGAGGAGGCTTTTCGCGGCCAATATACGCAGTCATCGCCCGGCCCGCGGCCCTAAGTTACTCCGTGAGCACAGAGTTGCTAGGCTTAGGTTTGCTCGAAATTGTGAGTCATGGACTCAAGAAGACTGGAATAGGGTATTGTTCTCCGATGAAGCCAGGATATCTCTGTTCGGTGAAGATCGACGTCGGCAAGTGCTACGAAGATGAGGAGAACGCTTTGCAGAGGCTTGTTTTGAAGGAATCACACCTTATGGTGGGGGCTCTGTTATGTTTTGGGCAGGAATAAATTCAATGGATCGTACAGAGTTAGTCTTCATTGAAAACGGCTCACTGACTGGATATCGATACATAACGGAAGATCTAATTCCTCATGCACAACCCGCATTGGCCGCTTTAGGCGAAGACTCAATTTTTATGGACGACAACGCTCGCGCCCACCGGTCTGGCGATGTGGAAGCGTATGTGCAAGAGGTCGGCATTCGTCGTTTGGATTGGCCAGCTCGAAGTCCCGACCTCAATCCTATAGAACATGTCTGGGACGTTCTGAAACGATGCGTGAGATCAGTACAACCGGCTCCGCAGACCATCAGAGAGCTGAAAAATGTGATTACCGCGGAGTGGGAATGTATTCCGCAAGCAAGTATCCGGGATATCCTTTCTAGCATACCCAGACGAATTCAAGCTGTGATTTCAGCTAGAGGAGGTCACACTCGATACTAAACATTTATCTTCTTTTACTTTATTAAAGAAAAAACAAACAAAAATCTTTGTTAACTTTTACTTCACGAGCATTTGCACTACTAGCTAGCATACACTACTAGTGAACCCATTAAAACATTATTAAAACCCATAAATTTTATCAAAATTTTATGATAATACTGACGATAACGATTATTTGATTATTAATTTACAAAATTGTGAAAGTAAAACTACCTATAATTATCAAACAAACCAATAGTAACATTTGAAATGGTTCATTGCTTAGGTACCCGTTTTTTATGCAAATCCTTACTAATATTATAAAGGTGAAAGTTTGTATGTATGGATGTTTGTTACTCTTTCATGAAAAAACGGCTCAACAGATTTTGATGAAATTTGGTATAGTGATAGCTGACACCCTGGATTAACACATAGGCTACTTTTTATCCCGAAAAATGTAGTGTTCCCGTGGGATGAGTCAGGAAACCAAATATACATATTTTCTACTCTTTCAAATTCAAATTGTTGGCACGGGATGTCCTCTCCTACGGAAGGGAAATATAGTCGACGGCACGCGGGAAATATAGTTAGTAGACACGCGAAATAATATGTTCTTGATGTGGATTGGACTCAAAAACTATCTGCACCCGGGCGAAGCCGGGCCCGACAGCTAGTAAGTTTATAATTTTGTGCTTTTCATTATATCAGTTAGTTCTCGTTCAAGTTCGACCTATTAAACTGTTAACATTCAAAAATAAATAATTATTCAAGATTATCGATGCATGATGGATGGATGAGTGGCGACTGGCGACTAGCGAGCGAATAATGAGTATTAGTTGAAGGTGTGGTCGCGTGCAGGTGCTGGAGCGGCTCGGAGTGGTCGGCGCCGCTGTGGGAGGACGCGCAGTTCCCGGCCGGCGGGCGCGCGCTCGGCGACCGCAAGCTCGCCGCCGCCGTCACCTGGCGCCGCCCGCACGTGAGTCACCACCACGCGCACACACCTCACACCTCACACACCTCACACACCTCACACACAGTGAAGCTGAATGTCATTGTGTGTCTGCCCGTGCCGGAGGTATAATGCTATTGTGTAGTCGGCACAACCTTGCGTTGTGTGCGCGCAGTGTTGACGCACCAGCTGAGTACACAATACACCACAATGTTAACACATCCACTTAGCACTGGCACTCCGCACCGCTGCCGCGCCGTCCCACCGTACGTATAATAATATAATACATCGCCTTTCATATTTAAATCTATACATATAAATAAAAGTGATGTGTCTGTTTGTAAAATGAAAATAAAAAAAAATCCAACTACATGTCGTTATATACACGATACCTGTAACGAAAATGACCTTCGTTTTTTTTATCTGTCTGTCTGTCTGTTTGTTCCGGCTAATGTCTGAAATGGCTGGACCGATTTTGACGGGACTTTTATTGTCAAGTAGCTGATATAGTAAGGAATAACTTAGCTACATTTATTTGAGAAAAAAAATATTTTTGTAAAATAAAGTAATTTTGCAATGCCCAAGTACTATCCAGTACCTCGCGCAGCTCACGCGCATGCCACCACTGGGCCGTCACGTCGGGCGCCTCCCACCACTTCTCCCACCAACGAATCAATATCACAAAGGCTGCCTTCAGGTGTGGAGCGGGGTGTAAGAATATCTCCACCCAGGCGTAGCTGGGCTGGGCCGCTAGTTAATAATAATAATTCAATTTATTATTCTCTTATTTTTGTGTTCTTACTCGTGGCATGTCTCTTATATGGTAGGAGACGACACTTGAGCGGCTTGAGCGAGTAATGGACAATAGCAAAACCAAACAACATCGAAAATTACAAATTATTGATTACTGAAATATAAGACCACTGATTACAGTGACATATTTTAAGTTTTTCTCTTTCTTTCTTAATCCGGAACACAACAGTGTATTTACACTACCGTTTGGGGTGTTTGAAGCAGAGATAGAAAAAAGATACCTATATTTTTTCATTCTTTTGAAACTGTAAGGTATACATACGAGAGTACAATGAGTTTAATATCATCTGGGTTATGGATACCCGGCAGGAGCTGTGCGTGCGGCCCACGTTCCGCGGAGAGTGCTCCCCCTTCCCCGCCGCCTCCCCCGCCGACAGCGAGGAGCAGGTGTGCTTGCGCTGGAGCGTGCAGGTGGGCGGCGCGGGCGACCCCAGCGTGTGCTGCGCCGCCGCCGCGCTCGCGCTCACGCCGCGCCTGCTCGACCGTGTCGCGCCGCCGCAGTCCTTCCGCCAGCACTACACCGGCGCCTTCAGGTGACGCGTCGCGCCGACTCCGCGCGCCCGCCCTCGCGACACACCCGCGCTCATGACTCCGTGCGCTGTGCAGGTTCAATTTCTGGGTGTTCGGCGCTTGGCGCGAAGTCACCGTGGACGACAGACTGCCGACGCGCGACGGCGTGTTGCTCTCCAGCCGCGGCGCGCTGCACGACGACTTCACGCTGCCGCTGCTCGAGAAAGCCTACGCCAAGTGAGTGTCGGGCGAGGAGCCGGCCGGCCCGGCGCCGCGCGTCGCCACTCAAGCCGGCGTGTCGTGTGTGCAGGCTGTACGGCTCGTACGCGGCGCTGCGCGCGGGCAGCGTGGCGCGCGCGCTGCAGGACCTGTCCGGCGGCATCGTGCAGAGCTTCTCGCTGGCGCAGCAGCCGCGCTCGCTCACCGCGCAGGTGCTCAACTCGGCCGTGCCGCGCTCCACGCTGCTCGTGGCGACGGTGTGCGCGGGCGAGGCGCGGCGGCGGGGGCGCGCGTCCCTGCCCGCGCACCGCGCCTACTGCGTGACGGGGCTGGCGCGCGTGCGCGGCGCGGGTGGCGCGGGCGGCGCGGGGGGCGCGGGCGGCGAGGGCGCGCTGGTGCGCGTGCGCGCGGTGGGTGCGGGCGCGCGGTGGAGCGGCGCGTGGTCGCGCGGCAGTGCGGAGTGGTGCGCGCTGGCTGACGCCGACCGCGAGGTGCTGGCGCGCCGCGCCGACCGCCCCGGGGACTTCTGGTAGGTGTTGGCGCTGGCGGGGCGGGGGGCGCGGGGCGGGCGGCGTGCTGACGCGTGGTGGTGTGCAGGATGTCGCTGGCGGAGTTCTGCGTGGTGTTCGGCGCGCTGGTGCTGGTGCACGTGGGGCCGGACGACTGGTTGCGCGAGGCGGCGCTGCAGGCGCGGCGGCCGTGGCGCGCGGTGCTGGCGCGGCGGCGCTGGCGGCGCGGATACAACGCGGGCGGCCCGCCCTCCTGCGCCGGTTCGTGTCGCTCTCCGTTCACAGGGACTGAACGAAACGTTCGTTACGTCACAAAATGCTTTTTTATATTTATTTTCATGCACGAAGAATGATATACATATTTCTTGTCAGTCACATCTAACCAGTATTGCTCTCTATAACGTGTTGCTCTCTATAAGTTTGCTAAACTTGAGAACTCGACGACACAGCTCGTAGACCCGACCAAGCGGCCCATAAGACACACAATGACATTCGATTCCTGCGGTTCGACTTCCTAGAAACCCAAACACGAACAGTATCGATACGTTCCGGCTACAGTTACAGCTTTATGTTTCACTCACCTAGATTTACGTGATGGCATCCACAGAGACGACGGGCACCAACCCGCAGTTTCACATGCAGATTCCGCGCGTGGAGTCCGGCGGCGCCGCCAAGTGCCACGTGGTGGTGTCGGTGACGCAGCAGTACGGCGCCCGGCCCGCGCGCCTGCACGCCATCGGGTTCGCCGTGTACGAGCTGCCGCCCGGCGCCGCCCCCCGCCGCGCCGCCGCGCCGCGCGCGCTCGCCGGCCTCGTGAGTGCACCCGCCCCGCCTCGCACCCGCACCCCCGCACCCACCCGCACCCCCGCACCCACCCGCCACCACCCGCCCCGCCCCCCGCCGCGCCGCCGCGCCGCGCGCGCTCGCCGGCTTCGTGAGTGCACCCGCCCCGCACCCCCGCACCCACCCGCCCCGCCCCCCGCCGCGCCGCGCGCGCTCGCCGGCCTCGTGAGTGCACCCCGCCCGCCCCGCACCCCCGCACCCGCCCCGCCCCACACCCGCCCACGCTCACAGCCCGGCGTGTTGCAGCGCGCGCTGGACGTGACGCACGAGTGCCGCGCGCGCGAGGTGGTGACGTTCTTCACGCTGCCGCCGGGACAGTACCTGGTGGTGCCGCACACGCGCCGCCCGCACACCGACGCCGCCTTCCTGCTGCGCATCCTCACCGATGAGCAGACGCACGTGTGGTGAGTCCGCGCCCGCCGCCCGCGTCGACGCCGCTGCGCCCGACTCGCTCACCGTGTTCGCTTTTCCGTTTCAGGGAGGTGAACGACGACAACTTGATCGTTCACGATTTGGCGTCGCAGTTTCCAACCGAGGAGGAGTGCGCATCGGTACGGTTGTATCGGGTGCGTCCGCGACGTGAATGCACTCGTCGCCCGCGACTCTAATGTGGCGTTTTATTCGACAGGCAGAGACGCGCGCGGCTGCCGCCAAGCTGCTCGGTGGGACGTACGTGGAGGAGGTGAGTGTGCGTGCGTATGCATGTGTGCGCGTGTGTGCGTGGGTGTGTGTGTGCATGCGTGCGCGTGTGCAGGTGGACGCGCGGCGGCTGCGCGCAGTGCTGCGGCGGCGCTGGTGGGGCGCGCGCGTGTGTGCGTGTGTGCGTGGGTGTGTGTGTGCATGCGTGCGCGTGTGCAGGTGGACGCGCGGCGGCTGCGCGCAGTGCTGCGGCGGCGCTGGTGGGGCGCGCGCGTGTGTGCGTGTGTGCGTGGGTGTGTGTGTGCATGCGTGCGCGTGTGCAGGTGGACGCGCGGCGGCTGCGCGCAGTGCTGCGGCGGCGCTGGTGGGGCGCGCGCGTGTGTGCATGTGTGCGTGGGTGTGTGTGTGCATGCGTGCGCGTGTGCAGGTGGACGCGCGGCGGCTGCGCGCAGTGCTGCGGCGGCGCTGGTGGGGCGCGCGCGTGTGTGCGTGTGTGCGTGGGTGTGTGTGTGCATGCGTTCGCGTGTGCAGGTGGACGCGCGGCGGCTGCGCGCAGTGCTGCGGCGGCGCTGGTGGGGCGCGCGCGTGTCGGCGGCGGCGTGCGCGGCGCTGGTGCCGCTGCGGGACGCGGGTGCGCGCGGCTGGGTGCGCGGCGCGGAGGTGCCTGCGCTGGTGTCGCTGGTGCGCGGGTGGCGCGCGGCGTGGGCGGCGGCGGCGGGTTGCGGCGGCGCGGTGTCGTCGTACCGGCTGCGCGCGCTGCTGTGGGCGGCGGGTGTGTGCGCGTCCAACAAGGTGCTGGAGGTGCTGGTGCTGCGCTACTGCGGCGGCGCGCGCGTGTCTGCGGACGCGTTCGTGTTGTTGCTGGCGCGGCTGCACCTGGCGCACGGTACGTCTCCGCCTCGCCTCGCCGGCCGCACACTGGCTTGCTCGACGTTCACTGTGTCTCGTTTTGTTTTCAGAGAGATACCGCAGTTTGGACGCGAAGATGAAATCGAACCCGCTGTCACTGGAAGAGGTGAGATGCGACTCTCGGGGCGGATGAATGTACCCGATAATATAAGTTATTGCACCTATGTGTACGCCGCAACGTGTATGGTGCTCGGTTCGCGACAAGCTGTGTGGATAGTGCCAGTTGAGGTATTATACAAAATTTGCACGCACTGCATTTATGTCGACACGATCAATATCATGAACAAACAGTTGCGTGAGAGAGAAGATCGTGTCAATTACTGGGGAGGAGGGACAGAAACAGATGTAGCGTGACATGCGACGTTGTTACTGTGTCCGCGGCGTCCTCCGCCATAGTTTAATCTTACATTAATTACTTTGACTTTTTGTCTTCTAATGCATTTTTTTTAACTTTGTTACTCGGTTTTTGGCAAGGTGTGGTTTTCTAATTAACTATTTTGTCAAATTGCGTGGACAGCTTGGCTAAAAGGTCTGATAGGCGCTATCAACTGGCATTAAAGAAAAACAACTACGGCAACACTATTAAAAAGGCCATTGCATTCGTTAATTACAGTTGATTAATGTATTTTTATACATTTTCGTACGCTTCTGTTTCTTTTGTGATTTAAAAATGACCTGTCGTAGTATATCGGATTGCCATGTTGATACTAAATTCGATCTCAGCGCCCTCCTGCCAAGCTATACGAGTGTGTCTGATGTTGGTATGTGTAGTGGTTGTCGCGTTTGTCGGCAGATGATCCTGATGACGATCTACTCGTGAGACGCCGCTCGTGCTCCGCCCTGGCACTGCACCCTTATACATATGTTTATTTACACATATGTTCATCGTAATTAATTTACTAGCAACGACCAAAGACAGTCTCCGGAGTAGTGGGGCCGGCCGCGCTGCCGACGCGACGCAGGTGATACAGCGCGCCGCCCGCAGACACGCCACAGATTATTATATGTATATTATATTTATGTTGTTACTCGTTGTCTACGTTTACACAAGTTGCTTATAATTTATTGTTTTCGTGAATTAATCGATGTGATACGCGCCAGCGACTGGCGTACACATCACGGAGATCGACTAAAGTGCAATCTATACTGAAAGCCTGTAGCAGACGATTCAACATCGTGTGTCCACACCAGTGCACCGTACAGGGCGGTACGCGACAGTTGACAGGACAATTGGTAATAAGAATTACTTGTCACCCTCCATCAAATATACACTAGATTATACGTAACGGCCTTAATAACGACAAGATAAGAAAAAGCTCTAATAAGCGTGAAAAACATAACAAATCTTAATATAAGGTTAATAAGGTTTTACTACCTGAAGTTGATTTTCGTTTAAAACTTTTTACTACATCTCGTAGTTCAAAACTCAAATGTATAAGTATTAGCAAACTCCATATAGATTTTGTTCCGGGCCCTGTATATGGGCGTAGCCACTGTGGGGCAGAGTGGGCCGCTTGCCCCACCCTGTGTTTGACCTTTAAGGTAGGTAACCAACTCTAAAAAAATAAATTATCTAGGTAAAGTACAAGGCCGGTGAGCAATACGAAAGTATTTAGGATAATTCTAATTATAAATACAGATACAGGGTGTTCTAGGGTGTAACCTTTTTATAGGAAAACAAATACCGGGAGAAGACCGTGTGTACAGTTTATTAATTACATATGATTTTAGACTGCTGCCCCACCCTGATCCCACGGCTGGCTACGATCATGGCCCTGTATCTAGTATATATTTGATCGTCGGTCGTCTGCTACGGGGTTACTCACACGCGGCGCGTGCAGTGCACTCGCGCGGGAGCCGCTCTCAGTTACCTATAACCTAGCGCATATTTATTATATGTTGTGAAATTAAACTAATATACACACTATGTACCGTGGTTCATTGCACAAGTTTGTCCCTGTCCCCACTCCCGCACCGCGCCTGCGCTGTTGCGTCATCATACGTGATGTGTGTACTCCCTGCCCGACCGCTTGTGTCATGTCCGGTATTATATTAAGCACGACTACACCACCAGAATATAGAGGGAGCGCAAAAAAATGGCGCACCTGCTCAGTTGGGTACAAGGGCATAATATTAATATCGTAATAAAAAAATAATATTTGGAAAATACCTATCCGTTTTGAAGTTATGACCGTTTAAAGTTTTAAGTTTAATCACCACTTTTTCGCATAAAACCAGTTGGAATGGATGAAGAACAAGATTTAAACACATACGTATTTTTTCGTTTCGTCGTTAATTGAACGGTTAACGAAATATACCACGAAAACCATTTTTAACAGCATCAAAACTTTCTTAGACTTCGCTTTAACAGCTGTTTACAAATGGGTAAGGTCATGAACTCTTAGCTGTATAATTTATCCTTCTCTAACTTCAAAAAAGGATATTTTTTGTTTCATTTCAAATAAATCAATCAGTTAAACAGGGACGTACTTAGATTTAAGCGTCAATAAATGAACAACATAATAACTTTAGGTGCAGTTGCATCGTGTATGGATTGACTATTTTGTTTGTCATTATTTTCCTTAGTGTCACAAATCCAAACTGAAAGACACCAAGAAATCACACTGGTCATCGCTTAAATCATGTAAGATTGCGAATTTAATTATAATTAGAAAAGTTTTGGTAATACCTACATAACATTTAAATTTTCTAAATAATTAATATTCATTGAAAAAATAATCTGATGACACTGATTAATAAAAAATAAGATTCTTAAAATGATGGCCCAATTCGGCCCTATTAGTCAAAGGAAACCGCCGGTCATAGTGTACTTCGTCGGATCCAACGCGGCTCGATTATTCTTCCTTTGAGGTTACCGCCGCCCTTTGTGAGCGCGAGCCGAAAGGCGGCAATTTTTTTGTCGGTAACTTTTAGCATTTTGCAAAAGAAGACCGACATCTTGAGGGGTGTTCACACTACACACTTGATATAACTTAATTTGATTAAGTACCTACTCCGATATAAAAGTTGCGTTAAAAAAAGATCTTATTGGACTGATAGAATGGTCCTTACTTGCTCAAGAGCTTATAATATTATTTAAATATGTCATCAACCGATCCAGTCAGTTACAAATTGCCTATTTACTTTTGCTTATTATTGTATTTAACATTACTTTAATGTGTTTTGAAAAGAATGTTAATTTAAAGTGATAAAATTTCTTCTAAATTCTTATACCTAGAGAAATGTCGTCTACCATTATAGCATAGAATTTACACATGAGACTTCTGTGAGATAAAATTAGTGAAATCAATAAACACTAAGCACTAATTTACTGCACTGGAGACCCCGTGCCCTGCAGTGGCACGTATATGAACTGATAAAGTACTAATACTAATTGTTCACATGAATTATTATGAACTCAAATAGGAAAACTTTATATCTAATGTGAACAGGCCTTTATCTTTCAAAAATCAAAATAATTATTTATTTTTTATTAGTTGAATTCGGATTGCGATCGCGTGTGCATGTATTAGTTGTGTGCATATTATTGTAAATTCGTTTTCAGTTATTTGTCACTATGCTTTGAACATTACCCAATTTGATAGCTTTTGATGTAACTTGTGTTATGTGCAATGTAAAAGAAAAAGTGATTTGTGCTACCAAACTGTGACAGTGTTTTCGTGCGGGTTTTGGCGGATCCTGCGCTTCCATCCTTGCCTATCAAGGTCATTACGGTTTACATTTACAAGGTCAGTTAACTATTTTAGTGGTCATTAATGACAACTAACCAGCCCATATGAGTCACCGACGGCCTCCGTGGCGCAGTTGGTAAGAACCGCCTATGAAATGAGAGACCGCGGGTTCGGTTTCTGCCCCGAGACAATTTCCATGAACCATAATTATTTTTCTAATACCCGCGACATAAGATTTGTGTCTTAGTGTGGGGTTAGTACCCATGTATGTGACTGTTGACAGTATTAATTTAATATCTTTTTTATGTACCCTAAGCCAATGAAAACCAATAATAAATCAAAGGAAAAAAATCCGATTACTAAAAATTAAAACAATATGAAAATTAGCAAAAATTAAAATCAAAACGACAAACAATCTGATATATCCTTTTTAAACTTTAAGAGGGAGGCTTTAAATACATCAGCATGAGAAAACTTTTCATTGTATTCATTACATACTCTAAAGATAAATGTGTTTCGAGCATAGTTAGTCCTTGTATTAAACAAGTTCATTAAACAAGAACTTACTAGAGTTACGTGTACGTAAATTTGGACATCTGAACTGCAAACAACTTAAAAGATATGGAGATTCAATAAGATTTCTTATTAATTTAAACAAAAACAATTGGTCTCTAAGTATTCGACGATCGAATAAGGACATCATAACAGGGGGGGCAACATTTAATGTGTAGGTAATGTAATTTAGATGTTTAACAAATTTTCGCTGAATTTTTTCTATAGCATCTATGTATACTTTATATTTGGGGTTCCAAATTACAGACCCATATTCCAAAACAGATCGTACAAAGGAGTTGTATAATAGAATGAGAGTGGAATTACTTTTAAAGTCTTTACCATTTCTTAGAATGAAGCCAAGCATACGGTAGGCTTTCGCAGTCACATATTTGATGTGATAATTAAATGAAATCGAAATAATCGTTTCAATATCTTTCATGTACGAAGTCACACCCTCATGATCTCGTTGTTCCTGATACTTACGACACAAGACTCGATCTTAGTGACCGTGACCCCACGGTCACGACTATGTATGTGAATGTTGGGTGTATTTCTTTATTTATTTTAAATCTAAAATTAATAACGAAACTTAAAAAATAGTTCCTAAGCCAATTAGTCTACCACTCTGGCCTAATGCACATAGAACCCAGCCTTTACATGCCATAAAAATTCATACAAATCGCTAAGGCCGCCGCGGGAAAGAGCAGGGAGAAGCGTTTCAAGTTTCAACCAAGAAGCATAAATGCAAATACAGATTGCATTCTGTAAAGCACAAAAAAACCTTCAAATGACTGTTATTCAAGCTGTTATTAGCTGTACTTTTAAACCAGGACATAGTAAACTAAAATGCTTAATTGTTTTTGAAATAAACTAAATAAGGTTTTGTTCCCTATTAGCATATTTGTATTATTATCAATTGTATGCTTATTTTCTGAAATACTTGATTTTTATACCTTCGCTAATTAAATGTGACAATTGATCCGCGTTGAAGTTGGTACAGAACATTTTTATAACTTTCATATTTTGCATCAGTAAAGTATCATAATTTAGTTATGCTTATTGGGGCGTTCACTTATTAGTATCTACTCCATCACAGATGACTAAAAATGTTGGCTGTATATTCCTGTTTCTTGGACTGTGTGCGAGTTGTCACTTGTCCGTAGACGGAGAAACTAATAGACGGAGTCACATGTTCTATCCCTTTTCCACAAAACGAAAGAGATTTATACATAACATTCATGTAAGAAAGAGATGCAAGCTTTTGTAACCTGTCCTTATCGGCGTAACCGCTTGACTCCAGGAAATTTGACGTTTTGGAGGCAAATATTTACATTATTTGGGGTGGCCAGCGGTCCAAAGGTTGATATTCCCTAAAACAAACTATATTAATAGATTTAAATTACATATTAAAAAACAAACTTCAATAATTATCTTTTATTTTTTAAACTTTTTCCTTATATGTTTTGAACTGTATATGGATGCACAATAGATATTATTTTTGAAATAAAACTATTTACGAATTTTATCGCGGATTTGGTTTAAGTTTTGCTTTTTTTAACTTCTCCCCGCGACGTTTCGATTACTTTACAACTTTCGTGGTCACGGGGCGGACTAGATGTTGTTTTGTTATTAGCTTTTATTACAATCGTTTTTATTTTCAGAACTAAATATTTACTTAAATTATGTTTATGTTATACAGTGTTTTTATTAGTTCTGGGTGATGGCTGATGACCCAGGTATGTAAGTGCATTGTAGTTCCCCTCAAAGTTAAAATATCGATATTTTAGCAATTATATTTTTTTAAAGAACGGTCAAAGTTTCCCGATACCTTAGGAAAAACGTGTCAACCTGGCCACACTCCCACAAATATCGCTATCTCATACTAGGTTACACGGTGGCTACCCCTGTGCACTTGTCACTGTGCTTGTCACTGTCAGTGTGACAGAAGCGCAGGCGCAGCTGTTCCTTGCCAGGCCCGTCCAACTCAGAATAAAAAAAGTTGCACGTTAAGCTATGCTAGCTATCTCACTATTTTAATATGGATGGCGTTCATCTTACTCATATTTATATTAGTGTGTGTGTGACGTAGTATTTTATGTCACTAGGATTGAAAGATATGTCAAACGTATCTCGTCTCGTTTGCCGCCATTTTCTCTTGTACCTTGATCAAGTCATAGTACAACGAATCTTATAATTGGAATTTAATAACTTTCTAATCACGGATTCTGGTGCTACAGTTTGCAATCAAAGGCGGTTTTTTTCCTTTTTATTGATTTTGTGTGCTTATGTTTTCGTAAAAGATAAAATAGCCTTAAGTGACCTTAGTGTTTACCGGCTCAAACGAGTAATAGTTTATTATTGAATTTGTGTTAAAATACTTGTTATTTTTGTAAGAACTATGGTAAATAAGTGCATTGTTCCCGGGTGTAAAACTCGGGAACTAAATAATATTTTTTTTGTGTTCCCTTCACAAACCAAGCAAGGTGGGTAAGAGGTTAGGTAAGTGGTTAGAGGTTTGTACTTTGTCCATATTTACAAAACATACCTTTTATTAAACGTAGCCGTATTCGTTTTTGTCATAAACATTTTCATGCCGAACATATTAATGAAAAATTAAAATTAAAACCTTGTGCAATTCGTGTTTAAACCATGAATATAAATTTAGAGAAACATTTAGAAATAACACCCACTAATAATCATGTAGAACCTTTTATTTTTGAAGTAGTTGTCCCTTCTGATATAGTAAATCAACCGACTATGAACTATGAATGCTTTTATAGTGTACAGGTGAGTTACCTGTTGTTTCAAATTCATTTCAATCTAAATGTACCGAACCTAGTAGTAGTGCTATATCTCATGTTGACCCTTACATACCACCTAATAGAAAACAGCTAGAAATATGTGTTACACCATCCACATCAACTACCCTTGCTGTGTCTAATGTTAAAAAACGAAACTGTAGTAGTCAAGTAAAATGTCAGTTAATTAAGCGTATTAGACAAGATCCAAATAAATCTACCCCTCGTAAGCAGATTTTACGTGCATCGATTAACAGATTAAGAAATAAGTTACGTCTTGTACAATTACAAAAAACAAGGCTAAAGACGAAAGTAACCCTTAATGCTCCTAAAACGAAGTTATTTTTAAAGAAATATAACATATTAAGTAAATTTGGGAAGTTATTAGTAGATTCACAGTTACGTTTGACTGGTACTTCATTTACATGTCGGAGCTATACTAATGATGAAAAAGTATTTGCTTTGTGTTGGTTGTTAATATCAGATTCCAATGCTGAACTTTTACGAAGTAATAATTGCACGAATGACATCTGCGACAAAATTGGCCCCAACCAATTATATTATATCTATGATGTACCTCATTTGTTAAAATGTTTTCGTAATAATTTTCAGAAAAAGTATCTCCTTATTGGTTATCGAAGAGCAAAGAGGGAATGTATAGAAAGTCTATACAAATGGGATGGCTTTGGTGGCCGAGCAAGAAGCATCAAACTTACAAAGAAACACATAAATCCAACTTCATATGACAAAATGAAGGTAAATTAAAGTATACAATTTCTATCAAGATTCTGTTTTGAAGTGGTCACTAATCACAAAAAGTGATCAATATGCCAAAAGCTATATATTAGTATAGATTTTATATTGTTTATTGCTAAACATTAATTAAATGCTCATACATTACAGGTCAAACTTGCAGCCCAAGTTTTTAGTCGGCAAGTGGCTACATCACTACTAGTTTATATGAAGAGTATCCAACATCTCCAAGAACATGATTATTCTACTTTTAATCTTAATTTTGATAATATTTTTTTCACAGCAGAAATAATAACCTTCATAAATGATTTGTTTGAAAGTTTAAATGGGTTTAGCCGCTATGGTAACAAATTGACACATGCATTGTCTTGTAACTCTGAAAATATAGATTTCTGGAATGAAGATGTAAAAAAATTAGTGTCTATGCGTTTTGACTCTCCCAATCCAAGGGAAGCAAAATCACTGAAGCATTTTGTGCATAATCTCAACTCAAACATTTGTGGTCAGATTTGCGCTCTGTTAAAGGTGTAAAGTTTCTAAGGCTCTGACGTCGTAATCAAATTCTGATAGAAAACTTTTTTGGACAGATAAGGGAACATGGTACTTCTAATACCAATCCTGACTGTACTAATTTTGTCCCAGCCTGCAAAACAGTATTGCTTAATAATATTAAATAAATAAATAACACCCAACAGTCACATACATACAATATTACAACTGGAAAATCATTATATACTAATTGTTCGGATGTAAATGACGATAGTGTTAGGTACATTAAATAACTTAATTAATGAACAAAAATTTAGTTCCTACTTTGAACATCTTAATTCTGAGGAAAGTAATCTTATAGAAAACTCCATCCCTAATGAAAATATATATCAACACAAATCTATACCATATATTGCTGGCGCAATTTGTCGCTCTTTAATGTCAAATTTAAAATTTAATGATTGTAGTAACTGTATAAACTCCCTATTAAGTAAAAGTGAGTCATCTCACCAATTAATTCGTTTAAGAGAGTATAGCACTGATTTAGACAGGTTGTATTATCCTTCCAAGAACTGGTGTAAAATTGCATGGCAGAGTATATACAGGGTATATCAAGACTGCTACCGAAAACGAAGCCGGGTTGTAGTTTAAGCGACTTCAAACACAATGCAACAGAAAATGTTGGAAAAAAAGCGAAATTTTTTTTTTGTTATTTTTTTTATATGGTCGTATTTGGGTGGTAAATACATTTTTTCGTAAAATAATTGTCTATACCCTTTTATTTATAAAGACTCTAAGGTCTAAAAGAGTCTAAATTATTATTTTAGCATAAACTTTGGATTTACCCTTCAAAAATGACGATATTTAAAAAATGATAAAAAAATTGTCGCTTTTCTTAGCAAAATTTTTAGTTGCATTGTGTTTGTAGTCACTAAAACTACCACCTGGCTTCCTTTTCAGTAGCAGTCTTGAGATACCCGGTATATTATGATAAGATTTTACCATTCATTTGCAGTTTTTACGTTTATTCCGAAATAGTAAGTTCATTAAAGAAAAATATTGATACTACATGGTATAATTGTAATAATCATAAAGAGTCTTTCATGAAGTCTTTTTGGTTGTACGCAATTAGAATGCAGGTTAAACAATGGTGTTGTAATTTTAATAATAAGAGAATTAATGTCGATCACAGGCCTAAAGATGTAGAAATGGAAACTCTAATCCATGAAAAAGTTACAAAAGGATTGAGTTATAGATCAGTAAGGAAGCGTAGTACATAATAATACCTAATTATAGTCATGATCATCCTCAGCTCACAGCAGTCCCAACTGTATTCTGTCAAACTCAATCCTTAGCTTTTTGTTATATAGAATAAATTTGTTAATTGATTTAAATATTTTCTTAAATTTAAAATTCTTAGATTAAATTTGAGTGTTGTCGCTCAAGTCTACTTTCAGGGTGTAAAATCATTTTAGTTTCAATTCAAGGTTTTCTTTAAAATAGACCTATGTTGCCAAACATTTTCTTACACCTTAATATGAACCTGCCTGATCATTGTCAAAATATTTATATATATTAAACTGAATGTCAATTATTTTATATGATTGAAATGTAGAATCCTGAAATAGAACTTTGTTTGTTTCTTAATCATATTGCATCCAGTATTTTCATAATCATTATATATGTAAATGTGCCTTTATATGGTATTACCAATTATATTATTATGCATGGAATGCTTCACATGTTGCAATATTTGTAATAACTTTTGTTAATTGATTCAAATATTGTATTAAATTTAAAATTATTTGATAAAATTTGATTGTTGATGCTCAAGTCTCCTTTCAGGGTGTAAAATAATTTTAGTTTCAATTCAAGGTTTTCTGGAAAATAGACCTATGTTTTCAAACATTTTCTTACACCTTAATATGAACCTGCCTGATCATTGTCAAAATATTTATATATATTAAACTGAATGTCAATTATTTTATATTATTGAAATGTAGAATCCTGAAATAGAAATTTGTTTGTTTCTTAATCATATTGCATCTAGTATTTTCATAGTCATTTTATGTAAATGTGCCTTTATATGGTATTACCAATTATATTATTATGCATGGAATGCTTCACATGTTGCAATATTTGTAATAACGGTGTGAAGAGGCACCTTAGCAGGCCGGCATAATTGTCTCCATTGGCATGGGACTGCCGTCCAATGCCAATGGATACTCTGCCTGGGCGGCATTGACACTTTCCATCAGGTGCAATGCCGCCACAATGCCAGGCCAGTATAAAAAAAAAAAAAAAAACTTTTGTTAATTGATTTGAATATTGTATTAAATTTAAAATTATTTGATAAATTTTGATTGTTGATGCTCAAGTCTCCTTTCAGGGTGTAAAATCATTTTAGTTTCAATACAAGGTTTTCTGGAAAATAGACCTATGTTGTCAAACATTCTCTTACACCTTCATAGGAATTTTTATATTCATTTTGCTTGTAAATGTGCCTTTATATGATATTACCAATTATATTATTATGCATGGAATGTCTCACATGTTGCAATATTTGTAAACTTATTTTGCAGTTTTATTTATATTGTATACAAAGGTTGTATTGTTTAATTGTATTTTATATTAACCAATTTTAAATGTATTATTTTGGTACATTAGAATGAAAGTCTGCAATGATGTATTAAATTTCATAATGACTTGTTTTTAACTAATACAAATAGTATATTTGTAAGCAGACATTTTTCGTAATACTCTTCATTGTAATCATGTCCATAGCAATACTTTGCCGGAAAATGTAATTAATTTAATTTTATGCTTTGAAATATTGCATAGTAGAATCATATAATAGTTTGATTATTGTATCTCTACTCTCCTTATATGGTTTAAAAACAAAGTAATCTTCAATATGATTATTATTTTGCTAATTGAAAAGCATAATATGTTGTTTTAAACTGTTTATATGAATCATACCCCTTTCATATATTTTTATTGATTTGCAATGTAATGGAAGATCAATTTCGATCATATCTTTAAATGATGATCTGGTGGACCATGACCTATCTCAATCTCAATCGTTTATTGAGGAGGCCCACGTATAGGAGTGTATGGATAAATATAAATTATTGAATTTCCTCAAATTATTGAATCCAACATTTTCGTTTTTTTGCAGAATTTTTAAGAAACTGTATCGTCGTGATTAAAAAAATATTATGTTTAATCTATATACATATATGGTTTCAAGATACTAACATTATATTGTATTCAGACTTGTATTTAACTTATTTTGTATTCGATTTAATAATACATTTGTAATGTTACATATGGAATGGCTTCCATGATGTAATAATTTGTAAATTTACACTATTAAGTTTTTAGCACGCTATTCCTTTAATGTATCTAAAGTTAACCATAATGAAAACATTTCATTAATTTACTAGAAGCCTGAACTAATTTGGGTAAATTTATATCGCCGACTACAATGATGATATTACCTATCCTTGACGAAATCCTTCCCATCATCTGCCACATCCTCAACTATTTCCTTGTCCAGTGGGTGCTTTCCATCTTCATGGAAAGAAGCCCAAATTATTCCATTACCTAAAAAACATAATCCCAAATCATTTTCTGACTATCGACCCATTTCCATACTTCCATTCCTCTCAAAAGTCCTTGAACGTCTCACCTACAACCAACTCAATTCTTTTCTTTGCAAAAACAATCTCCTTAATCCCATGCAATCCGGATTTCGTCAAGGTCATAGCACAGTCACTGCATTGGTCAACGTTACGGATGATATAAGGACAGCCATGGAGAGTGGAAATCTCACAGTTCTGCTTCTTTTAGATTTTAGCAATGCTTTTAACACTGTAGATTTTGACATTCTTCTTGGCATATTACGTTCTCTTAACATATCTCCATCGGCAATTGACTGGTTTCGTGGTTACCTGTCTGGTCGCCGACAGCGAATATGTATTGACAAGAGCATAATATCGTCTTGGTGCAATACAACAGTCGGTGTACCGCAGGGTGGCGTTCTATCTCCATTGCTTTTTGCTATATTTATAAGTTCTATCTCTTTTAAACTTTCCTCGTCCTACCATCTTTATGCAGATGATCTCCAAATTTATTCTCATGGATCATTAGTAGGGTTACCGGAAGCAATCGCTACCATTAATAGGGACCTATGTCAAATTGGAGAATGGAGCAAAGCTTATGGACTAAAGGTGAACCCCGTAAAATCCCAGGCTATTGTTGTTGGCAGCTCCAGATTGATCTCTAAAGTAAAGTGGAATCAACTTCCCCAAGTTTGTTTTGATGGAACCGTAATACCGTTTGTTGAGAGTGTCAAAAACTTGGGCGTTATTATTGATAATACTCTCTCTTGGAATCCTCAAATAAATGCTGTCAGTCGCAAAATTTTCGCCTCAGCGGGGAGTTTGCGACGGCTACGCAACTTTTTGCCGATTAATACCAAAATTGCGCTGGCACAATCCCTACTTCTGTCAGTTCTCGATTATGCCGATTCCAGCTATCTTGATCTCAGAGAAGACCAACTAGATAAGCTTGAGCGACTTCAAAATTTCTGTATAAGATTTATATTTGGCCTGCGCAAATATGATCATGTCTCCGCATTTCGTGCTAAGCTCAAGTGGTTACCAATTCGACTTCGTCGGAATGCTCATCTTCTTTCTTTGCTCTATAATATTCTATTTAACCCATCCTTTCCACGCTATCTTAAAGAACGTTTTGAGTTCCTAAGTGTGTCGCATTCGGTGTCACTGAGGTCCTCGGAGAATTTAAAGCTTCGTACTCCGAAGCATACCACTAATTTCTTGGACAAATCTTTTACAGTGCAGGCTGTTAGATTATGGAATGCTCTTCCCGTTGAAATAAAAAGTGCACAGACCATAGGTTCTTTTAAAAAACTGCTAAAATGTTATTACCTGTCGTTAATTAATTAGATTATCTATTGTTGTTTATATGTTATGTATGTATATATATATATATATATATATATATATATATATATATATATATATATATATATGTATGTTTCTATGTATATATGAATATGTATGTATTCATTTATATATAATGCCACTATATGTGTATAATATGCGTACTGTGTGTACATATACATATATTATATTTGTGGTATGTTCATACAATATAATATTATATTGCGTTTATTTATCGTACAATTATATTCTATTTTATCGTTTTTATGCTTTAACTGCACACCGAAAGTTATTCTTGTAATTCCTGTCCATCCAAAGGTTGCCTGGTAGAAATCGCTATTAGTGATAAGGCCGCCCATTGTACATAATTATGTAAGATTATCCTGTAAATTGTGTGTTATCTTGGTGTACAATAAAGCATATTTTAATTTAATTTAATGATCCAACACCTTAATGTTTCTACGGTAGTTTCATTGCATTTTCTATGAATGCCAACCCTGTAGTTACTAACATAAAGAAACTGTAACTGTAGTTGCTAACATAACTTAACATTCATAAGGCTTAAGATATTAAAATAAACCATATTAATATTATGCTTATATCATAAAGAGCGTTGGGCGTTAATTGTAAAATTTCTAGTTACGAATAGTCTTAGAAGTAAAATATGTGATAATAAGATTTATAAGTAACATATGTAACATTTTTTCTTTCCAGAAACAGGTAAATGTGATGAATAATTTGTTGTGCTTCTTACTTTCACATTATTTACTTCCATACAACCTTACATCTCTTGATTGAGGAGAGAAATATCCTAAATTGTCATGAATCGCTATCAAACGCAGATTTTTTCTTATCTTAGTAGTAGTTTCCTAAGATTATCCCGATTTAACAAACAAAAACCTCATAACGAATTTTAAAATATGTATGTTAGGGTCAATCAGAAGGTAAAATGAACGAAACCTAATGTATTTATAATATCATAACTTTTAATTACTTTGAAACTACTATTGCCATTGCCAATCATTGCTTTACCGCACCTTTACCGGAACAGTGTAGACCAATTGTGCGTTCTGGTTGACTTCACGTATCTCAGCTGTATAAAATGACCTGTAATATTGTGATCAATTGATTTTTATACATGAATTGTGAACTTTTCTGAATTTAACTAATGCATAATCCCTGTATTGTAAATATATTATAAAAGCGCATCGCTAGAGTTTCTTGCCCGTTCTTCTCTAGCGAAGACAGCCATGTGAACCGGGTGGTAGAGAAAAAAAAGTGACAATCTAAATAAGGATTGTTTATGGTATTTTCAGAATAATTTAATTTTCATTGTTTATAAATAAAGTTATTTATTTTTGAAGTTCATTTTATTTATTTCTTTAAAACCAATATATGAATATACAACTACCTAAATCGGTAAAAAAAACCGGTAAGTTTGAGGCACAGATGTCAACCGGAAAATAAAGCCATCCCTAATTAAATTAAAGATCGGTATCTCGATAAAGTACCGATTGTCACAGCACTGCTACACATGTATATAACCACCGAACGAAAAGTAAAGAAGAACACTCTGTCAAAATATGTACTGGATAGAAAGAGAGGGACGATTAATTATGAATGAATTGTATAACATAATATAGACATAAAGTACATGTTTGGGCTTTCACTGTGTGAGTTCCCTTAACGTGTTAAAAATTTTGTATGGACTCGGCTGTCTGTCTTGTTTATTAGTCTGTGTTCCTTGCTGACTTCACCGCCCGTCCGGCAGCCGCCGCCTCACTTCATTGGCCGCTAAGCGAGCTGTCAGTGCGACTGACACATCTTTGTATTTTGTAACGATACCAAAGTTTCCGGCTTTTGAATATGACCAAAGTAGAGTTTTAATGTAAATACAAGTATGTTAGGTTTAAGCGTAGTGTTAGTGTGTGTGAGTGCTTGGGGTGCGGGATGTGCGCCCGCCGAGGTGGGCGAGGTTGCGCCGTTCGCGTCGGCTCGGGCCTACGACGTGGAGGGCACGCTCCTGCTGAACGAGGCGGCGGCGCGCGACCGCGAGGTGGGCTACAAGCTGCGCGCCGAGCTCGCCGTGGCGCCCGTGTGGAGCGCCGCGCCGCACACGCACCTGCTGAGCTTCCAAGTGAGCCGCCTTACCCTCAACAATTACAATCACTACCGACTGAGTGTGCACCGCCACAGACACTAACAAATATGGTTCACCTTTGCAAGCTAATATTTAATATCCGCTTGTATGAATACATTAGTAACAAAAACCTCTTGCACATTATAATAGTTAAGATGTGCCCACTGAATGTAACAATATGCCATGTTCCTTATAGGGTTCAATATTCGATCGAGCAAATATTTGTAAAAGTCCATCCATATGAATACTGTATGATTAAGTTATCATAGCATTCATACTCATACTAATATATTTTATTTTATTCTTGTTTCTGTATTTGAGACTTTTTAATATATGTATTTTGAACACTAATTTTCTCAGCTCCTCAATCCAAAACTATACCTGAGAGGCAAGCATAGAAACGCAGAGTTCTTACCGCATGACTCCGTCTTGGATTCATATGATGACTCCACATTCTATGCTCACTGGAAGAGTGGTAAAATCGAAACCGCCTACCTGGATCCTAATGAATTGTTGGATTTGCAGAATTTTAAAAAGTCACTTCTCAGTGCGTTTCAGGTAAGAGCAGGACTTAATGGGTATGCCATTGTTCATTCATACAAAAAATTATGGTGATAATCTCCGCTTACAGTTTCAAATCATAGACGGAGAGTATAACGAGACGGACATATCGGGCGACTGCGAAGTACTCTACGAGACCGTTTCCGAGAAAGCTTTCAGGAAGATAAAAGTGAGCAAAGAGTGAAGTGGTTTCCGGCGACTCGTAGCCCCGCAATAACCCGCCGTGTGTGTGCAGAGGCGATGCGGCGCGGACGCGGCGGCGCCGGGAGCGCAGTACCGACGCGTGGCGCGCTACGAGTTGTCGGCCGCGCCGCCCGCGCTGGCCGCGCTGCACAGCGAGGAGGTGCTGCAGCTGACGGCCGAGCCGGCGCTCAAGGCGCGCAGCTGGCTGGCACTGCGCCTGCGCGCCGCGCCGCCCGCGCCCGCGCCCGCGCTGCCCGCCGCCGACCTGGCCGCCGCCCTGCGCGCGCTGCCGCCGCACCTGCAGCCGCACGCGCTGCCGCTCGCACCCGCGCCCGACGAGGACCACTTCGAACATCAAGTGAGTCGATGCAGTTTACGTGGCGGGCTTGCCACACTCCATTCGGTGACGTGTTAGGCGAAGTGTTCACTAGTTCTCGTGTTCATGCGAGTGGTGTGTGCACGCGGCTCGCGGCGCGCCTTATCAGTTCGACTCGAGCAGGGTCAAAGAGCGGACTCTTATCGAACCTTCTCCATAACGACGCATTTAGGAACACATTACACTGTTTAAGATTACTGTGATAACACAGCTTTAATGACGCGACACTTGCACGAAGTCTCAAATAAAGTATACCACTGATGTGTTACCAATAAAATGATACTAAACGCGACTAAATGCTTCCATTATATTTTTTAGAGCAAAACATTTTCATGTAAAATGATAAAAACTCGCCAAAAAATACGCCCATCATGTACTCATGTTTCCTTTATTCTTTTTTAACATCTCTGAAACATATAACTCGCATATATAAATGTCTACAACAATGAATTATTCTACCGAAAAATGAGACGCGTTAAAGAAAGTTTTGGTTTTGTCCCGTATTTGTCAAAGCACAGTAGCGACATCTAGTTCATTTACTTGAATATTCTAAATTATAGCCAAATATTAATAGACAGATAAGACAGTTCCTATCAATAATTGCTTTTCCTGAAATATTTATAAAATATTTAGTGATGCTTTTTTTACTAACGTGAATGTCGTGTATGTCTCCAAAGACTATATTCAGAGCCTTTATAATCACGAGGCACACTGAGGTCTCATTTATTTGCGAATTGAGTGTTACAGACTACATTATGATTTTTTGCAAATGCTTTTATTTATTTGTCAAATTAGGAGTATGAGTATAACAATTATAGCTGGGAATACATATACTCGTATAATATACAATAAGTATTATCAGGGCTGACTGTCAGCAAAGGGGTACTCTTACCTTGTACCTTTGCAAATGATCCAAATTATTTGGTCTAGATGTCCCCTCCAACAGCGATTTCGTGGTTATTCGGGTGGCATTCTCTTAAGATTATTTATTATTGCACTAAGGACGTTCGGATCGGTGTCAAATTAATCGTTTAGAACTAAACTGATGATGTCGAAACCGGCATCATCTGTCACATAGTTATTTTTGAAAACATGAGATTTTTGACAAAATATTAGACAGTATTTGCATAATGGTTCGCAGTCGCTGGAGGCGGCGCTGGAGCGGGGCGCGGCGGCGCTGGGCGGCGCGGAGGCGGGCGCGGGGGGCGACGCACTCGCGGCGCGCGCGCTGCTGCAGCTGCTGCCCGCCCTGCGCGCCGCGCCCGCGCATGCGCTGCACCACGCGCTGCACCACCACACACACCCGCTGTGCGTACCCGCCACACACACACACACGCACGCACACACGCACGCACGCACGCACTCACCCGCACTGTGTCCGCAGCGCGGGGCTGTGTCGCGTGCTGGGGCTGGCGGGCTCGGCGAGCGCCACACGCGTCGCCGCCGACGTGCTGCAGCTGCACTCGCCCGACCCCATGCTGCAACTCGGACAAGTCTTCCTCGAAGCCTTCGCGCTCTCCGACGCGCCGCAGGTCTCTCCTCCGTTCCGCTTCACCGCACTGCATGACCGCGAGCGACGAGATTCGTCGGTTTAAAGAAGGCGTTTTGATCGATTTTAATGCCGCATCTTAGAGTATATACAACGTTGATGCGACCGATGGGCATAAAATTACACTATGTATGCTATACGTCCTTGGTATTAATTTGGCACGGCACAGAAATTAATAATACCAAAAATGAGATTTTGTTTGTTTCAAACAAACTAAATAGCTTCCAAATAAGAGTAAAACGCAAACATCCTGTGTAAATTAATTTCATTGACCTGTAGATACGAATAGATAATAAATTGGCAACGTCGCGCACGGCGCGTGTTATTGTCGTGTACTTATTATTGTGTGACTTGTGTAAGAGCGGCAACAACGCGCAGATTTTAGTACGATCTATCGTTTTAAGGTGAATGACCATGCGTTAAGCGTAATCAGCTGTTAGAAAAGCTACATCGTGTTCAAATGGGGCAAAAATTTTAAAAATCATTTATAACTAAACTATTTAATTGATTTTTAGTACAGAGCTTCAAAATGGTGCCTAATATATGCAGTTTAAAGAAATGCCCATCGGTCGCATCAACGTTGTATATATAGAGGGGGCGCTGGTACTTCAAAAAAGTAGATAATAATGGTGGTGCCGGGCCACCTTTTTCTGCCCTCCTATTCGCTAATATTGGAACAGGTTGTGCAACGTACATAAATTATTTGATTATATTTTTTTAAATAAATAGTTTAGGTCTATTTAATTCCACTCAAACTCGTTTTTAAAGGATAATAGCTAAATATAATTTCGGCTAATAAAGTAATTCCCTCTATATATAAATACTCTAAGTGCCGCATCTAAAGATAATTATATTCACCACATTAATTATATTATTCACTCGATGCGACTTGAACGTGGCAGATATCGCAGTTAAGCATCAGTTTTGTCATGTCGCGGTCCGCAGGAGGACGCGATACTTGACGTGCTGCGGCTCGGCGAAGAGAGTCGCGTTCCCGCACTAGCGCAGAGCGCGCTGCTCGCCGCCGCCGCCGCCGCCCGCGCCGCGCCCCCCGCCCGCGCCGCCAGCGTGCGCCACGCGCTCGCCAACAACCTCGCGCGCTGCAAGGTGAGTACCCGCCCGCGCCGCCAGCGTGCGCCACGCGCTCGCCAACAACCTCGCGCGCTGCAAGGTGAGTACCCGCCCGCGCCGCCAGCGTGCGCCACGCGCTCGCCAACAACCTCGCGCGCTGCAAGGTGAGTACCCGCCCGCGCCGCCAGCGTGCGCCACGCGCTCGCCAACAACCTCGCGCGCTGCAAGGTGAGTACCCGCCCGCGCCGCCAGCGTGCGCCACGCGCTCGCCAACAACCTCGCGCGCTGCAAGGTGAGTACCCGCCCGCGCCGCCAGCGTGCGCCACGCGCTCGCCAACAACCTCGCGCGCTGCAAGGTGAGTACCCGCCCGCGCCGCCAGCGTGCGCCACGCGCTCGCCAACAACCTCGCGCGCTGCAAGGTGAGTACCCGCCCGCGCCGCCAGCGTGCGCCACGCGCTCGCCAACAACCTCGCGCGCTGCAAGGTGAGTACCCGCCCGCGCCGCCAGCGTGCGCCACGCGCTCGCCAACAACCTCGCGCGCTGCAAGGTGAGTACCCGCCCGCGCCGCCAGCGTGCGCCACGCGCTCGCCAACAACCTCGCGCGCTGCAAGGTGAGTACCCGCCCGCGCCGCCAGCGTGCGCCACGCGCTCGCCAACAACCTCGCGCGCTGCAAGGTGAGTACCCGCCCGCGCCGCCAGCGTGCGCCACGCGCTCGCCAACAACCTCGCGCGCTGCAAGGTGAGTACCCGCCCGCGCCGCCAGCGTGCGCCACGCGCTCGCCAACAACCTCGCGCGCTGCAAGGTGAGTACCCGCCCGCGCCGCCAGCGTGCGCCACGCGCTCGCCAACAACCTCGCGCGCTGCAAGGTGAGTACCCGCCCGCGCCGCCAGCGTGCGCCACGCGCTCGCCAACAACCTCGCGCGCTGCAAGGTGAGTACCCGCCCGCGCCGCCAGCGTGCGCCACGCGCTCGCCAACAACCTCGCGCGCTGCAAGGTGAGTACCCGCCCGCGCCGCCAGCGTGCGCCACGCGCTCGCCAACAACCTCGCGCGCTGCAAGGTGAGTACCCGCCCGCGCCGCCAGCGTGCGCCACGCGCTCGCCAACAACCTCGCGCGCTGCAAGGTGAGTACCCGCCCGCGCCGCCAGCGTGCGCCACGCGCTCGCCAACAACCTCGCGCGCTGCAAGGTGAGTACCCGCCCGCGCCGCCAGCGTGCGCCACGCGCTCGCCAACAACCTCGCGCGCTGCAAGGTGAGTACCCGCCCGCGCCGCCAGCGTGCGCCACGCGCTCGCCAACAACCTCGCGCGCTGCAAGGTGAGTACCCGCCCGCGCCGCCAGCGTGCGCCACGCGCTCGCCAACAACCTCGCGCGCTGCAAGGTGAGTACCCGCCCGCGCCGCCAGCGTGCGCCACGCGCTCGCCAACAACCTCGCGCGCTGCAAGGTGAGTACCCGCCCGCGCCGCCAGCGTGCGCCACGCGCTCGCCAACAACCTCGCGCGCTGCAAGGTGAGTACCCGCCCGCGCCGCCAGCGTGCGCCACGCGCTCGCCAACAACCTCGCGCGCTGCAAGGTGAGTACCCGCCCGCGCCGCCAGCGTGCGCCACGCGCTCGCCAACAACCTCGCGCGCTGCAAGGTGAGTACCCGCCCGCGCCGCCAGCGTGCGCCACGCGCTCGCCAACAACCTCGCGCGCTGCAAGGTGAGTACCCGCCCGCGCCGCCAGCGTGCGCCACGCGCTCGCCAACAACCTCGCGCGCTGCAAGGTGAGTACCCGCCCGCGCCGCCAGCGTGCGCCACGCGCTCGCCAACAACCTCGCGCGCTGCAAGGTGAGTACCCGCCCGCGCCGCCAGCGTGCGCCACGCGCTCGCCAACAACCTCGCGCGCTGCAAGGTGAGTACCCGCCCGCGCCGCCAGCGTGCGCCACGCGCTCGCCAACAACCTCGCGCGCTGCAAGGTGAGTACCCGCCCGCGCCGCCAGCGTGCGCCACGCGCTCGCCAACAACCTCGCGCGCTGCAAGGTGAGTACCCGCCCGCGCCGCCAGCGTGCGCCACGCGCTCGCCAACAACCTCGCGCGCTGCAAGGTGAGTACCCGCCCGCGCCGCCAGCGTGCGCCACGCGCTCGCCAACAACCTCGCGCGCTGCAAGGTGAGTACCCGCCCGCGCGCGCCACCTGTCCGCCACCCGCACGTGACGCCTCGCTCGCCCGCAGGACGACGAGTGTCGGCGCGTGCGGCTGCTCGCGCTCGGCAACATGCGGCGCGCCGACACCGGCGAGCTGCTGCTGCAGCACGCGGAGCGCGCGCACGCCGCCGCCGCCGTGCGCCTCGCCGCGCTCGACGCGCTGCTGGGCGCGCCCCCCGCCGCGCTGCCGCACGCGCGCCTCGAGCGCCTGCTGGACCTCGCGCTCGACGCCGCCGCGCCGCTCGAGGTGCGCGCGGCTGCGCTGGACCTGGTCATGGTGCGCCGCGCCACGCTGCCCGCGCCGCTCGTGCGCGCCGCGCGTCACCTGCACGACGAGGGCCCGCACGAGCTGCGCCGCGTGTTCTGGCAGCGGCTGAGCGCGCTCGCCGACGAGCACGCGGCCGTGCGCGACTTCATCCCGATGCTGGACCGGCACCTGCGCACGTGGGACGCGCAGGCGCACGCGGGCACGTCGTCGGTGCTGGTGCGCGAGGCGGGCTGGGCGGCGGGCGGGTGGCGCGCGGCGCTGCAGTCGGTGCAGCTGGCGCGCGCGGGGCTGCTGCGGCGCGGCTCCGTGCGCCTGCACGCGCTGCACGACACGTTGCCCGCGCTCGACGTGCTGGCGGTGAGGCACCATCGTTTATATTTATGGCACTGCGTACTCGTTTGACGACCGCTTTGCGCATTTCGATGAAAGCTGTGTATTTTTTGAACTTCCGTGCTCGCATTCGACGACATATTCTGTATTTGCAGGTGGACGTGTGGACGCGCGGTCTGGAAGCGATCGCGGGCGGAGCCGACGCCGAGGCCGAAGCCGAAGACACCGCCGGCGGACTCGCGCTCACCGTGTCCGGCACGCGTATGCGAGACATCTCGCTGTTCGACGGACAGGTGTGTGCTCATTCACCCTTTAAATACGACCGTACCTGTTGACGCGTAACGACGAGCCGCTTCGATGTCGCAGGCGGAGCTGGTGGGGCACGTGTGGGCGGGCACGGGCAGCGCGCCCACGCCGGCGCTGCGCGCGCTGGTGCCGGCGAGCTCGCTGCGCGGCGCGGCGCCGCTGCTGCTGGGCGCGCGGCTGCAGTACCGCTGGCGCGGCGCGCTGGCGCTGGCGCTGGACGCGCACGCGCAGGTGTCGCTGTGGTGGCGCACGGCGCGCTGCGAGCTGGACCTGCGCGCGGCGGGCGCGGCGCTGCACGAGGCGGCGCTGCACACGGCGTGGGGTCGCGTGGAGGCGAGCGCGTGGCTCGACGCCGAGCCGCGCCTGCGCATCGCCGCCGACCTCGACTTCTACGACAAGATCGCTCTGTGCGTGCGCGCCTCCACCGCGCGGCACGAGCTGCGCCGCAACGTGACGCTGCAGAGCCGGCAGGGCGCGCGCGGGGCGCGGGTGGTGCGCGGGCGGGAGGCGCGGGGGGCGGCGGCGCCGCGCACGTTGTCGCTGGGCGCGCTCAACGACGCCGCGTGCCGCGCGCTGCGAGCCGCCGACGACGACGACGCGATGCATCGCGACGCGCAGTAGTCGCGCCACACGCACGCCCGCTGCGATCGACACCACGTTGCTGTATATTATGTTCAACTATATTTTTACGAAATTCATAATAAAACGAAATTAATCCAATATGAAATGTCTGACTTCACTGATCACCCGATAACACCATGATCCCGCTTCGATCCCGTTGTCGTGATGATCGCATATTTTCTCTTTGTACCTTCGACCGGCCATTGAAAAAGAATATTTGCGAATTTAATAATAAAAATAGAGCCTGGTTATTGAAGGATACACTAAAATCTCCTCATATTTGTTAGATTACAGAAATATTAAAAAAAATAATTAATACAGCTATTTCGAATGGCAATAATAAAAATGTAAAGAAAATACATTGCAGTATTTTATAATCTAGGCTGTATGTAGCATATTTCCTTGTTGTATAAAGTAGCAGAATGGAAAATAATGAAAAAGTGATCTGTCATCAAATGTTTAAAGTAATTCAAATTAAAATAGTAAAAAACTGAAAGATCATTATAGTTGGAGGAGAAATAATAAACTTTTAATGTCGTTTCTTTGTTTTACAGGTTTGTGTTAATGTTTTAGTGTAATTCGTTATATGTAGATTGTTGTGTTGACAATAATAAAAAAAACTTTGTTTTACAGAGCAACACAAGCTTATTATTTGAACACCTCACAAATAGACAAGTTCAGTCTTATAAAACGACATTACTGTTTATGAAAACTTGAAAATTACAAAGCTTTGACAGAAAAAATACTTGAAAAACTAGTGCAAAACACACAAGATTTCAAGCAGCAAAACTTGAAACACATTGCAGACAGGTTTGTTATTGAAAAATTTACCAGCAAAAATCCAAACGCAAACCACTGGATCAATACTTTTGAAAAAGAATGCCAACGCTTTGATGTGATGGAAGATGAAAAAAAAATTGAAATACTTAGATTATTTATGGACAAAACTTGTATAGATTGGTACAGTTCCATGATTATGAAGTTCACCATGGACTCGGAATGGAAAATATGGAAAGAAAAATTTTGTGAATCATTTACTAACAAAGGATGGAATCACATAACTTACGCTTTATCATTCAAGTATAAAGAAGGAATGTTGGTAGACTATGCCATAAGGAAAGAAAAGCTACTATTGGATATGAGAAGCTCAATTGATACAGGTACTCTAATAGACCTTATCGCATCTGGTTTACCAGAACTTATACTAAATAGGATTGATAGAGAAACATTGAATGATACAGTAGATCTTTTTAATGAACTGAGAAAGTATGAACATTTAGTAAATAAAAAGAATTATTCTGACTACAGAACATATGTGAAATTCAGGGCAAATAATAAAAATGAAGAGAAAAGTCCTTGTAAAACTTGTGAAAAGTTAAATAAAGGAATTCGCTATCATCGTGAATCTTCATGTTGGTTCAAAACAAGAGAAGATGGTAAAACAAGAGAGAAAAACATAAAACATGTAAACAACTCTGTGATAGAAGCAGAGTTACATGAAACTGAACAAAAAAACTAAAAGTGACACCATTAATCAATGTAAAACTGCTATTAAATGATACATTAGAAATTTATGGAGTATATGATTCTGGTTCAAATGTATCTCTGATTAATTCAAAACTATTAAAACTAAAAGGAAGAGGAAACTGTTTGAATGAAGCAAGTTTAGTAACGATTAATGGTGTCAAAAAGACAAGTGGTTTGACCAAATTAAAAATTAAAGTATTTGATATGGAAGAAGATGTTGAAGTATACATTATAGATGAACAACATTTTAAATATGATTTTTTAATTGGACTAGACATGATAAAGACTTTTAAGCTAATACAAAATGAAGACTTAAAAATTACCCAGAAAACAAAAGTGAATAAAGAAAACACATCAGATACTACAACAACTATAAAAAATAATGATAAAAAATATTTAATGGAAATGAAAGAAAATATCAAAGAAGAAATAATAGAAAACAACAATATACAGAGAGAATACAAAATCAATTTTAATGAACATGTAAAAGAAGAAGATTTTGAAATAAATATTAACCATTTAAATGAATTTCAGAAGTCAGAAATAAATAATTTGATAAATAAATTTGTCACCGTTTTCGCAAAAAATAAATATGATGTTGGAACTGTTAACGGGTATGAAGCCAGAATAGATTTATTAGTGGATAAATATTGCAGTAAAAGGCCTTACAGATGCACTTTGGAAGATAAAAAGGAAATAGAAAAGCAAATAGGAAAACTGTTGGATAATAAACTGATTGAAGAATCTTATAGTCCATTTGCTGCACCTGTCACATTGGCATTTAAAAAAGAAGAAAATAAAAAATCCAGACTTTGTATAGACTTCAGAGATCTGAACAAGATAGTTGTACCAGAAGCACAGCCATTTCCATTAATAGAAGACTTAATGACAAAGACTAGGAATTGCAAATTTTATACCACACTTGATATAAACTCGGCATTTTGGTCAATCCCTCTAAGAGTAGAAGACAGAAAAAAGACAGGATTTGTAACGCAAGAAGGGCACTTCCAATGGACTTGCCTTCCATTTGGTTTGAAAACCGCATCAGCAATTTTCCAAAGGATACTGAGTAACATACTTAGAAAGTACAAACTCACAGATTTTGCCGTAAACTACATAGATGACATTTTGGTATTCTCAAAATCTTTTGATGAACATATTTATCACCTAACACTGCTGTTGGAAGCCATAAAAACGGAAGGATTAAGATTAAAATTTCAAAAGTGCGCATTTGCATCAGACTCAGTTAAATATCTGGGTCACATAATTGAAAACAATTCCATTAAACCAGTCAGAGATAATTTGACTGCGATAAGAAACTTCCCTACTCCAAAAACGCAGAAGAATGTAAGACAGTTTCTGGGAAAAATAAATTTTTATAATGAATATTTACCCAAACGTGCGACAATATTAGATCCGTTACATAAGTTACTGAGGAAGAATCAACCATTTATTTGGTCTGACCAATGTCAGGAAGCATTTGAGGAAATAAAAAATCTCCTATGCTCACAACCAGTTCTAGAAATTTTTGATAAAGATTTACCAATAAATATTTATACAGATGCTTCTATGGAAGGTATTGGAGCCATATTGAAACAGACACAATCAGATGGAAAAGAGAAACCAGTCGCCTACTTTTCAAAAAAACTAAATGCAGCTCAAAAGAAGAAAAAAGCTATATACATCGAGTGCTTGGCCATCAAAGAAGCAGTGCAATACTGGCAGTACTGGCTGATTGGAAAATCTTTCACAGTTTATTCAGACCATAAACCACTAGAAAATATGAATTTAAAATCAAGAACTGATGAAGAACTGGGCCACTTAACATACTACTTATCACAATATGATTTCAACATAAAATATTCTCCAGGCAAAAATAATTTAGAAGCAGATTGCCTCAGTAGAAATCCTGTATTGGAATCAAATGAAAATACAGATGAACAATTAAAAATTGTAAACTTGATTAAACTAGAAGATATTATAATAGATCAAATAAATAATGAAGAAATTCAAAAGAATAAAGAAAAAATTATGAATAAACAAAAGGTATACTATAAAAAAGTAAAAACCAGAGAAAAAATTATTTTATCTGAAGAATTCAGTATAAAATTTTTAAAAAACATACATAAATATCTTTGTCACATTGGAATAAAACAAATGCAACAGACAATTAGTCCATTATACATAGCAAAAAATTTAACTAAAAATATAAGAAAAGTATGTAGAGAGTGCGAGATTTGTATCAGGAATAAATCAAGAGGACAGGATAAATTTGGACTTATGTCTCATCTAGGTCCAGCCACAAAACCGTTTGAAATAGTCTCTATTGACACAATAGGAGGTTTTGGAGGATCAAGATCTACAAAAAAATATTTACACTTGTTGGTGGACCACTTTACTAGATATGCATTTATTTTAACTTCAAAGACTCAACACTCAAATGATTTTATAAAATTAGTCACAAATGCATCAGAAGCAGAAGACATAGGTATCCTACTCACTGATCAATATCCGGGTATTAATTCAAAAGAATTCAAGAAATTCTTGAAAAAGAAAGATATAACTTTAGTATTTACAGCTGTAAACGCACCATTCTCAAATGGTCTAAATGAGAGGCTAAATCAAACATTAGTAAACAAAATTAGATGCAAAATGAACGAAGAAAGAAAAAAGATGGCATGGACAACAATAGCTCATGAGTGTGTCACAAAATATAATGAAACTATTCACTCAGTAACCGGTTTCACACCAAATTATCTTTTATATGGTACAGATAACAATATTTTACCCAAGGAATTAAAACAAGATAAAACTAAAAACGACTGGCTTAGAGACAGGACTACAGCACTTCAAAATACAGTTAAATCACATAACTACAACAAAACCCTATTTGACAAAAATAGAAAATTCCATGAATTTAGCATCGGTGACATGGTCTACGTTGAAAACGGAAACAGACTAAATAGGAAAAAGCTAGACGAACTGAAAATTGGGCCATTACAGATTGTTGGGAAAGTTTCAAAATCAATATTTCAAATTAACACAGGACACAAGAAAAGAGAATCAAATCTATTTCATATTACAAAACTTATTCCAACATCCACGGTACAAGAAGAAGAAAAAGCCGGAGATGAAGAAATGGAACATGCAGAGTTGTATGACAAGAAAATTTAATTCTGTAAAATTTTCTTCTCCTAAGGGGGGGAGATGTAAAGAAAATACATTGCAGTATTTTATAATCTAGGCTGTATGTAGCATATTTCCTTGTTGTATAAAGTAGCAGAATGGAAAATAATGAAAAAGTGATCTGTCATCAAATGTTTAAAGTAATTCAAATTAAAATAGTAAAAAACTGAAAGATCATTATAGTTGGAGGAGAAATAATAAACTTTTAATGTCGTTTCTTTGTTTTACAGGTTTGTGTTAATGTTTTAGTGTAATTCGTTATATGTAGATTGTTGTGTTGACAATAATAAAAAAAACTTTGTTTTACAGAGCAACACAAGCTTATTATTTGAACACCTCACAAATAGACAAGTTCAGTCTTATAAAAATATTAATTAATTTGTTATACCGCGTGATATTGACATATTGTAAATAACTTCGTCCACATGTTCGTAACCACCCCAGGAAACATTGTACCAAGTTAGATAAAAATCCACTTGATAGTTTTGTCAAAAATCACGATTTTGTATTTCGTAATTTTCGATCACTCTGTACATGCACGAGTAATTTTGCCGCTCAGCTGACAAAGGACTTTGACCCCGCAAACATAAAACTTGGCGAAATAGAGATCCCTCAATATGTTCTACACGATAATAATTATTATTAATGTAGTCTAGAACATGAACGTTACTTTATAAGTAAGTAATAATGATTAACTGGTGTATTTTTTAGTAAGTATTTACTCAAATAGATACACTAATTACTAGACACTCTCAAATTCCAATATACACATTAAAAGGTTTCTTGAATATTGGAAATACATACACGGCTGGCGCCGCGCAGCGCCTACATTCCAGCTTTATTTAATATTTTTTTTTGTTTAAATTTATTTTTAAGATGTCATTCTCTTATAACCATATTAGTTTGTTTTTTTTTATTATTGTAACACTCAAATCACTATTTTCTTAATTTTTATTGTCTATGTCAATTGTCTATGCCAATTGTCAAAATTTTTCACTTTTTCAAAATGTCGCAATCACAACTAACGTAGTCATTTAAATTCTGTTTGATCACAACCACTTTTTGTAATCACAATTATGTAAAGGCTCAAGCTGCCATTAAAACAAGTTTCCACACAAATTTCGGGTTTATTTTCCACAAAAATACGACTCGCAAGTGTCTGACCAGCAGACATGAATTTGGCGACCGTGACAGGACACAAGATTCAATAACAAGAATTTCCAATGGATTCACACAACTTTTAAAAGAAGAAGGATAAGAACAAGCATTTCAAATTTTCAAATCAACAATCGAGAGGACGCATCTCCGAGATTCGGCACCGTCAGGATCAGGCGATTAAGCATGCAGACTTAGTCACGTCCACGGCAGCAATCTTCCGCAGAGATAAGTGTTCCTATCCATTCATATCCTACTCATTTATCATTCATCAAACCACATATTCCAAATAACATAACATTGCCTTTACTGCGCACATAAAGGTCAGGAAGGTCATTCATAACAAACATTTTGCAAATGGTGAGTGTGCGCACGCACATGTGCGTACCCACATTTAGTTATTTCTTAATTTTTACTCGTCTTGCTAAAATTTCCAGACACGGGGAAGAAATACGGCCTCCACTTTGATCAATACGCAGTGGTTAACAAGTTTTTACGCCGCAGTTGTCATCGAAAAGGCGGGAGTGATATTACGCGCCAATTATTGTAAACAAGTGCCAGCTAAGTGGGCAATTTTTTATTTGTATTTTTTTTCTATTTGAATAACAATGACTACCGAAACTGATAGGTTTAACAGTGCTAAATTCAAAGATTTAAGTTTGAAGCGAAGTTCAATTAAAGGTCAAATAACTAAATTTAAAAATTATTTGTCCACTTTGCAATCTGAACAACTATCCAATATTCAAGTAGTGGAGTTGTCATTGAAATTAAGTAAATTTGAGAATTTGTCTTCTAAGTTTGATGATCTTCAAACTGAAATTGAAATTGTAAACCATAACAATTTAGATACAGAAATTAATGAACGTGATGACATTGAGCATGACATTATCTCTTGTATGGCAATAGCTAAAAACTTAATAGAAGAGGCGAATAGTCAAACAGAATTACATCGCAACTCTTCACCATTCTCATGCCATCATGATTCAGATCAGATAGGTTTTAAATTACCGCGTATTGAAATTTCAAAGTTTGATGGTCAATATTTTCGCTGGCTTGAGTTTCGAGACACCTTTCAGGCATTAGTCCATAAAAATGAACGCATTTCTGACATTCACAAATTTCATTATTTGTTATCATATCTTGAAGGAGATGCAGCACGTATTATCTCAAATCTCGAAGTTTCATCATCTAATTATAAAGAGGCATGGTCATTACTTTGTGAACGATATGACAATAAAAGGCTGCTTATTAATTATCACATCTCTCAATTATTTAACATGAAGCCAATAATCAATGAATCCGAGCGTTCTTTAAGATATTTAAGTGATCATGTAAACAAAAACCTGCGTGCATTGGCTAGCTTGGGACAACCCACTGACAAATGGGATATATTAATTGTGTTCATGATGTCATCAAAACTAGACTATCAAACATTGACAAAATGGGAAGAAGTTCGTAATTCTTTTAATGATGTCCCAACCTTAGGTCAATTTCATAAGTTCTTGACTGATCGTGCGGATGTCTTAGAAGCATTAAACCGCAATAAATGTGATAATAATACAAATAAAATCACAAAGTTTATGTTTCGCTCTGGTCAAAATTTTAATCAACAACATACACACCCTAATAAAAAACAACATAACATTCATTTCAATCACAAACAAGATAGAACTCCTCAAGTTAAAAGTTTTATTGTCAATCAGCACTTACAAAATAAAATTAGTTGTATTATTTGTAATAACCCACACAGGATTTATTCATGTCCTACATTTAAAAACAAAACTGTTCAAGAAAGATGGGTTGATGTCAAGAGATATGATCTCTGTCCTAATTGCTTACGCCATGGCCATCAAGTAACTGATTGTTCATTAGGTCCTTGCACTTTTAAAGAATGTGGACAGCGTCATAATTCCCTTTTGCACCAATCACATGTTGTATCCACAAGCCCGGCTGAAGTGCTAGCGGCTTTCTCAAAGCAATATCAGTCGAGTTCCATATTTTTAACCACTGCTGTCATTGAGGTATCAAACCCATTGACTTCTCGCACTGAGAAGGTACGTGCTCTCCTGGACAGCGGCAGTCAATCTTCATTCATAACAAGAAACCTGAAAAATAAATTACAATTAGACACAATTCATATAAATAAGTTAAACATAATTGGAATAGGAAATAGTGTTTATGATAAGGTTACTGAATATTGCAACATAACACTACATTTAATTAATGAGCCATATCATATTAATTTGTCTTGTTTAGTGCTTGATGAACTGACAGGTGAACTACCCAAAGCTTCTGTAAACATTGAACATATTAATTTTCCTACTAACTTAATGTTGGCAGACCCCAATTTTAATGTTCCAGGTAGGATAGATGTCATTATTGGTGCAGACATATTTTGGGAGATTGTAGGTACAGAACAGTATTCATTAGGTCCCAAGAACCTAAAATTAATACAATCAAAGTTTGGTTGGCTTGTAGCTGGACCTATGCAAGCTAGTTCTACACACATTCATTGTAATCATTCATCAATTTCAAATCAGTCACATCAGTCAGATTCAATGACAGATATTAGTCAGAAGTTGTCAAAATTTTGGGAACTGGAAGAGCTTCCTCAAAAAAATACATTAACTCCAAGTGAAAGGCTATGTGAAGAACATTTTATTGCAAACACTACACGATTAAGTTCAGGAAGGTTTTGCGTTAAGTTACCATTACTTGACAATCCTAACTGTCTCGGTGATTCATATAATTTAGCCAAGAAACGATTACTTAATCAAGAAAAACGATTTCGCAAAAATCCTGAACTCAAGCAACAATACACTGAATTCATTAAAGAATACGCTGAGCTAGGCCATTTGTCTGAATCATCTGTTGCAAAACCAACACCAAATTATTTCTTGTGTCATCACGCAGTATTTAAGGACACAAGTGAGTCCACCAAAATTCGAGTGGTGTTTGATGGCTCTGCTCCAACCTCGTCTGGTAGATCACTCAATGATATTTTAATGGTAGGCCCTAATGTGCAAGATTCTCTTTTCTCCATTTTGATTAGGGCCAGACAGTACAAATATCTTCTCACTGGTGACATCGAAAAGATGTATCGTCAAGTGAATTGTCACAGTGACGATCAAAATCTGCAACTGATCTTGTGGAGAGAAGACGAATCGCACCCAATTAAAACGTACAAATTAAATACCGTCACTTATGGAACAGCAAGTGCGAGTTATTTAAGTACCCGGTGCCTATGGCAGGTTGGAGAGGAGTGTAGGGACGAACTTATTAGATCCGTTATCCAACATGACTTCTATGTTGATGATCTTATAACCGGCTCAAATGACGAGAATGAATTACTCCACATTAAAAATTCTCTCTCAAATGTATTAAAGTCTGCTTGTTTTCCATTACGGAAATTTAGAAGTAACCTATCAAACATTTTACATTATGATATAATTGATCAAAAGGACAAATTAATTTTGAGTGAATCATCGACCATGCTTGGTTTAGGTTGGCACCCTTCAGGTGATCAACTATACTTCCCAATAAATCCTATGACAATTAAAGGAGTATTAACAAAGCGGCTTATAATGTCAAATTCATTAAAATTATTTGACCCATTAGGATTATTAAGTCCGTGCATAATCTTGCCTAAAATCATGCTACAACGATTATGGATTCTTAAACTTGATTGGGATGAACCTGTCCCCCAAGACATACAAGATTCTTGGGACGAGTTTTCAAGTAATTTACATCACCTTGCTGATTTACGCATTCCAAGAAACGTAGTTTGTGATGATGAGGAGATTATTGAAGTGCACTCATTCAGTGATGCGTCTCTATGCGCATACGGTGCGTGTATTTATATTAAATCTGTAAATCACAATAAAGATGTCAGTATTCAGTTATTATGTTCAAAATCGAAGGTTTCACCTTTAAAACCCATGACGACGCCCCGTCTCGAGCTTTGCGCTGCCTTGCTTGCTGCTAGATTAACTAAGAGTGTATGTGACTCTATAAAATACAAACCTTCCCGCGTAGTCTATTGGTGTGATAGCAGCGTGGTCTTAGCATGGATCCATAACGTACCTAGAAATTTTAAAACATTTGTTGCTAATCGCGTTGCTGAAATCTTGGAATTGTCACAGCCTTCGTATTGGAGGTACGTACCTTCCTCAGAAAACCCTGCTGACCTCGTTTCCCGAGGGGTCAATCCCATCCAGCTCCCAAAGTTAAGCCTGTGGTGGCATGGCCCAATATTTTTATCAAAAGACGAGTCACACTGGCCTAGTTTACATCCAAATAATATAAAAATAGAAAACTTACCTGAAATTAAATCCAATTCATGCGCCATTGTTGAACCATTAATTAATTTTGCAACTTACACCTCATTTACCAAGCTACAACGTTTAATTGCATTTGTTAGAAGATTCATTTTCAACTCAAAAAACCGTCAATCCAAAAGCACTGGTTTCTTAACAACCACTGAATTAAATAATTCATTTAAAAGTCTTTGTTTTATGGCTCAACAAGAGTCATTTTCAATTGAGTATAAAATTTTGAAGCAAAATAAGCCGTTACCCGGCAAATCCAATATTTTATCTTTGTCACCATTTATAGATAAAGAAAATTTAATAAGAGTAGGAGGCAGAATACAAGCTTCTGAGTTTCCTTATGAGAAAAAACATCAAATACTTCTTCATGCATCACACCCTCTAACTAAATTATTTTTTCAACGCGAACACATTCGACAGTTGCATGCCGGTCCACAACTTTTGTTGGCCACAGTTCGTGAGACGATTTGGCCTATAAACGGTAGACACCTTGCTCGTCGCACAGTACATAATTGTCTGACATGCAGACGCTTTCAGGGTAAGACCTTGCAACCCAAAATGGGGATTCTTCCCTCTCACCGTATTACCGTGAATTTTCCTTTCATATCAGTGGGCTTAGATTTTGCTGGTCCATTTTTTATTATTAACCGGAAGGGTCGAGGAGCAAAATTGATGAAGTGCTATCTTTGTCTTTTTATCTGTATGCGATACAAATGTGTACACCTAGAAGCAGTAGGCGGTCTGTCCAAAGATGATTTTATAATGACTCTAAAACGGTTCATTTCTCGTCGTGGCAAGCCAGCTGAAATATTTTCCGACAACGGTCGTAATTTTGTCGCAGCCGCAAAGGAATTAGGGACATTTTTGAAAACAAATAACGAATCGCTTTCTGACTTTGCTGCACAAGAAGGCATAAAATTTAATTTCATTCCTGCGTACTCCCCTCATTTCGGTGGCATCTGGGAGTCAGGCATCAAATCAGCTAAACACCACATTAAACGTGTTATAGGGAATGTTCACATGACATTTGAGGAATTACAGACTTTATTTGCACAAGTAGAGGCAATTTTAAACAGTAGACCTTTGTGTCCCTTATCTTCCAACCCTAATGATTTCCTATCCTTATCCCCAGGACACTTTCTCATTGGGAGAACGCTCACTACATTGCCATCTCCAGTTTTTGAAGATATGGAGCCGAACAGACTGAAGCGGTATCAAAGATTGGAGCAGATACGTCAACATTTTTGGCGTCGTTGGCAAGGCGAATACATTCATGAACTACAGAAACGTCAAAAATGGAAAAGGGATGCTCCACAGCTCAAAGTGGATGATTTAGTCTTAATAAAGGATGAGAATTTGCCACCCTTGTGTTGGCGCCTCGGAAGAGTGAGCAAATTGTTTCCGGGACCAGACGGAGTAGTACGAGTGGCAGATGTCAAAACAGCAGCAGGCTGCCTTCGACGATCAGTAGTACGCTTGTGCCCTCTTCCCAGTCCAGAAGAAGAAACTTGAAAGAAGTTGAAGAGTTGAAAGAAGATCCTTTCAACGGGGGGAGTATGGCGCCGCGCAGCGCCTACATTCCAGCTTTATTTAATATTTTTTTTTGTTTAAATTTATTTTTAAGATGTCATTCTCTTATAACCATATTAGTTTGTTTTTTTTTATTATTGTAACACTCAAATCACTATTTTCTTAATTTTTATTGTCTATGTCAATTGTCTATGCCAATTGTCAAAATTTTTCACTTTTTCAAAATGTCGCAATCACAACTAACGTAGTCATTTAAATTCTGTTTGATCACAACCACTTTTTGTAATCACAATTATGTAAAGGCTCAAGCTGCCATTAAAACAAGTTTCCACACAAATTTCGGGTTTATTTTCCACAAAAATACGACTCGCAAGTGTCTGACCAGCAGACAACGGCATTTTAATTGCACAATACATAAACTTTAATTGTAATCATAATCATAGGCCACCAAAAAAATAATAATTCGGTCATGTGACAATCGGTC
The DNA here is from genome assembly GCA_023078785.2 of Hyles euphorbiae. Taxonomy (NCBI): domain Eukaryota; kingdom Metazoa; phylum Arthropoda; class Insecta; order Lepidoptera; family Sphingidae; genus Hyles; species Hyles euphorbiae. The sequence goes on along the minus strand of CM041031.1, from coordinate 49,337 downwards.
CAAATAAGTATACGTGAATAAAACTATGCATCGAGAATAAATTTTCTTTCAGCATTATTTTTACACAGTTTGCATTCAATTTTAAGTATTGTTTGAATCCAACACGCAATATTTGAATTTAACATTTCCAAAACAATTTTACGTAAACGTATCCTAACGCGCCATGTTCCTTCTGTACTTTGCATTTATTATAATCAGTAATCACTTGTTGCCAGATCATACATCTTGTTATTATTATGTCATAATATGCAACTGTCCCTTTTTCGCCCTTGGATTGTGTATAATTATAAGAAAGTGACAGCATACGAAACATTTTTGAAGAAGTGTTGTGAAATTATTCGAGGACACTTAATCGATATTTTTTTATCTCAATATTATTTGATATTATAATTATGGATCTAAATCAAGCTTTACTATAGTGTCAGTTGATTGGAAACTTAACACTATGTCAGTAATATCATGGTAATTCTTTTTTGTTGCTTACGGTTGATTTTAATAATTTGGAACATCTTCAATAATTAAAACCCAACGTAAGGAAAAAAATCAGAGATCAGAGAGAATCCCTGACGTAAAAGGGTGGTAGAAAGTGTGGTGTATCAATATAAGTTATTATCGAGTGGTGGCGGGTACTTAAATATCATAGAGTATCTTATATAAAATGTTAAATATAGTCAGTTGGCATTACACGTTGATTCCGAGAGCGGTGTTTCATTTCACGATCAGTTATTCCCTTAGTATATTACATTGGCGACGAGGAAAAATTTGTGATAGTGCTAACAAACATAACGGGAAATATGTCAATCGGAAAAATTCGCGAATTCGATCCAAAATCGGGAATGTGGTCGTCATATGTAGACCGCCTCGAGATGTATTTTAAAGCCAACGGTATTAAGGAGGAATTGAAACTCCCTACTATGATTTCGGCGATGGGAGATGAGGCATACAAGCTGCTGGTGAACCTGGCAAGTCCGAAGAAACCGGCGGAACTAACGTTTAGTGCAGCCAGTGACTTGTTGTTTAAGCACTTACAACCTACCCCGTCAGTTCTCGCGGAAAGGTACCGATTCAGGCAGCGGAGGCAGCTTCCTGAGGAATCTATCAGTGAATATGTGGCAGAATTAAAAAAGTTAGCAAGGCAGTGCGAGTTTAATGATGGTCTAAATGAAAACCTACGAGATCAATTTGTGTGCGGGCTTAAAGGAGAAATAATACGCCAACGGTTGTTTGCGGAGGACGGTAATTTAAATTTTGTTAGTGCCGTAAAACTCGCGTCGTCATTAGAAGCTGCGGAGCGGGACGCAGCGGCGGTGGACACGCGGTTCGGAGGCGCGGAGATTCCGGGGAGCGCCCAGGTGCATCATGCGGCGGCGGCGGCGGCGGCGCCGGGCTGGCGGGCACACAGTGAGCGCAGAGGCGGCCCGCGTCACACACGTCATAATGGTTACGAGTAGAGAGTGAGTAGCGGATATCGTGCACCCACGACCACGCGGCAGTCGAGTTACATCAGCAAATATTGCAAGGGCTGCGGTTCGTCTGGTCACCAATACGAAGCGTGTAAATATAAATATTTCGTCTGTAGCCGATGCAAAAGTACAGGTCACTTGCGCCGGGTATGTCCAAAGGAGTTACCCAGACCAGCGAAGTTCCATTATGGTGAGATTGACCAAGGTGAACATTCCACAGAGGAGCAAGAAGAAGATAACATTGATTTACATCACCTAAATTTGCGAGATTACCACGCGGTGAGTTTTCCCATATTATTGGATGGCCAAGTGCTTAATATGGAAATAGACACTGGATCGCCTATATCGTGCATTAGTAAGGACACTTACGATAGATATTTCACGCATCGACCCCTTCAACCGTATGATTTATATTTAAAGTTTATAGATGGTTCAAAAATTCAGCCGTTGGGAGTTATTAAGCCTTTAGTAACATACCGAAGCATGGCCAAAGAATTAGAATTATTTATTATCAGCGGGGGTACTGCTTCCTTGTTAGGTAGGCAGTGGCTAGCGGAACTAGGAATTTCGGTTCCGCCATTTAAAAATAATAATATGGTTAAGCCGCGCATCACGAGTTGTAGGGAAATATTTTATAATAAAGGTGTAAAATTCAATAATAAAATTGATAATTTGTTGGACAGGTATAAGAAGTTGTTCGACGGTACCCTGGGAAAGTTTACGGGGGGCAAGGCGAGGCTGCGGGTGCGGGAAGACGCTATGCCAGTGTTTCACCGAGCTCGGCCGTTGCCTTTTGCATTGCGCGAACGGGTCAACGCGGAGCTAGATTCGATGCTTCGCGACGGAATTATTGAACCGGTCGACTGTTCCGAGTGGGCTTCTCCGCTCGTTCCCGTAAATAAATCTGACGGGGCACTCAGGATTTGTGTGGACTATAAAACTACGGTAAATCCTGCTTTACTGGTTGATAGATATCCGTTACCCAAAATAGATGACGTACTTGTAGCTTTAAATGGAACTCGGTACTTCAGTAAAATAGATTTAAGTCAGTCATACAATCAAATTGAGTTGGACGACTCGAAAAAGTATACAGTAATTAACACTCACCGGGGTCTCTTTAGGTATAATCGTTTAGTGTTTGGGCTCTCTTCCAGCCCGGGCATATTCCAGCGAATTATGACTAATTTACTTACGGGTATACCCAACGTGGCGGTATTTATTGATGATTTTATTTTATTTTTTATTTATTTATTTATTTAGATTCACCATCGACAGTTACACATAATTATACAATAAAATATGGTTGACTAAATACACTGGACATTGCGTACTATCATTAAAGGTGAATACAACATTCTTGAAAGTATTGTGGAAACAGATTATTATAATAGTTTAGCATGCAGTATTAATTTTTAAATTATAATGGCAATTTAAAACTAACATCAAATAATAGGTATGGTATGAAAACATAAAAATAAATGTCAATACGAAAAATAATAATTTAAATAAGTCAAAAAAAATATTGAAAAAATTATTGAAAATGCAATACAATAGAAAAAGCTTTTGTAAAAATCACGGATACAATCTGACTAGCAATGATGCAGTAGCGACTTTATGTACAAGGACTTAAAGGTTACGATGGACGAGTTGAAGATGTCAATGTCATTTTTATCGTTATACGCTTCCATGGCACGGTTTAAGGGACTTGAAATCTTTGTTCTATATCGGGCTTTTCTGAATGTACATTTCAGGGGGTATCTGGGAATCTTCCTTGGTACTGCTAAGTAAAGTTGGGAGAGCAAATTCGGTGCATCAATAGAACCATTGATCAGTTTATGAACAAACGACAAGTCATGTAAATTGCGTCGGTCTTCTAGAGAAATTAGTTTGAAATGTTTCAAGCGCGTTATATAATCAACACGAAGGGGGCAGCTAGGATCTTTATATGCTAAATACCTTGTAAAGGCTTTTTGTACGCGTTCCAAACGCACTATGTGATTTTGATAGTGGGGACTCCATACAGTAGTAGCATATTCCAAAATGCTACGAACCAGAGCATTATACAAACATAACAGTGCTGCAATGTTTTTGAAATCACGACACGTCCGTTTTACAAAGCCAACCATTTTCCATGCCTTAGAAACAACCTTATCGATGTGTTTGATAAAATTCAACTTGCTATCCACAATGACGCCCAAATCACGAACACTAGTGACCTCCTGTAGTTGTTCTGATCCAACAAAATAGCAAGTAGAAATATTTTTTTTGTTTTTTGTTAATTTTATATGCACACATTTTCCTGCATTCAACGTCATGTTGTTAAGTTGACACCAATTACTTAACGCATGTAAGTCTCTTTGGAGATCTTGTGAATCTTGAGCGCAAGATACGGCTTTATAAAGCTTTACATCGTCAGCAAATAGCAGACATTTGCTGTAAACAAGATGATCTGGAATGTCATTAACAAAGAGCACAAATAGTAGAGGACCCAAATGCGATCCCTGTGGCACTCCTGATGATGCGACATACGTTTTCGAGTGATATCCAGCAAATGTGACTCGCAAAGACCGATGTTTTAGGTAGGACTGAAACCATAACAGTAATGGACCATGAATCCCAAATCGTTTTAGTTTATAGATCAAGATAGAGTGATCAACTCTGTCGAATGCACTACTAAAATCAGTGTAGATTACATCTACCTGATTCCGACAGTCTATAGATTTTGAGACGTCACTAATAAAGCTAACTAGATTCGTAACTGTAGACCTAGATCTGAAAAAACCATGTTGATCAATGCAGATTTTCTGTTTACAATAGGATGCCACAAAGGGATAGACAATGCATTCGAATAGTTTGGAGAATATGTTTAAAATGGATAATGGTCTATAATTTGTGATAATATGCTTATCGTCTTTCTTGTGAATGGGGATCACATTCGCTTTCTTCCACTCTGTTGGAAATTCAGAAGTCTGCAAAGATTTCTGAAATATTAATTTCAAAGGCAGTGTGAGGTATCTATAATTCATTTTAATAAAATAAGGTGGAATCCCATCTGGCCCAGCTCCCTTACTACTATCCAACCTTAAGATTGCTTTAGATATCATGCTCTCAGTAATGTTAATATTGCATAAAGATTCTTGGGGATATTCTCCATTGACACAATCATTGGAACCACATAGAAGGCTATCATTCCAAGTAGAAAATACTGAGGCGAACTGTTTCACAAAGAGATTACATATGTCTTCTCCTGATGTAGCGCATGAGTCCCCAAGGATCATTTCTCCTGGTATGTCAGAACGACCCCTTTGAGCTTTTACGAATGACCAAAATTTTTTTGGGTTGCTTTGCACCGACATCTCTGTATCAATAATGTAATCTTTATAACATTTTTTCGTTAGTATGCTGACACGTTTATTGGCCATACGTAGTTCCATGAGATCTCTGGGATTTTTGTACAGTTTATACCGTTTCCTTATTTTTTCTTTCTCATTAATTAGTTTAATTAAAGATTTTGAAAACCATTGATGATGATTGATGATGTCATTATCGGGGGCCGAACGGAAACTGAACATTTAGAAGCATTAGAACTTGTATTCAAGCGGTTATTAGACAGTGGTTTGCGATTAAAAAAGGCAAAATGTGTTTTCTTAACGCAGGAAGTGTCATATTTAGGGCATATTATAACTAAAGACGGTATTAAATCTGACCCTGAAAAAATTGCAGCGATCGCAAAAATTCCCAGACCAGGAAATGTGTCTGAACTACGTTCCTTTTTAGGATTAGTAAATTTTTTTGCTAAATTTGTAAACAACCTTAGTCCCACATTAGTACCACTTTATAACTTGCTTCGGAAGAATGTCAAATGGGAGTGGACTAATCTTTGCGAAAATGCATTTAAGGGAATTAAAAATATATTGATGAGCTCAAGGGTGTTAGCGCATTACGATCCCAGTAAGCCTTTAATTGTGACGTGCGATGCAAGCGCGGTAGGGCTAGGTGGCGTTTTATCGCAACCGAGTAAACGCGGCTGCGCGGGAGACGAACGACCGATAGCATTTTTATCGCGCACACTTACCAAAGCGGAACAAAATTATTCTCAATTTCATAAAGAGGCACTAGCTATAATATTTTGCATGAAAAAATTTCATCAATATATTTATGGTAGAAGATTTACACTACGTACGGATCATAAACCACTTGTATCGATTTTCGGCCCACACGTAGGTATCCCCACTATGACAGCCAGTCGAATGCAAAGATGGGCAATCATATTATCAGCATATAGTTATGATATAGAATACGTTAGGACAGATGCAAACACAGCTGACGGGTTGTCTCGACTGCCGAGGCCCGGCGATAACAAACCGGTTTTTGCGATGCCCGAGCAAACGTATTTACATTTTGCGCAAGATGCAATGTTATTAGATTGTAGCGAAATAAAAAGTTTTACCGCTAAGGACCCTATTTTAGGAAGAATATTAGGTTACATTCGGGACGGTTGGCCTACGGAGTGTGAAATGTTGGGCTTACGGCCTTACTTCAATAGGAAGAACGAGTTATATGAAGAACTCGGATGTGTTATGTGGGGTCACAGAGTCGTAGTACCGGAGAAATGTCGGGAGAAAGTTTTAAAAATGTTGCACGAACCACACATGGGCATTGTTAAATCTAAGGCCTTAGGACGTAGTTACGTATGGTGGGCAGACATGGACGAGGCTATCGAGACCATGTGTCGTGCATGTGCGACGTGCGCTGCACATGCTGACGCGCCGCCGCGACAAGCGCCACGCCCCTGGCCCTGGCCTACCAAACCGTGGTCTAGGTTGCATTTAGACTTTTTAGGGCCACTTTTTGGGCAGACATACCTCGTTGTTATAGACTCAATGTCCAAGTGGGTAGAAATATTTAACGTGGCTAGTACAACAGCTACCGGGACAATCGCGAAACTACTTGAACTTTGGAGTAGATGGGGCATACCGAGACAAATTGTTACCGACAACGGCCCCCCATTTACAAGTGCGGAATTACGCCAATTTCTTAAAGATTACGGGGTGGAACACGTATTTACGGCGCCTTATCATGCCGCGTCAAACGGTGCTGCCGAAAATGCTGTTAAGACTTTAAAAAGGGTTATCAAAAAGGCACATTATGAGAGGAAGGACATTATAAAATCACTACACACATTCTTACTCTATTACAGAAATACCCCCCATTCATCGACGGGAGAATGCCCTGCGAGCTTAATGCTAGGTAGGCGTGTACGGACTAAATTGGACATTCTAAAGCCTGACTTAACAATACGGATGAGTGAAGTCCAAAAGCAACAGGCAGAAACGGCGGGTGGTGCGGATAGGTTAATAAGTCCCGGTGAATCTGTGTGGTATAGACAATTTCTTAAAGGGGAGAAGTGGGGATCTGGCAAAGTGGAAAGCCAGATCGGCACATCTAATTATCAAGTTAGGGATGAGAACGGTAATCAAGTACATCGTCATATTGACCAGATCAAACGCAGGCCTAGAAGTTCGTTAGTCTTTCCAAGTCTTGAATGTCGTCCTCCAGAATCTAATACGGAGGATCCTCACCCGGGGTTCGATAATAATGAATCTAGTGATAAATCCATGGTAACCCCCGGAAATCTTGAGAAATCGACTCTGGAGCAAGCAACTGGTTCTGCTGTTTCCGTTGATAATCGCGAGCATATTACTAATACGCCACCTGGAATTGGTAAACTTCCTCAGGGGTACCAAGAATGTAAAGGTTCTCGACCAATAAGGCAATGTAGATTGAAAAATCCTGTAAATTACAAATGTTGATGTTGACTGTTAGATAAATAAGTACATATATCTATAATAATTTGTAAAATGGAGTGTGTAAATGTTAAAATAAGATACTAGTTTTTATAAATTGTGTAAGAAATAATTTATTTGTGGAGGATTGTGGTGTATCAATATAAGTTATTATCGAGTGGTGGCGGGTACTTAAATATAGTCAGTTGGCATTACACGTTGATTCCGAGAGCGGTGTTTCATTTCACGATCAGTTATTCCCTTAGTATATTACAGAAAGTTCACCTAACGTCAAGTAAGGCTGCGTTTCCACTGACGCGGAGCTGGGCGGAGAGGAGCTTAGCGGTGCACAAATTGACCAATGACTATGCTTGAAATCTCCGCTCCGCTTCAATGGAAACAGTACGAGCGGAGTGGAGCAGAGCTGAGCGGATATTCATACATCGAGGCGGTGCAGTGCGGAGGTCAGCGAGCATTGGGGTACAGAGCGGAGGACAGCGGGGCGGTACGGAGCGGTGCGTGATTCGCGTCACTTCATCTGATTCGTTATCTTCGTCTTCAAGTAGAGAAAGATATAAATTGATTGCTTTTTTCTTTTTAAGCGACAACATGATGTATGGTCTTTCCGAGAGATTTAGTGTAACTAAGTGCAAAAATGCGCGATTCCAAAAGTATGCTCCACTCCGCTCTGGTCCGCTCACTGATCACTCACCGCTGTTCATCGCTCCTCTCCGCTTCAGTGGAAACACTGACCACTTTTCACCGCTCTTCTCCGCTCCTCTCCGCCCAGCTCCGCGTCAGTGGAAACGCGGCCTTATATTGCCATTGACGAAATTATTGTAAAAAAGAATTTAAGTAATTTCAGCAAATGAGCAAGCAGATCATCTTATGGTAAATGGTCACTGCGCCCATGAACAGCTTCGACTCATGTATCATGAATGTGTTATCGGACCATGACATTGCGAAAGGAGCGGGAAGGAAAAAGCCGGCAATCTTACTCACCGATCGAAACGTGACAGCGAAGCTGTCGCTTCAAATCATTCGCCTGTGAGACAGCGGTACCTCCCCGTACGAGTCGGTCCATTCATGCTCAGTATCGGGGTGCTTTTCGCTCCGGGATATGCGGTGCCGTCCACAATGTGTGTCACGGTAATTGAGGGGTTTTTAGCATTCGGATATTCTGGAGTAGATATTGTTAGGGACCCATCTCGGCCACAATATCCGCTTTTATACCGGCTGGAAGCCCAGAGACACTGATATATCCCTTTCGGCCCCCCGATACCCCCCTAAGGTATCGAAAGGGGAGCTTAAAGCTTTTTTTCTTGAACAAAAAAAGTGCACAAAGTTATCTGACTAATCCCGAAAAATTACAATAACTTGACACTATTTAATGTTTCGAAAGTTTGCGTTGTGAAATCGTAATTTTATACAAAATACACCTATGTATTCGCAGCTGTAGATTTTTTTATTAATTAACTACTTAGGGTAAAATTGCTTAGAAAAGTAGTTGACACATTCGACTAAACTACAAATAATCGATATCGATTTCAAGATATTTTAATCACGGGCCACGGCTCTTATTTTAAATAACCAATCACTCCTCCACCAACCTCATTTTAAATACAATTATCCAATCCAGTTACGTAATTACTGCATCAACTAATCCATCCAGTCAATCCATAGGGATCTTCAATTTTTTAGCAAATCCTAATGTATGGTGGCGCGGGCGGCGCGGCGGTAAGCTCAGTGTTCGTTGTACTGCGGTACAATTAGTAATGTAAATAAAGACGCGCGCGCGCAGAACTCGCCATTTTGATAGTTTTTAAATTCTGTTTGTTATTATTAAAGTATTTAGTGTTAAGTAAGTTAATAGTTATGAGTTTTAAGTGATAGACACATATTGGAACTAAGTACGTTATTATTAGGTATTAGTTTTAGTGTTTTAAGTGTTCTTTTTATTATTAAAGTTTTAGTATTAGTGTTTATAAGTACATTTTAGCTTTTGTAGGTTTAAGTTTTTTAGTATTATTTTGTTTTCTTTATTATTAATTTACTTTGCGCGTATTCTTAATACAATGACGAATACTTCTAGTACTGTGGAATACACAAATATTATAGTGTTATTGTATGGCGAGTGTAATCAAAACGCCGCGCCGCAGAACATATTGTAAGAGATTTGGTGTAACTGTACAAAGATTAAGGGACAGTGGTCAGTACTCAGTTGTTGTTGGAGCGGATTTTGAATTGCTTCTGTGACAACCCAAACATGAGCATAAGGCAGGCTGTACGGCAATTCTGTGTGAGTTATTGTGCTGTGCACGGGATATTAAAAACAATTTCATTTGTTCTGTGATTACTATGAATAATTTGTGACATGGGAAGATAGTTCTCGCGATCGCAGCGTCGCGCTGCATGTACTAGCAAGTCGGCTGTTTTCATAAACGCGGGAATATTGCGATGTTGCCGCTCCGCTTCGTGCGGACGCTGTAAATCAGGTAAGTGTAATTATAGGATGTTCAAATGAAATGCCATTATTTTGACTTATAATTTGTTTGAAAAATCAACTTTTTTGTTTCTCCTTCGACGACAACTCCTATGCGTGCAAATAATATAACTTACTACGCGATGCACATGGTTTAATTTATTGTAGGGGGTGTCAATATCACGCTGTATATGGCAACACTGTTTGCACAAACGGGAAGAAAAAACTTTTGGCGGGAATTCGCTTGCTCGCCCCGGCTATAGACGTCAAGGGTGGTCTTGAATTATTGCACACATTACTGGAATAAGTGTGAAACTGTACCCTTAAAAGTATAAAATATACTGATGTTAACAGTTATACAGTTTATCATTATCAGAGTAGATAATATTTAACATATTACTACAAAAATATATTTTGATTGATAGTTTTTTTTTCTCTTTATTTAATTTAGAGGGTTTGATCACAAACGAACATGCCACCCCCATAATATACATAAAAAGTATCAACCTTACTATCTACATATTAACAATTCAAAATTGAACAATTTTATATAAATTTTTGGCTCCTTGGGAAGTAGGTGAAGATAAAATAATATTACATTTTCCTACATCGAAACATGCAAACAATGATCCTCTTTCCACTGCGTTACGGTTACATTCCATCATAATATGATACACATCTCAATGTGTAACATTCGCGTAAATCTAAGAAACCATTATGATACACATCTTCTACTTTTCCGCATATATCACAATTAGGATTATTACGTTTACCTATTAAGTGTGCAAAATTGTTAAATGGAATGTGACCGGAGCGCCGCCTCAGCCCAGTAATAATTTCAGACCTACGCATATTAGTCTTACCCACAGATCACTCCCAATAGATACCGCATTACGATGGTTTTGTTTTGAACCGAAAACGCCAACGAAGGGAACTGCGCGGGGGGTGGGCGGGTTGCAGCGCGGTCACGTGGACTGCATTCGAGAGATGCGGCACAAGTCGATAAATAAAAAAAGAAACGTATCGATAATTGCATTTGCCAGTAAGTTCATGTGTTATGATCGCTTCTATAACTTGATTACCAACTTGTTAAATGTTTGATAATATTTTTTCACCGGTCTGATCTAATAAATTATAACAACCGGCAACCGCTGACTACGAATAAAATAGGATTAAGATTTATACTTTAGTATGTGACGGTTTTATTTATATTATTCAACGTGTTGTTTATTGAGAGTGATCTGTGCCTAGTTAAAATAAAAATGAATGTATAAAAAAAATTGAAATATATTATATATTTGTGTTTTATTTTCTTAAAACTATAAGTACGCAACTATAATTGCACAAGATAACAAATATTACAGTACAAAGAAATATCTACTAATCTATACATAAAAATAATTTTTAGGCAGGAACTTCTTGTTTGAAAAGTGATTTATTTTCCACGTACATAAATATCATGTTTTACATGACACCTATATCGAAAATTAACTTTTTTTTATCCGTATGTCAGTCTGCTTGTTGCCGCTAATCTCGGGAACGACTGGAATTTTTGACGGCATTTTCCTGAATCCTGTGATTAGCGGTAATATCTGTGTATTACTGATGGAAGCAAGGAGGCACGCAAGGAGGGGCGACCCGCAGATTCGCCCTCGGCCTACCGGCCGATCGTGTTGCTCGACGAGGTGTGCAAGCTCTTCGAGCGCGTAGTCCACGCGCGCCTCGTCGAGCATTTGGAGGGTACGGGCCCGGATTTGGCAGACTGCCAGTTCGGGTTCCGGCGGGGCCGGTCGACGGTCCACGCGATTCTGCGGGTGAAGGCACAAGCGGAGCGTGCGGTGTCCCGGGGTAGGGTCGTGGTGGCGATGCCTCTCGACATCGCCAACGCGTTCAACACCATGCCCTGGGCCTGCATCGAAGAAGCACTGCGGTACCACGAAGTGCCGCCCTACCTTCGGCGTCTGGTGCACTCGTACCTTTCTGACAGGTGCGTTGTGTATCCGGGCGCCGACGGGTGGCACCGTAGGGAAGTGTCGTGCGGTGTTCCACAGGGCTCGGTTCTTGGGCCGCTCCTGTGGAACATCGGCTACGACTGGGTGCTGCGTGGTACCAACCTTCGGGGCGTCGCTGTCGTCTGCTACGCGGACGACACACTGGTGACAGCGACGGCCAGGACATTCCAGAGGTCCGCCCTGCTCGCCTCGTTCTTTACTGGACTGGTGGTGAGCAGGATTCGGCGACTGGGCCTCACGGTGGCCCTCAACAAGACCGAGGCCGTGTGTTTCCACGGTCCTCGGTGTGGGCCTCCGCCTGGGGCCCACATCACAGTGGAGAGCGTGCGGATTCCCGTCGGTTCGAGGATGAAATACCTCGGTCTCGTCCTCGACAGTCGATGGGATTTCCGCGCGCATTTTGCGGAGTTGTCGCCGAAGCTGGTGAGGGCGGCGGGCGCACTGGGGCGCCTGCTGCCCAACACTGATGGTCCTGGCATCCCTTGCCGAAACCTTTATGCTGGAGTCGTGCGGTCTATGGCCCTCTACGGGTGTCCCGTTTGGGCCGAGTCCCTGGGCGATCGCTGCGTCCGCCTGCTGCATCGTCCGCAGCGCATGGTGGCGCAGCGAATAATCAGGGGCTACCGCACGGTCTCGCACGAGGCGGCCTGCGTATTGGCGGGAACTCTGCCCTGGGTGCTGGACGCCAAGACCCTCTCGTCGGCTTTCTTCCGGCGAGAGGAGGCGTCCGGGCGTGGGCAGAGGTTGGTCCCCAGAGAGGTCGAGGCCATGTTGGCCTCCCTCCGCAGGTCCGCTGTGGAGGAGTGGCGTTCCAGGCTGGAGAACCCTAGTGCTGGTGCGAGGACCGTCGCGGCAGTGCGACCTGTCCTCGAGCAGTGGCTGGACAGGCGCCACGGTGCGCCGACATACCGGCTGACGCAGGTGCTCACCGGGCACGGCTGCTTCGGTGCGTACCTGTATCGCATAGCCGGAGCGGAGGAGTCCGCCGTGTGCCACCATTGTGGCAACTGCCGTGAGGACACGGCCCAGCACACGCTGGAGGAGTGCCCAGCCTGGGACGAGGAGCGCAGCGCTCTCGTCACGGTCGTCGGAAGCGACCTTTCGCTGCCGGCCGTGGTCGCCGCCATGGTCGGCAGCCGGAGTTCGTGGCGAGCCATGCTCTCCTTCTGCGAACGTGTCATGTCGCAGAAGGAGAGCGCTGAGCGGGATCGGGAGCAGACCGATCCCGTAGGAGGCGCCGGGACAACAATTAACCCGGCGCCGCAGAGGCCACGCGGGGCCGCCGTCCCTACCTTGGCGGCCCCCGAGACGTGACGCTACAAGCGTCTCATGCCGCGTCGCTAAGCGGCGGTGCACAAAGAGGCGGTCCTGGCGCGTCCGCTCAACGGTAACCCGGGGCCGTCTCTGTAGTGCACCGATGGTGGCCGACGCGGGGTTTTTAGTCGGTATTTCGGCGCGTATAGTGGTAGGGACCCGACCCAGCGGCCGCCCGTCCACATCCACGGGCGGCACAACATCTCGCTGGGCTCGGAAGGCGCCGGTGAGTCCGACACACCCTCGCCCCTTCGGGGGTGGGATGGTCCGTAAAGGGATTTTCCCCGCGAGAAAAAAAAAAAAAAAAAAAAAAAAAAAAAAAAAAAAAAAAGGTTAGGTTAGGTTAGGTTTTTTTTTTTTTTTTTTTTTTTTTTTATGGGGCGTTTAGCCCCTCTCGTTCCCCTAACTAAGGTCAGAGTCATTTCAAGCCTTCTGTATGTGTCATACTTACTCCTATCTAACAGTCCCTGTCTCCTTCTTTGGGAGATCCTATTTATGTCCTATCTCCTTCGTAGGGAGGTCCTGCTTATGGCCTATGTACCTTAACTATGGTGTTTATTTTTTATTTTTCTTTAAACTTTTCTATTTTATTTACAGTTTTCTTATAACTATCTTATTCTAGGTCTTAAATTCTATATACATTTAAATTTGTTTGTTGCTAACGTAATATAATCTTAAAATTATATACTTAGCCTAACTTATTACTACTTGTTCCTTTTTATTACACTTAATGCTATTTTTCTACAATATGCTATGAATTTATACCTAGTATTCTTATCGCTAATTAACATTTTAAAATTATTTACATTTATATTTATGTCCAGTTCGTTTTCGATATTGTGTCTATCCAGTAGATACACAGGGCATTCAACTAGTGCGTGTACTATCGACTCGCCCACGGCTGGGTCACAGATGCATGCCGGGCTCTCCTTGCACTTGAATCGATTCAGGTACTCGGAGAACCCGCCATGCCCCGTAAAGACCTGTGTCGTGACCGGGTCGATCGCAACTTTGCGTACCAGTTGATGGGCCTCCACAGCGTCGGGGAAGAAGAGCTTAGTGGTCGACGCGGTTTCCCCCATTATGTAGCGCCCGTTCCATTCGTCAACAGACTCCTTTCGGATTTGTCTTTTGACGAACGAGACGGGACATCTGTCATAATGGGGCCTCGTCTTCAGCCTCAGTGCAGCATCCTTCGCGAGCTCGTCTGCCCGTTCATTTCCCTGCAGCCCCGCGTGTGCCTTAATCCAAAATAATTTAATTATTTTGCCGCGTTCTTTGGCTGTTTGCAAACTGTTGTTAATTTCGAACGCAAGGGGATGCAAGGAAATGCCGCTTGCAACAGTTTCCAGCGCGGCTCTCGAGTCGCTCAGGATGCTGCACCGCGGCCTCCCACTTTCCACCGCTTCTTCCACGGCCCTGTGCAGGGCCAACATTTCCGCCTGATAGACGGTGCAGAAGTTGTCCAGTTTTAGCTTTACGCATTTCTTTTCGGCGGCGTTCTCCCATATGGAGACCGCCGCTCCAACCCTACCCTCGATCTTACTCCCGTCCGTATAAATGCTGTATCCAGTATTAGCTAACTGGTCAACCTCTGCACCGTTCTGCAGGCACTGGTAGCGAACTGCACCTCTCTGCGCTGGGTGTTTAAGTCTCTCGAAGGCCACAGGACGCTCCACCTCCCGATCTCCCACCGCCCGCCGCGAGTAGCCCCTCCTGACCTCGTACAGGGAAGCATTTTCCCTGACTCGAATGTCAAGGGGGAGTATCCCGGCGAGTAGTAGGGCCGAGTTTAGTGAGACCGTCCTGTAGGCCTTCGTGAGCTTTTGCGCGAATCCCCGCTGCACTACAGCGAGCTGCTTTCTTACGCCGAGTTTTTGCGATGCTGGGGCCCAAACACTGGAAGCATATAAAATTATTGGCTCCACAACTGCCATATACAATAACTTTATCACTTCTGGTCCCAAGCCCCATTGCAGTTTTGCCGCCCGAGAAAGTTGGTTGTAGAAGGCTATTGCCTTTCTACAAACTTCGGTGACATGCGGCTTGAAGCTCAGCCCGCTATCCACAATCACCCCCAGGATTTTAATTTCTTTCTCCAGGCCAATGTCCACTCCTCCCATGTGAAGGACTGGGGAATCATACTTCAGCTTCCGCGTCAGCACCATCGCTTTAGTTTTATGGGGTGCGAATTTCAGCTTGTTTCTTATTCCCCAGTCCCTCACATAGGCAAGAGTTTCGTTGGCCTGGCGTTGAATTTTGGCCATTTCATGTCCTTCGAATGCGAGCACTACATCGTCGGCGAACGCCTGACAGTAACTACCCCTTCTATCGAGATCCGTCAGTAGTGGGTCGAGGAGCAGGTTCCAGAAAGTTGGACCTCCAATGGAGCCTTGAACGCATCCTTTGGAGGTCCACCTTTCGCACTCCTCGCCCGCATAGCGAAGCTTTACCTTCCTGCTCTCGAGGTAGCTATCTATCACCCTCCGGATGTTGATCGGGCATCCCTCCTCCGACAGTCTGACTCTAATCACTGGCCACCAGGCGCTATCGAAGGCTCCCTCTATGTCCAATGATACGATCACAACAATTTTCTTTTCTGTTATTTTTTCGCGTATATATTTCATTAGGACATAGAGGGAGTCCTCGGTGCTTCTCTGGGGCATAAAGCCAAACTGTCGGGGGTTCATCCTCGGGTGAAGATGCCACCTCACTCGACCCACCACCATCTTTTCCAGAATTTTACCCATCACTGGCAAAAGTCCTATTGGTCTGTAGGACTTCACGTTAGTGTAGTCCTCCTTGGCCGGCTTCCTTAGGATGACCACCGTCGCCTCCTTCCAAATCCTAGGGAAGTGGCCAAGTTCCAGACATTTGTTTGCCAGTGATAGGTATAACTCCGGATCTCTCTCGATAGCTCTTTTGCAGATCTCGGCCGTTAAGCCGTCTGCACCAGGGGCTTTCTTGGGGTTGAAGCTGTATGCAGCCGCGTATAGTTCTTCGATTGTAAATGGTGGGTCATGGGTCTCAGCATTGACTACGTCATTTACTCGTGCGGCTGTTTCTCTTATACTCTGGTGGTCTGAGTTGTCTTCCGCTTCATCGTCCCTCGGATAAAACGTCGCTGCCAGGAGCTCAGCCGATTCTTTCGCACTAAGGGTCTGTCCAGCTAGAGTCAATGGCAGGTCTTCCTGTCTCTTCTTAACTTTCCCTATACATCTGTAGACCCCTTCCCATATATTTTCGTTATTTTGCGTCTTACAGAATTCTTTCCAACTATTTATCTGAGCTTTCTTCGCTTCTATTTCATACTTTTCTTTTGCTTTCAGGTACTCATCGACGACCTTCGATCTTCGTACGGGTGCTGCACAGCGGATTCTCCGTTTCCTGGTGGTGACTTCCTGCTTCATCTTGGCTAGCTCCTTCGTCCACCAAGGTAAGTTTAGTTTGTTTTTTGTTTTTATTTTAGGTATAGATTTTCCACATGTTTCAATTATTATTTCTATGTAATTTTCTATTGTTTTATCCAATTCATTTTTGTCGTTTATATTTTTTATATTGTTTATGTTTATTCCTTTTTCAGTTATTAATTGTTCCAATTTTTCATTAAAATAGTCCCAATTTGCTTTTTTTGTATTGTATTTTCTTGTGGTTTTTAATTTTTCTTTCGTATTATTTATTTTAGTTTTATTTATTTTGAATACTATAGAGTTGTGGTCGGAGTTTGCCATTGAGCTATCTACCTTCCAGTCTTCCACCAGGTTCAGGATGTCCGCGGTGCACGCCGTTATATCGATATGACTGGTGAGAAGCCTACCTCCCCTCACCGTCTCGAACGTTGGCCGGAAGCCTTCGTTGAGCACCTGAAAACCATACTCTTCTAGTAGACCTGCCATGCTCTCCCCCCTGACGTCGGTGTCCGCGCTACCCCACCAAACGCTTTTAGCGTTGGTGTCGCCCCCCATGAGGATTCTGCGGGACCCCAGTTTTCCAACTATGTCCCCCAGTTGCTCCAGGTATGGCTCTATGGGCTTATCGGGTTCAAAGTAGAACGAGATGACCACTAGTTCGCGGGCTCCGGTCAGGATCTTCACCACTGTGATGTTACTTGTGGTTAGGGTCGGGCATTGGGTCACGGTCAAGTCATCATTGAACACTACAATGGCTGACTTGACCGCGGCCCCCTGTCCATTGTCTCCCTGGAAGATCCTGACTCCCCGGTGGTCTCTCATTCTACCTTGTCCCCCCACATACGGCTCCTGGAGTAGCGCAAAGTCAACCTTCCGCTGTTCGGCCTCCAGTAGAAACTCCAGCGTTGCTAGTTGTTTCCTCTGGAGGTTGGCTTGCGCCACGGATGTTGACCCCGCGCCTGCTGAGGGAGTAGTCTGATCTGGGTTCCTGGGATCCACCTTAGCAATACGCTACTGCGGATCTAGCCAGGATATCCCACTTCCTCCTCACGGGACACTCCGGGCTAAAGGCATTGTGCTCGGTTCCGCCCAACTTGGTTTTTGCGCAGTTGCAGCACGACGGGGGCACTCTCGCCAACCAGTCGGCACACTCCGACCTATGGTGAGCTCCCCCGCAGTGGCTGCACGCATCTACCTGTTCCCGGCAGAACCTTTTGCCATGCCCATAGCCCAAGCAGCGCGAGCACTGTATCAGAGGGGATTGGTCTTCGACTCTCACCCTCTGTATGTCGATGTGGACTGCTCCGGCCTCCGTGAGCCTCTTCCACACCGACGGTGGCACTTGTACAGCCACGTGGGATGCATGAGGGTTTCTTGCTCTCCTCCTGAATTTGACCCTTAGGCTTTTTTCATCGCCGCATAAATCCCCTAACAGGTCTTTATTTTGGCTGATGAGTGCCCGCACTATGTCCTCGTCTTTGTTGTACGCAAGGACATCTTTTAACAGTACCATTGGATCCTTATTCTTGACCTCTTCTACATTTAGGCCTCTTCCTACTGCCCTTAATCTGTCCTTTATCCTTCCTATTTCTTCTTTGGATTTGCATCCAACTATTACTTTCCTGTCTTTCGCTTTCCTCATCCTATCTATTTTCATTCCCTCTTCTCTGGCATTTAGGGTGGTCCGTATTTTTTCAAATACCTCCTCTCCAGATGCCTTTTCGTCCTCTGCGGTTACCACGATGGAGTGCATTTCCTTTCTTGCCTGTGCCCCCTTTTTGGGCTCCATCACCGCTGCAGCATAGCTTTTCCCATCCTTCATTTCCTCTCTATGCAATTTTATTTCGTCTTTTAGTTTTTGCATCTCTTCTTTATTCCTTTCCAACATTTCGCTATGCTCCTCTATTTTTTTAATCAATTTCTCCTGTCCTGTCCAGTCCTTTCCCTCTATTCCTACGTTTTTAGCATGATCAGGGCTCTCCGTCGTGTCCCTTTTTTCTTTCCTTTGCTCCTTCTTTCTCTCCCCTTCACCCTCAATAACCAGTCTATATAGCCTTTCTGTTGCCTCTAACACGTCTGTTTTTATTTCGGTTTTTAAATTGCGACTGTTATTTATTTGCAATTTAATCTTCATTAGGCAGGACTTTGCCTCTGTTGTCCTACTCATGCTTGCAGGCTTTTCGGGTGAAGAGACTGACGGTATTGGTTTCTTCCCAATCCCCTTTATCTCCGATGGAATACCCCTGGGCTTTGGCCTCGCAGACCCGGCAGATCCCATCCCTTCTGGTTTCTCCATCTGGGATTCCAGGCTCTGCCGCGCCTGCGCGACCTTCGTCCCAGTGATTTCCATCGGGCTCTGGCTCTTCTCTGGGGATTTGCTTTTCTCTCTTTGATCCTTGGCAGGTGTGCGGAAGCCGAACATGTTGCTTGGGACCAGAAGCGGTAAGTAATTTAGGGGAACGCGTCAATCTGTTTAAAATCCTGCAGGTGTAGAGGGCCTGCAGGAGGTCAATACACGTATGTTTGTTAGTGAGTGTAAAGGCTCACTACGGTCAAGTTAAGAAAAATTTTAAAAGTTTTAAAATTTTCAGTTTTGTTTTTAGGGTGTCTATACCTGAAGCAGCTCGCTGCAGCCCAGCGTATCGTCTCAGGTGCAGTTTAGGTAAGTAAATATATGTACAATTTTAGGATAATATAGTTTATCCTAATCTGTGTCAACAATTTTCTTAGGTCTAATCTTAAGCTAATTTAAAACTAATCTAATTTTATTTTCAGGTTTGCGAGTAGAGCCCAGCACTGTCAACAGTGATATTCTCCCGTCCAATACTTAAGGGTAAGTAAAATTTTCCTACTTTCTTAATAGTCAATATTTTGTTTGCATCTATGGCAATCGAGTTTTCGACTGCGCTCACTTATCGGGCTCGTCGTGCCGATTGCCACGATACCAAACACGCGATATTAGTGTTAAAAGATGACTGAGTAGGCTAAATTTTACTATTTTCAGGATAGGAACAGGGATTTCGGGAAAACCACCGGAGCCAAATCGCAGAGCCCTCCGAGCCGGTTCTAATGATACCAAACTCGGTAGGTCTACGCCTTGTATCCAGGGAGATAGGTTTAGGGGGGGTGAGGTAAATTTTCTGTGTGGGGGAAAGGGAGGGGGGGGGAGGAAGGTTTCGTGGGTAGGCTAAATATGAGGTAATTTTTGAGGGTAAAATATTTTGGGAGGGGGTAATTTTTTGAGGGAATTTGGGATCTCTATTGGGGCCAAAATGTAGCCCGCACCGAGCCGGTTCCAGGGATACCAAACTCGGCGGGTCTAACTCTTATATCCAGGGAGATAGGTTTGGGGGGGGTGAGGTAAATTTTTGGAGTGGGGGTAGGGACGGGGGGGGGGGAGGAAGGTTTCGTGGGGAGGCTAGATATGAAATAATTTTTTGAGGGTAAAAATTTTTGGGGGGGGTAATTTTTTTGGGGAATTTGGGATTTCTGGCGGGGTCAATTTGTAGCCCTCACCGAGACGATTCCGAAGATACCAAACTCGGTGGGTCTACGACCTATATTGGCCGAGATAGGATTGGGGGGGGTGAGGTAAATTTTTGGGGTGGGGGTAGGGGAGGGGGGGGGGTAGGTTTCGTGGGGAGGCTAATAGGCACTATTTCGGAATAAGGGTGGGGGAAGGCCGGGGGGGGGCTATAGGACAATTTTGAAAAAAGTGGGTGAAACTGAAAAATTTATGGGTGGAGCGGGGGTGTTGCTGGAATGTACTGGTGATACTCCAAAACAGGTGTGACAAGTCTAATGTGGGATTGGACACCACAGTGGGATTCACACTAAATACATTTACAATACATCAAAATTATTACTAAATACTATTCCCTATTTGTTAAGTGTTGATATATTACAATATATGGCAAATTTACTGGGTGATTACTTAGTCAGTTGTAAGTTCAAATGTTTTCCAATTTGTGTCCAACTATTTTGGCACGTGACTCAATAATTTCTATACTTGTATGTAATAAATTTTTCAACTCCAAATAAATTGAACTATTTCAATTTATATCTTTTGTTTTATTGAAAGTAGGTCAAGTTCTATGGAAATTATTTCTTTTCACGACTTTAGTTCAGTTTATTTGTGCTAGCTTTATCATTTCTTAATATTTTTTTAATAGGTTTTGGAATATAAAATTTTGAATATCTAGGCTATCTAGTACTTATTTTTTGATTAAATTTAGGGTACAAATTCAGATTCTATGTTAATTTAAAGATTCTACAAAATATTAATAAATTTTTAACCTTATGTTTACATGTAAATGTTGATTTCAGGTCTTCCCGGTGTCCGATCCTGTTGATACTGGTGTCTCTGGATGCCGGTTGATGTCTTCTTCCAGGTTTCGCTTCGAGACAGACTTCGTACCTGTAAACTTCCTGGATATTCCCGAGGGAAGTGATTTTAAAATTGACTTTTTTATTTTAAGTCCGATCGGGGTGAAATTTTGTGGGAGGTTAAAAAACGCTTAAAAAATGAGTTTAGCACTTTTCCCGGGTTTGCAGGGGTTGTATTTTTTGAAATACACACTTTTTAAATTTTTTCTTAATTTTAGTTCCAGTTCTCACTTAGTTTTTATTTTTTATCTTCCTGAATATTTATGATTTTTCAAATTTTATTTTTGTCCGTGTGTAAGGGATAACTGCGCTATTTATTTATATTTTAATAATAATATGTCGTCGATCGTTTTGATTTTTAATTTAAGTTTGAAATAAGTATTTGAAATTTTAAAAACACTTTTTCAAATAGTGTTTTAGTCTTTTGGAATTTTTTTGATTTTCTTTCAGGATTCTCCTCTGCTCTAGGCCGCCGATGGTTATTGGCACTGAGATTTTGCAAAATGTTAGTTTTGGCTTTTTTCGACCACGTGTTCGAAATTTGATTTTTTCGATTTCTCAAAAACTACACATGGGAAAAATCCAAAATTTTGGTCACTTGTAGAGGTCGTTAGTACGCACCTTTTGACACTTGAAAAAGTGGGCGTCATAGATCGCGTTTCGGCAGCGTTTCCGTTTTTGTGTCCGACACGTGTTTTTTATAGGTTATGTTTCTGTTTAATTTGAATAACTTCTCTATTTCTTGAGGTTTTTTCACGGTTTTTCCACAATACGTCACTGTTCACTGTAATACACAATCACACCAATTTTCGTCGGAAAATAAGCACTTTTACCACTTAAACTCGATTTTTGATTACGGAGCGCTCGATTTCCGCTGCGTTCGCGACCGTGGGTGCGTTGCGACTGGTTAGGTTAGGTTAGGTTAGGTTAGGTTAGGTTAGGTTAGGTTAGGTTAGGTTAGGTTAGGTTAGGTTAGGTTAGGTTAGGTTAGGTTAGGTTAGGTTAGGTTAGGTTAGGTTAGGTTAGGTTAGGTTAGGTTAGGTTAGGTTAGGTTAGGTTAGGTTAGGTTAGGTTAGGTTAGGTTAGGTTAGGTTAGGTTAGGTTAGGTTAGGTTAGGTTAGGTTAGGTTAGGTTAGGTTAGGTTAGGTTAGGTTAGGTTAGGTTAGGTTAGGTTAGGTTAGGTTAGGTTAGGTTAGGTTAGGTTAGGTTAGGTTAGGTTAGGTTAGGTTAGGTTAGGTTAGGTTAGGTTAGGTTAGGTTAGGTTAGGTTAGGTTAGGTTAGGTTAGGTTAGGTTAGGTTAGGTTAGGTTAGGTTAGGTTAGGTTAGGTTAGGTTAGGTTAGGTTAGGTTAGGTTAGGTTAGGTTAGGTTAGGTTAGGTTAGGTTAGGTTAGGTTAGGTTAGGTTAGGTTAGGTTAGGTTAGGTTAGGTTAGGTTAGGTTAGGTTAGGTTAGGTTAGGTTAGGTTAGGTTAGGTTAGGTTAGGTTAGGTTAGGTTAGGTTAGGTTAGGTTAGGTTTTTTTTTTTTTTTTTTTTTTTTTTTTTTTTTTTTTTTTTTTCTCCTGTGTTCTATTTTGTAGGGGTGTGTTTGTCTCGCTGCTTAGTGTTATGAGTGAGCATGTGGGGTGAGATTAACCAGCAAAGGGGTGGGGTCTCGCTATTTGATACGACGACCCGCCCTTTGCCGGTTTTATGTGTAGGTGTAGGGGAAACATCCGGAGAGGCAAGACTACGACATAGCAATGTTTTCATCCGCCCCTCGTCGGTTCCCCTTGGTAAGGTAAGGAATTGTCAGGTGTGTGTAAGCGTATTGAGTAGAATGTGTGGTCGCAAGAGATAGTTCTTATTATCTGGTTCTTATATTTTAGGTATAAATAAGTTTTTCACAGTTAGGTTTTTATTACAACGGTAAGTATAAGATTATCCGATGGCTACAGTTATGTAGCAGTTATGTAAAGCGAAGTGATCGGTGTAAGTGACAAGATTATGTGGTTATGAGAGTGAGATATATAAAATGGTGTGGGTAATAAAGTATGTAAATAGTGGTGACGGTAAATATTTAACAGCGTTAAGTTGTGTTATAAATAATCGATAGGTCGATATAAATCGAACAATAAAAGTTTTGAAAATTTTCCAATTGGAAAATTCTAATAAGATTTTTGCCAATGGGAATTCTAATTAGAATTCCAATTGGTATGGGAACAAGTGAGAATTTGTGAAATTGTAAGTTAGTAATGAATTTTCGTGTATTTATTATTGTAAAAGTGATATGTGTAAATTGACAATTACTAATTGTGTTGAATGTGTATAAGTGTTTATATAAATGTTAATGTTGTTAATGTTTCAAACTAATGTGGAAGAGTTTAATTGTGTTTGAGTGAATATGAGTGGAAATTATGTTAATGTGTAAAGTTTGTGTGTGACAATAAGGGAAGTTTGTACATGATGAAATTATGTTAATAATTAAGGGATAATAATTAAATTTCTATATGGAATGTTAGGCGAGGAAACTTAGTGTTAATGTGTAGTGCTACAAGTGAATTACTGTTGAATAATATAAATATTTAATTTCGATTAAGTGATTAGATAATCAATATTATGGTGATGTATAGTAAAATTTTTAAAAATTAATATGTATTTATATCAAAATTCAAAGGGAATATACTTAAGATTAACACAGTGTAAAAAGAATCTTGGATGTTGTTGCGAACAATGCCCATTGTTCTCGGCTCGACCGTGGGAATATTTGCGCGCAGCGGCGCTCCTGACCGGTCGGCCGAATGCAATGACGTAATGAGTAGTTTGATATAATGTTTGTTAAAGAAATATGTGTACACCGTGAATGTTATTAATTGTTTAATGTGTGTTAATCTTAAAGTTAATGTCTGTATGTAATTACCCTAGAGCTAATTATGTGTGGCGCAAATATTGTAATAATTTGTATAACGTATAATTAATATAATTGTGATGTGTAATAGGTGTAGTTTAATGTAAATATGTATTTATATCAGATTTCACGGGGTATATACTAATAGTTAAAACAAAATAAAATAGAAAGAATGTTGAACGTTGGTTCGAACAATACCCATTGTTCTCGGCGCGACCGTGGGAAAATTTGCGCGCAGCGGCGCTCCGGTCCGGGCGGCCGAAATCAATGACGTAATGTGTAATTTGATATATTCGTTAAAGTAATATGTGTCACCGTGTATGTTGATTAATTGTTTAATGTGTATTGATCATAAAGTTAATGATTGTATGAAACTATCCTACAGATAATTGTGTGTTGCGTGAATATTTTAATAATTTGTATAATGTATAATTAATATAATGGTGATGTGTAATATATGTGGTTTAATGTAAATATGTATTTATATCAAATTTCAAGGGGAATATTCTAATAGTTAAAACAAAATAAAAGGAATGTCGGATATTGGTTCGAACAATGCCCATTGTTCTCGGCGCGACCGTGGGAATCTTTGCGCCTTGCGGCGCGCCGGACCGAACGGCCGAGGGGATGACGTAATAGGTAGTTTGATTTGATGTTTTCTCATTATCTGTTATATACCTTGAGTTATAATATAAGGTAATTTGTATAAATCACGAGTGTTTATTTGTTTATTTGACATAATATAAATGTATAGTTAATGATAATAAGAGTGTTAAAGACCTAAGAATAATTATGGGTAATATATGTATTATAATGATTGGGATAGTATATAGATAGGTATATCTTAAATTGGCACCTAGCCAAACTATGGGCCGCACGCGTGGGGATTCGCTGGGGCGCGGCGGCGCCGCTTCCCAAGCCCGCGGCGCGGTCCCTGTTTGTGGTGCGATAACAAGTCATTTGGGTGTTTGGAATAGCTAGAACATGATTATGAAATTGACGAGTTAGGGGTATATTAAGGATGTAGTTATGTATGACGAAAGAGATGTTTAAATTAATTTAGTGCATTGATATAAAATAAGTATGTGTATGGCAGTGAGATGCAATGAAATGGGTGTAGATTATTATTGTAGTTGTAAGTAAAAGCTACGCGGTCCGTGATGTGAACAGCAAACACTATATAGTGTCTGCGCACGCCACGGGCTGACGCTCTATTGAGCGATATTCGACCCATTTGCCGCCGCAGTGGTTGCCCGCTAGAAGGAGGGTTTCCGATGCTACGGTATTGGGCCGATTGCGTTTACTCCCAATAGGGAAAAGCGCAATGCTCAACAGATTTAAAATATTGGGGGTGCAATTTTGTATTATAAAAGTGTTGTGCTAAGTTATATGAGATTTGATGTTAGTGTGTGTAAAAGTAAAATTTGTGTATATAAGCAAGTGGAAAAATAATATTGACGGAGTTAGTCTAAATCTGAGCGCGGAAAGCGGCAACTTGTATGAATCGAGAGATGTACGGCGCGCTAGCAACCGTGGTTCGCGGGACCCGAGCGCGGCCAGCGGCGGCCAAGATGGCCGCCGGACCGAGCGGGCGAGGTCGATTAACAACAAAGTTGGGTGCGTCGAGAGTAAAAGTAGTAACAACTTTAGATGTTAGTATGTGTTAAGCGAACGTAATGGAGGGATGTTAAAGGAAGGTATTAGAAAGTTTATAGGTGTAAATGTATATATGAAAGCGTAAGGGGCTGAATATAAATAGTACATGGCTAAATGCGGTGTATATATAGTACACTTTATGAGTAGTAGAGTAGAATGGATAATAGTGTTGTTTATATTGAGAATCAAGATGTAATACATGAAGTAAAGCAATATTAATATTTACATATGGTTTTCTAGATAACTAAACAATATAGCGCATTTATGTATAAGTAGATAGTTAAATTAAGCATAGCGAAAATTGTAATTATTAATTTAAGTTATGATCGTATCGATAGAGGATTCGTAAAGTAATTTGATTTGGGTGTTGAAAAGGAGGTTGAATTAAAACGTTAGTTATGTGATAATAACATTAAGATGAGTTAGATAAAAATAGGTGCAGTAATACATGTCCTTATGTGAAATTGAATGGTACAAATGAGAGAGTTAATGATTGTGTAATATGTGTATATAAGTAAAGTATCAATTAATGTGTTTATTTGTTAAAGGTGTATGAGCTTACGCGGCTCCTGGTGGATGATGTAGTCACTGTACAGTGCAATCATTCACAAGGGCTCGCGCTCTGCCATGCATGATGCGATCCTTACACCGCACAATAGCTACCCCGACTGAGCGCAAGTTGCTCTTGCCGCGGTGCAGGCGCAAGGCGTTATTTCCCTACAAGGGAAACTTCGCAGTGCATAGCAGATTTAAATAATATTATACATGAAGTGCATTATTAAAAGCTTATTCTAGACAGATATATCTTACTTATAAGTGAAGAGCTGATACACGAAAAACGAAAATGAGGTAGAAATCAATCACTTAAAGACTTAATATTAAACTTATGATATAGTAGTTTTATATTACAATTACACAGTATTTCGGTTTGAAAATACGACAAAACGAAAGAATAATGATACAAGAGCCACAAATGAAAGTAAATAAACGAAAATATTAGGTGTATAGAAAATTAAATGATAATATTATTTATAGTAGCATACAACGGTGCCCCTTAGACGCGGTCTTGGTGACTCACTCAAAGTGCGAGTCGCCAAGACTAGCGTCGGGCGTCTATAGAGATGTCCCTATGAGGGACCTCGAAAAGTGCTACTGCTTAAGATAAGGTATTACATTATGTACATAGTATTAAGCTTATTTAGTAAATAGAAATATAACGTGACAGATGGTATTATTGGTAGTTATATTATGCAAAAGTGAATACATTATATATAGGTAGACAGAAAGTAATACAAGGTAAGATTAAATATGTGAAGTGAAAAAATTTGCAAGGTACGGTTAAAATTTATAGATTACACAAATATGTTTGTGTAAGCATTTAAAATTAAACAAAGTTATGGGGTTCACAGAATTATCGAACAACAAGTTAAGAGTGAATTTTGCAATGCAGAAATATTTATGCGCGGGTCTCGAACCGCCGCCTCGCGCTAAGCGACCGATAGCGGTATGGCTCGGCATGGGAGCGGCGCGTTCTCAAGCCGCGATCAAGTGATAGTGTGATGTATGCGTGGTTATCGTGTGTGAGTAATGTATGTTTTGTGTGAGTGTATGCGTATTTAGAAAGTGAGTGTCGAGTTTATGTTGAGTGTGGCAATATGGTTCCAATATCGACACGGGGCGCGGTGTAATGCGCGTATATGTCTATGGCCCGTAATCGACGCGTTGGCCGATTCTCTCCCTCATAGAACGTAGGCGTGGACATGAGGGCGATGTCGCCTTATGTCCCGTGTCGATCTTGGAGCCAAATCGTGTGTTGTGGTTAACGCAGTTAACACATGTAGGTTTGCCGCTTTTCTCCCTAATGGGGCAAGAGTCGGCGGTGTGTTTATGATCCGCGCAGTGTGCGCAGGGTGAGTTTGTGGCAGTGCATTTCGCTTTAGTGTGCCCGAATTGTAAGCAACGGAAACACTGCAAAAACGGGGAAAAGTCCTCTGCGTGAACCCGTTGGTGGTCCACGCAGACTCGCCCCGCCTCTACGATGCGCCGCCACACATTCGGGCACGCGATAAACACTGCATTATAAAGGTTTTGGTTCCTGTTTGTACGTTTGAATCGCAGGCTGAAGTCCGCATCGCTCTCAATTAGCGCGCCAATATCGGGATTTTGCACACGAATAATACCGGCAAGTTCCTCCGCGGCAACATCGCCAGAGATACCCTTAAGGATAATCATAGGCTGAAGGCGGCGAGCGGGCTCGGCGCTAACTCGTTCCGATGTTTTAAGGCGCTTAAGGGCATCGTCGCGCTGCTCCGCGGAATCGAATTCAACTCTTAACTTGTTGTTCGACAGTGTTTGAACCTTAGCGGGCGCATAGTTTGTATCACGGAAAGAAATACTACTTTTAAATGCAGAGACGGCTTCTTGCTTAGTTTTGACGCTTTCGTTGGGTGTTACTATTATCGCCGGGCGCGTTGTTGCAGGCACGGGGTGAAGGGTTGTTTGTGCGGAAGAGGGCTTAGCCACAGCCCGGGCTCCCGCGGTGGCGGCAGCGGAGGCAGCGGCGGAGGCAACAGTGGCGTAGGTAATCTTCGCCTGTTGTTTCTGTTGTAGTAACAGTTCTTCTTTGATAGTCTCGACGGCCGTGAGGTGCTTGCCCATTTCTTGTCGCACGCATGTCATTATTTCCTCCTTTAGCTTGTTTGTATCGGGGGCGGAAGATGATGGAACAGCGCTGCCATCGTGGGGTGCAAAGCCGCAGCAAAGGAGCGTGTTCGCCAGCATACGGACGTCATCGGATGCTACACAGATGCGGCGTTTATTCGCCGCTGTGACGCTTTTGGCGTCTCTGACCGCATTGGTAATAATATCGGCGAGTTTATTGAGCGCTGTGGTGAATGAAAATATATCACTCGGATTTATTTCATCCGATCCAATATGTGTAGTTGGCTCATCAGAAGTCTGCGACATTTTGCATATAAGTTGTCAGGTTCATATGAACCCGACTCCGTAAACAATAAAGTTATTACGCACTAAAAGTCGATCAACAAAGTTTTAAAACACAAATATTTAAAAGTTCTTAAAACGTGCACCGAGGCACACCGTCCCCGCTCCCGCAACCCGGCCGCACCTCAAGGGTCGCCCGACCGTGGGAACGGAATGCGCCGGCGGTCGGCCGACCGTGGGAACAAAATGCCCGCGCTATCGCGGGGCGATTGCTATCACGATAATGTCTTATTTGAGCCACTTTTCGATGCACTAAAATTTTGAAAATTAGGTACAGGCCTAGAGGAGGTCTGTAGCTACACACGGATGTTAAGAAAAGTCTAATAATATGTCTCTAACACTATGTAAATTGCATATGGAAGTGTCACTGTCACATTTGTTCACACGATTTAATCACAAGAGATATAATAAAGAAAATGTTATTTACCGGACTTCCCGAGCTTTTGCACTAATGAAACTTAACAGAGGCCTAGTGCAGGTCTATTCCTAACTAATTACACTAAAATCCGAATTAAAACACTAAATAATATTAGAGAAATAGTCACTGAAATGTCACTGTTATTAGAGAAATTTAGTCACTTTTATTATAGCTATATCTCAGCCAAAAAGAGCCAGAAAAATCTGGAATTCGGCGAGGCTATAGGCAAACGATAGGCGCACACGATAAAGCACTAAAAAGTATAGGTCAAAGATCTTAATCTAGACTTAAGACCTAAAGAGTGTCACTGTCACGATTTTTGGCACATTTTTCACTATTAAATACTCTGTCATTTCGCGAATTTCAGCGGGAAAAATCTGAAACTTTGCAGGAAGGTGCACAAGGACCTCCTGCAACGAACTACAGTCCAAAAAGTGGGGGTCATAGATCGTTCTATGACGCCGCACGCACTTTTGTCCCCGAGAAATTTAACGAAATTAGTTTTTCCTTAATAACTTTTTCAGGAAAAGTCCAATCACTTCGCGGTTTTCACTGTCTATTAAAGCGTCTCAGCGCGCACATTTTGATACCAAACACTTGAATATTTGCACAATTTAAACCACTTTTACGATTTTTCGCAAAAACTTAGCCGTTTTTCGACGCGGGAGCGATGCGTAAACGATCCGCTCGCGACCGCGGCAGGGCTGAGACTGGTTAGGTTAGGTTAGGTTTTTTTTTTTTTTTTTTTTTTTTTAATGTGGGCTCCTTGCCCACTCTTCTCCCCTGACAAAGTCAAGGCCGTTTTACAAAGTACTTAGCATTATGAGGCAAGGGATATTTTGTTTCACTTCTCTTTTGAGTGAAAATATTATCTGATACTTGTATCTTGTTATCTATGCTATAATTTATATACACATCTGTATTTTTATCCATTTTTATAATGTAGGGTATGTTTATTTATTTATTTAGTTTGTACATTTCCTATTTTTCCGTTTATTGTTACACAGTGTATGCACATATATATATTTTCTTATCTAAATCTATTTACTGATTTTATCTATTTCTTACACCATATCTTATCATATCTATTTAATATACATCCTTATATTTACTATTTACTATTCCTACATAATCTTATATTATGTATTTTAGTAAATTATTTTACTTATAACTCTTTATTATCATCTTATTGCTTTGTATGCGATGTTTACATGGGAAATATTATATTTATTTATTTATCTGATGAGTTGGGTTCTCGCATTTTCCAGGTTCGCCTGCAGGCACTCGTAGACGGTTGTTATTTTCCGGACTCCCACTGCGCATTGGTTCTCCTTTTCCTGGTGGATTTCATCATGGTGAATTCTTTTATTTCTAAAGGTAAGTTTATTTGTTACCTTTTAAATTTTTTAACAGATACATTATTTATTTATTTATTTTTATTTATATATAATGTATTTTATTTATTTTACTTTTTAAGAAATTATTTTTAATTTTTCGTTTTTATTTCCAATGGATTTATTGATATTATATTATTTTTGATTATATTACCTTGTGTTTTATTACAATGTTCAAATACAATATTTTTAACATTTTGATATATGTCATTGATTCCTAATTCATCCTCCAGGTCCAAGATGTCCTTTGCGCAGGCAGTTTATACCATATACCCACGATATAGTTTCCCACTGATGTTCAAGGTTGGGATTTGGCCGTCAGTGAGTACCCGGAGACCGCGCTCAATACACAAAGTGGCGACGTCTTCCCCCACGATGTCAACTCTCGCGCCACCTCGCCCAGTGCTCTCGGCGTTGGCAATCCCCGTTGGGATTCCGTGGGGTCCCAGTTTTTCGACTATATTTGTCTGATCTGGGACTCTGGGATCCACTTTAGCAGTATGCCACAGTGGATCGCGCCAGATTTTCCCACTTCTTCCTAACGGGGCATTCTGCGCTAAACGCGTTGTGGTCGGTTCCGCTCAGTTTCACGCGGACGCAGTTGCAGCACGTTGGCGGTATCTGCGCCACCCAGTCAGAACAATCTGACCTGTGGTGAGGACCGCCGCAGTGACTGCATGCGTCCGCTTGTTCCCGGCAGAATCGTTTCCCGTGGCCAAAGCCGAGACAGCGCGAGCATTGCACGAGGGGGGATTGGTCCTCCACTCTGACCCGTTGTATATCAATGTGTACCAGCGCAGCCTCCGTCAGAATCTTCCAGGCCTTCGTCGGTACTTGCAGGACAACATGGCAGATGTGTGGATTCCTCGTCCTTCTGCGGAATTTTACGGTCATCTCCTTCTCAGGTTCACTTAAGCCCTCGAATAGATTTGCGTTTTGGGCTGTGAGTGCTTTTATAACATCTTCATCGGAGTGAATGTTGAGTACATATTTAAGTACTACCAATGGCTGTTTGTTTTTTACGTCCTCCATATTAAGTTTACCTTCGGCTTTCCGTATTTTTTCCTTTATTTTTCCGAGTTCTTCCTTTGTTCTACATCCTATTATTACCTTTCTATCTTTTGCTTTTCTTATCCTATCCACTTTTAGTCCCTCTTCCTTAGCATTAATTGTTTTCCTGATCCTTTCAAATACCTCTTCGCTCGTTTCGGCCTGGTCCACCGAAGTTACTACAATTGAGTGCAAGGTTGTAGTTGACTCTCTTGGTATATTCTTCGGTGGACCAGACAATACACTTGCGTAACTTCCTTTATTTAGTATCTCTTCCCTATGCCTTTTCATTTCTTCATTGAGTTTTATCATTTCTTCTCTATTTTCATTTAACAACTTGCTATGTTCTTCTAGTTTCTTAATAATGTTATTACTTTCTCCTATTTGCGTCTCTGTTTCTGTTGGTTCAGCTTTGTCGCTCCCTTTCTGC
Organism: Hyles euphorbiae; assembly: GCA_023078785.2. Classification (NCBI taxonomy): domain Eukaryota; kingdom Metazoa; phylum Arthropoda; class Insecta; order Lepidoptera; family Sphingidae; genus Hyles; species Hyles euphorbiae. The sequence goes on along the minus strand of CM041031.1, from coordinate 17,650 downwards.
TCGTTTGATAAGCCTTTCGCTGTTTCTTCTCTGTAAATTCTATCTTCTTCTGCTTCTCTTACTAGCTTATATAATCTTTCTGCGGCTTCTATGACCTCATTCTTTATCTCTGTCTTGAGATTTCTACTATTGTTTATCTGAAGCCTAAGTTTTACTAGACAGGCTTTTGCTTCAGATGTCCTATTTAAATATTGAGTGTCCCTTTTTGGGGACTTGTCAAACGAGCTTCCAGCTATTGTTGCTTTAGTACCTATAGATTTATTCTCCGTTGGGTTCGCCCGGGACCTCTGCCTCACAGGCCCGGCGCCGCCAGTTTCCTCCACTCGTTCAAGTTGGGATTCTATGCTGCGCCGTGCCTGCGCGACAGTAGTCCCAGTTGGCCCCTTCGGACTTTTGTTATCGGGAGTTTTATTTTGTTTTGGCGGCTTACTGCTGATGTCTTTTGCAGGAGTTCTGTATCCGCAGCCGAACATTTTGATAGGAGTTTAGTTGATTGTCAAGGGGATGCGTCAACACTTTAAATATAAAATTGTTAACAGGTGTAAAAGGCCTGTTAAAGTCAGTATTTTTATGTAGATTCAAAGAAATATGTTCTTTGTTTCACTTCAGTTCTTATAACTAATAATAATTTTTGTTGTTTTTGTTTCAGGTCGTATTGGGAGTCAATATCCAAGGTCTTATTTTTATTGAAGTGTAGTTACACAACTCATTTACTTCAGTCAATAATCGGTAAGAATGTCAATGTAATTTTTGCAGGTGTATATTGACCACAATGTAGTCAACAACAGTTCAAACTTAAGTTTATGTCCTAGAATAGAGTCGCAGTATATGTTAACAATATCTGCAATACAATGTTACACTTTAAATGTGAAGGAGTTCTCCAGTAATTTTAATTTATGTTATAAAAGTTAACGTGTTTTAATTATATAAATTCCAATTATTTAAATTTTTCAATTTTGTGTTTGAGCTTCTAAAATTATGTAGAATCAAAATTAAACAATATTATTTTTTCCCGAAATTTATTTATAAAATGTGTACCGAGGTGATATACCAAATGCAGCTATTGGGTGGGTGGGAGGGGGAAATTTTGCAGTTTTAGTGCGTCCAGACGGTTAGGTTAGGTTAGGTTAGGTTAGGTTAGGTTAGGTTAGGTTAGGTTAGGTTAGGTTAGGTTAGGTTAGGTTAGGTTAGGTTAGGTTAGGTTAGGTTAGGTTAGGTTAGGTTAGGTTAGGTTAGGTTAGGTTAGGTTAGGTTAGGTTAGGTTAGGTTAGGTTAGGTTAGGTTAGGTTAGGTTAGGTTAGGTTAGGTTAGGTTTTTTTTTTTTTTTTTTTTTTTTTTTTTTCTCCTGTGTTCTATTTTGTAGGAGTGTGTTTGTCTCGCTGCTAAGTGTTGTGAGTGAGCATGTGGGGTGAGATTAACCAGCAAAGGGGTAGGGTCTCGCTATTTGATACGACGACCCGCCCTTTGCTGGTTTTATGTGTAGGTGTAGGGGAAACATCCGGAGAGGCAAGACTACGACATAGCCATGTTTTCATCCGCCCCTCGTCGGTTCCCCTTGGTGAAGTAAGGAATTGTCAAGTGTGTGTGAGCGTGTTGAGTAAAAATGTGTGGTCGCAAGAGATAATTCTTATTATCTAATTCTTATATTTTAGGTATAAATGAGTTTTTCACAGTTAGGTTTTTTATTACAATAGTAAGTATAAGTTTATCGGATGGCTACAGTTATGTAGCAGTTATATAAAGCGAAGTGATCGGTGTAAGTGACAAAAGTGTGTGGTTATAATAGTGAGATGTATGAAATGGTATGGGTAATTGAGTATGTAAATAGTGGTGACGGTAAATATTTAACAAAGTTAAATTGTGTAATAATTAATCGATGGGTCGATGTGAATCAGTAAATAAAAGGTTTGAAAATTTTCCAATTGGAAATTCCAATAAGATTTTTCCCATTGGAATTCTAATTAGAATTCCAATTGGTATGGGAACAAGTGAGAATTTGTAAAGTTGTAAGTTAGTGATGAGTTTACGTGTATTAATTATTGTAAAAGTGATATGTGAAAAATTAACAATTACTAATTGTGTTGTATGTGTGTAATGTTTATATAAGTGTTAATGTTGTTTAATGTTTCAGACTAATCTGGAAGAGTTTATTTGTGTTTGAGTGAATATGAGTGGAGATTATGTTAGTGTGTAAAGTTTGTGTGTGACAATAAGAGAAGTTTGTACATGATGAAATTATGTTAATAATTAAGGGATAATAATTAAATTCCTATATGGAATGTTAGGCGAGGAAACTTAGTGTTAATGTGTAGTGCTACAAGTGAATTACTGTTGAATAATATAAATATTCAATTTCGATTAAGTGATTAGATGATCAATATTATGGTGATGTGTAGTAAAATTTTTAAAAGTAAATATGTATCTATATCAAAATTCAAAGGGAATATACTTAAGATTAACACAAGTGTAAAAAGAATCTTGGATGTTGGTGCGAACAATGACCATTGTTCCCGGCTCGACCGTGGGAATATTTGCGCGCAGCGGCGCTCCTGACCGGTCGACCGAATGCAATGACGTAATGAGTAGTTTGATATAATGTTTGTTAAAGAAATATGTGTACACCGTGAATGTTATTAATTGTTTAATGTGTGTTAATCTTAAAGTTAATGTCTGTATGTAATTACCCTAGAGATAATTATGTGTGGCGCAGATATTATAATAATTTGTATAACGTATAATTAATATAATTGTGATGTGTAATAGATGTAGTTTAATGTAAATAAGTATTTATATCAAATTTCACGGGGAATATCATAATAGTTAAAACAAAATAAAAAGAATGTTGGATGTTGGTTCGAACAATGCCCATTGTTCTCGGCGCGACCGTGGGAAAATTTGCGCGCAGCGGCGCTCCAGTCCGGGCGGCCGAATTCAATGACGTAGTGTGTAATTTGATATATTCGTTAAAGTAATATGTGTTACCGTGTATGTTGATTAATTATTTAATGTGTGTTAATCATAAAGTCAATGATTGTATGTAACTGCCCTACATATAATCATGTTGCGCAAATATTTTAATAGTTTGTATAATGTGTAATTAATATAGTGATGATGTGTAAAATGTTTAGTTTAATGTAAATATGTATTTATATCAAATTTCAAGGGGAATATACTACTAGTTAAAACAAAATGAAAAGAATGTTGGATGTTGGTTCGAACAATACCCATTGTTCTCGGCGCGACCGTGGGAAAATCTGCGCGCAGCGGCGCGGGGCCTTGGTCCGGGAGGCCGGATTCAATGACGTAATGTGTGATTGATATATTTGTTAAAGTAATATGTGTCACCGTGTAAGTTGATTAATTGTTTAATGTGTATAGATATTAAAGTAAATGACTGTATGTAAAATACCCTAAAGATAATTATGTGTTACGCAAACATTGTAATAATTTATATAATGTATAAAGAAGATATTGTATAGATAAGTGCCTAGTCGAACTAAAGCCGCGCACGTGAGGGATAGCTGGGGCGCAACGCTGCGTCCCAAGCCCGCGGCGCGGCCATTGTCCGGGGGGCAGTAAAAGGTTATATGGGTGTTTGAAATGAATAGCGAGAGATTTGTTTTTAAATGACAAATTAGGCATATATTGTGAGCGTGAGTATGTAAGAAGATATGTTTGAAGTAATTGTGTGCGAAATTGTAGAAATATATTAGAAAGTGACAGTGTACATATTTATTTATGTTTTATCGTGATGTGTAATTATAGGATATAAGTGTATATCAGCAAGTAAAATTATTGTGCGTATAAGCAAAATAGGAGAATGATATTAAAGGAGTTATGCTAATTCTAAGCGCGGGGAGCAGCCACTTCTGTGACTCAATAGATGTGCGGCGCGTAGGAGGCGTCGAAAATAAAACTGATAAAATCTATGAATGTTAGTATGTAGGTTAGGTTAGGTTAGGTTAGGTTAGGTTAGGTTAGGTTAGGTTAGGTTAGGTTAGGTTAGGTTAGGTTAGGTTAGGTTAGGTTAGGTTAGGTTAGGTTAGGTTAGGTTAGGTTAGGTTAGGTTAGGTTAGGTTAGGTTAGGTTAGGTTAGGTTAGGTTAGGTTAGGTTAGGTTAGGTTAGGTTAGGTTAGGTTAGGTTAGGTTAGGTTAGGTTAGGTTAGGTTAGGTTAGGTTAGGTTAGGTTAGGTTAGGTTAGGTTAGGTTAGGTTAGGTTAGGTTAGGTTAGGTTAGGTTAGGTTAGGTTAGGTTAGGTTAGGTTAGGTTAGGTTAGGTTAGGTTAGGTTAGGTTAGGTTAGGTTAGGTTAGGTTAGGTTAGGTTAGGTTAGGTTAGGTTAGGTTAGGTTAGGTTAGGTTAGGTTAGGTTAGGTTAGGTTAGGTTAGGTTAGGTTAGGTTAGGTTAGGTTAGGTTAGGTTAGGTTAGGTTAGGTTAGGTTAGGTTAGGTTAGGTTAGGTTAGGTTAGGTTAGGTTAGGTTAGGTTAGGTTAGGTTAGGTTAGGTTAGGTTAGGTTAGGTTAGGTTAGGTTAGGTTAGGTTAGGTTAGGTTAGGTTAGGTTAGGTTAGGTTAGGTTAGGTTAGGTTAGGTTAGGTTAGGTTAGGTTAGGTTAGGTTAGGTTAGGTTAGGTTAGGTTAGGTTAGGTTAGGTTAGGTTAGGTTAGGTTAGGTTAGGTTAGGTTAGGTTAGGTTAGGTTAGGTTAGGTTAGGTTAGGTTAGGTTAGGTTAGGTTAGGTTAGGTTAGGTTAGGTTAGGTTAGGTTAGGTTAGGTTAGGTTAGGTTAGGTTAGGTTAGGTTAGGTTAGGTTAGGTTAGGTTAGGTTAGGTTAGGTTAGGTTAGGTTAGGTTAGGTTAGGTTAGGTTAGGTTAGGTTAGGTTAGGTTAGGTTAGGTTAGGTTAGGTTAGGTTAGGTTAGGTTAGGTTAGGTTAGGTTAGGTTAGGTTAGGTTAGGTTAGGTTAGGTTAGGTTAGGTTAGGTTAGGTTAGGTTAGGTTAGGTTAGGTTAGGTTAGGTTAGGTTAGGTTAGGTTAGGTTAGGTTAGGTTAGGTTAGGTTAGGTTAGGTTAGGTTAGGTTAGGTTAGGTTAGGTTAGGTTAGGTTAGGTTAGGTTAGGTTAGGTTAGGTTAGGTTAGGTTAGGTTAGGTTAGGTTAGGTTAGGTTAGGTTAGGTTAGGTTAGGTTAGGTTAGGTTAGGTTAGGTTAGGTTAGGTTAGGTTAGGTTAGGTTAGGTTAGGTTAGGTTAGGTTAGGTTAGGTTAGGTTAGGTTAGGTTAGGTTAGGTTAGGTTAGGTTAGGTTAGGTTAGGTTAGGTTAGGTTAGGTTAGGTTAGGTTAGGTTAGGTTAGGTTAGGTTAGGTTAGGTTAGGTTAGGTTAGGTTAGGTTAGGTTAGGTTAGGTTAGGTTAGGTTAGGTTAGGTTAGGTTAGGTTAGGTTAGGTTAGGTTAGGTTAGGTTAGGTTAGGTTAGGTTAGGTTAGGTTAGGTTAGGTTAGGTTAGGTTAGGTTAGGTTAGGTTAGGTTAGGTTAGGTTAGGTTAGGTTAGGTTAGGTTAGGTTAGGTTAGGTTAGGTTAGGTTAGGTTAGGTTAGGTTAGGTTAGGTTAGGTTAGGTTAGGTTAGGTTAGGTTAGGTTAGGTTAGGTTAGGTTAGGTTAGGTTAGGTTAGGTTAGGTTAGGTTAGGTTAGGTTAGGTTAGGTTAGGTTAGGTTAGGTTAGGTTAGGTTAGGTTAGGTTAGGTTAGGTTAGGTTAGGTTAGGTTAGGTTAGGTTAGGTTAGGTTAGGTTAGGTTAGGTTAGGTTAGGTTAGGTTAGGTTAGGTTAGGTTAGGTTAGGTTAGGTTAGGTTAGGTTAGGTTAGGTTAGGTTAGGTTAGGTTAGGTTAGGTTAGGTTAGGTTAGGTTAGGTTAGGTTAGGTTAGGTTAGGTTAGGTTAGGTTAGGTTAGGTTAGGTTAGGTTAGGTTAGGTTAGGTTAGGTTAGGTTAGGTTAGGTTAGGTTAGGTTAGGTTAGGTTAGGTTAGGTTAGGTTAGGTTAGGTTAGGTTAGGTTAGGTTAGGTTAGGTTAGGTTAGGTTAGGTTAGGTTAGGTTAGGTTAGGTTAGGTTAGGTTAGGTTAGGTTAGGTTAGGTTAGGTTAGGTTAGGTTAGGTTAGGTTAGGTTAGGTTAGGTTAGGTTAGGTTAGGTTAGGTTAGGTTAGGTTAGGTTAGGTTAGGTTAGGTTAGGTTAGGTTAGGTTAGGTTAGGTTAGGTTAGGTTAGGTTAGGTTAGGTTAGGTTAGGTTAGGTTAGGTTAGGTTAGGTTAGGTTAGGTTAGGTTAGGTTAGGTTAGGTTAGGTTAGGTTAGGTTAGGTTAGGTTAGGTTAGGTTAGGTTAGGTTAGGTTAGGTTAGGTTAGGTTAGGTTAGGTTAGGTTAGGTTAGGTTAGGTTAGGTTAGGTTAGGTTAGGTTAGGTTAGGTTAGGTTAGGTTAGGTTAGGTTAGGTTAGGTTAGGTTAGGTTAGGTTAGGTTAGGTTAGGTTAGGTTAGGTTAGGTTAGGTTAGGTTAGGTTAGGTTAGGTTAGGTTAGGTTAGGTTAGGTTAGGTTAGGTTAGGTTAGGTTAGGTTAGGTTAGGTTAGGTTAGGTTAGGTTAGGTTAGGTTAGGTTAGGTTAGGTTAGGTTAGGTTAGGTTAGGTTAGGTTAGGTTAGGTTAGGTTAGGTTAGGTTAGGTTAGGTTAGGTTAGGTTAGGTTAGGTTAGGTTAGGTTAGGTTAGGTTAGGTTAGGTTAGGTTAGGTTAGGTTAGGTTAGGTTAGGTTAGGTTAGGTTAGGTTAGGTTAGGTTAGGTTAGGTTAGGTTAGGTTAGGTTAGGTTAGGTTAGGTTAGGTTAGGTTAGGTTAGGTTAGGTTAGGTTAGGTTAGGTTAGGTTAGGTTAGGTTAGGTTAGGTTAGGTTAGGTTAGGTTAGGTTAGGTTAGGTTAGGTTAGGTTAGGTTAGGTTAGGTTAGGTTAGGTTAGGTTAGGTTAGGTTAGGTTAGGTTAGGTTAGGTTAGGTTAGGTTAGGTTAGGTTAGGTTAGGTTAGGTTAGGTTAGGTTAGGTTAGGTTAGGTTAGGTTAGGTTAGGTTAGGTTAGGTTAGGTTAGGTTAGGTTAGGTTAGGTTAGGTTAGGTTAGGTTAGGTTAGGTTAGGTTAGGTTAGGTTAGGTTAGGTTAGGTTAGGTTAGGTTAGGTTAGGTTAGGTTAGGTTAGGTTAGGTTAGGTTAGGTTAGGTTAGGTTAGGTTAGGTTAGGTTAGGTTAGGTTAGGTTAGGTTAGGTTAGGTTAGGTTAGGTTAGGTTAGGTTAGGTTAGGTTAGGTTAGGTTAGGTTAGGTTAGGTTAGGTTAGGTTAGGTTAGGTTAGGTTAGGTTAGGTTAGGTTAGGTTAGGTTAGGTTAGGTTAGGTTAGGTTAGGTTAGGTTAGGTTAGGTTAGGTTAGGTTAGGTTAGGTTAGGTTAGGTTAGGTTAGGTTAGGTTAGGTTAGGTTAGGTTAGGTTAGGTTAGGTTAGGTTAGGTTAGGTTAGGTTAGGTTAGGTTAGGTTAGGTTAGGTTAGGTTAGGTTAGGTTAGGTTAGGTTAGGTTAGGTTAGGTTAGGTTAGGTTAGGTTAGGTTAGGTTAGGTTAGGTTAGGTTAGGTTAGGTTAGGTTAGGTTAGGTTAGGTTAGGTTAGGTTAGGTTAGGTTAGGTTAGGTTAGGTTAGGTTAGGTTAGGTTAGGTTAGGTTAGGTTAGGTTAGGTTAGGTTAGGTTAGGTTAGGTTAGGTTAGGTTAGGTTAGGTTAGGTTAGGTTAGGTTAGGTTAGGTTAGGTTAGGTTAGGTTAGGTTAGGTTAGGTTAGGTTAGGTTAGGTTAGGTTAGGTTAGGTTAGGTTAGGTTAGGTTAGGTTAGGTTAGGTTAGGTTAGGTTAGGTTAGGTTAGGTTAGGTTAGGTTAGGTTAGGTTAGGTTAGGTTAGGTTAGGTTAGGTTAGGTTAGGTTAGGTTAGGTTAGGTTAGGTTAGGTTAGGTTAGGTTAGGTTAGGTTAGGTTAGGTTAGGTTAGGTTAGGTTAGGTTAGGTTAGGTTAGGTTAGGTTAGGTTAGGTTAGGTTAGGTTAGGTTAGGTTAGGTTAGGTTAGGTTAGGTTAGGTTAGGTTAGGTTAGGTTAGGTTAGGTTAGGTTAGGTTAGGTTAGGTTAGGTTAGGTTAGGTTAGGTTAGGTTAGGTTAGGTTAGGTTAGGTTAGGTTAGGTTAGGTTAGGTTAGGTTAGGTTAGGTTAGGTTAGGTTAGGTTAGGTTAGGTTAGGTTAGGTTAGGTTAGGTTAGGTTAGGTTAGGTTAGGTTAGGTTAGGTTAGGTTAGGTTAGGTTAGGTTAGGTTAGGTTAGGTTAGGTTAGGTTAGGTTAGGTTAGGTTAGGTTAGGTTAGGTTAGGTTAGGTTAGGTTAGGTTAGGTTAGGTTAGGTTAGGTTAGGTTAGGTTAGGTTAGGTTAGGTTAGGTTAGGTTAGGTTAGGTTAGGTTAGGTTAGGTTAGGTTAGGTTAGGTTAGGTTAGGTTAGGTTAGGTTAGGTTAGGTTAGGTTAGGTTAGGTTAGGTTAGGTTAGGTTAGGTTAGGTTAGGTTAGGTTAGGTTAGGTTAGGTTAGGTTAGGTTAGGTTAGGTTAGGTTAGGTTAGGTTAGGTTAGGTTAGGTTAGGTTAGGTTAGGTTAGGTTAGGTTAGGTTAGGTTAGGTTAGGTTAGGTTAGGTTAGGTTAGGTTAGGTTAGGTTAGGTTAGGTTAGGTTAGGTTAGGTTAGGTTAGGTTAGGTTAGGTTAGGTTAGGTTAGGTTAGGTTAGGTTAGGTTAGGTTAGGTTAGGTTAGGTTAGGTTAGGTTAGGTTAGGTTAGGTTAGGTTAGGTTAGGTTAGGTTAGGTTAGGTTAGGTTAGGTTAGGTTAGGTTAGGTTAGGTTAGGTTAGGTTAGGTTAGGTTAGGTTAGGTTAGGTTAGGTTAGGTTAGGTTAGGTTAGGTTAGGTTAGGTTAGGTTAGGTTAGGTTAGGTTAGGTTAGGTTAGGTTAGGTTAGGTTAGGTTAGGTTAGGTTAGGTTAGGTTAGGTTAGGTTAGGTTAGGTTAGGTTAGGTTAGGTTAGGTTAGGTTAGGTTAGGTTAGGTTAGGTTAGGTTAGGTTAGGTTAGGTTAGGTTAGGTTAGGTTAGGTTAGGTTAGGTTAGGTTAGGTTAGGTTAGGTTAGGTTAGGTTAGGTTAGGTTAGGTTAGGTTAGGTTAGGTTAGGTTAGGTTAGGTTAGGTTAGGTTAGGTTAGGTTAGGTTAGGTTAGGTTAGGTTAGGTTAGGTTAGGTTAGGTTAGGTTAGGTTAGGTTAGGTTAGGTTAGGTTAGGTTAGGTTAGGTTAGGTTAGGTTAGGTTAGGTTAGGTTAGGTTAGGTTAGGTTAGGTTAGGTTAGGTTAGGTTAGGTTAGGTTAGGTTAGGTTAGGTTAGGTTAGGTTAGGTTAGGTTAGGTTAGGTTAGGTTAGGTTAGGTTAGGTTAGGTTAGGTTAGGTTAGGTTAGGTTAGGTTAGGTTAGGTTAGGTTAGGTTAGGTTAGGTTAGGTTAGGTTAGGTTAGGTTAGGTTAGGTTAGGTTAGGTTAGGTTAGGTTAGGTTAGGTTAGGTTAGGTTAGGTTAGGTTAGGTTAGGTTAGGTTAGGTTAGGTTAGGTTAGGTTAGGTTAGGTTAGGTTAGGTTAGGTTAGGTTAGGTTAGGTTAGGTTAGGTTAGGTTAGGTTAGGTTAGGTTAGGTTAGGTTAGGTTAGGTTAGGTTAGGTTAGGTTAGGTTAGGTTAGGTTAGGTTAGGTTAGGTTAGGTTAGGTTAGGTTAGGTTAGGTTAGGTTAGGTTAGGTTAGGTTAGGTTAGGTTAGGTTAGGTTAGGTTAGGTTAGGTTAGGTTAGGTTAGGTTAGGTTAGGTTAGGTTAGGTTAGGTTAGGTTAGGTTAGGTTAGGTTAGGTTAGGTTAGGTTAGGTTAGGTTAGGTTAGGTTAGGTTAGGTTAGGTTAGGTTAGGTTAGGTTAGGTTAGGTTAGGTTAGGTTAGGTTAGGTTAGGTTAGGTTAGGTTAGGTTAGGTTAGGTTAGGTTAGGTTAGGTTAGGTTAGGTTAGGTTAGGTTAGGTTAGGTTAGGTTAGGTTAGGTTAGGTTAGGTTAGGTTAGGTTAGGTTAGGTTAGGTTAGGTTAGGTTAGGTTA